>OZ023264.1:154365096-154843254 GCA_964006375.1 Tillus elongatus | reverse complement strand
GAAAATTATTATTTTTAAAAAAAAGCCACATGGAGCAGGTGAGTTTCGAACCCGGGACATTCAGATGGGAGGCAACGATGCTAACCACTGTGCTAAGCAGACGCTTATTAATTTACTGTTTTAGGCTGGTATATATACCACTTTTAATTAAAACAAACCATACATGTAACATACATAAAGCTTTTGTTATTAGACATAAGACATAATTAATATGTTTAATATTAGAGGCGGAACCAAAACGGAGGAACCAAAATGGCGGAATAAAAAAAAATGGCGGAATGAAAGATGGCGGCCTAACCTGTGATACCTTAAGCTGACATATATACCCCTGACATTATAAAAAATGGCGGCTTTCGTTCTTAAATATGGTGCCTTTCGCTTTTAAAGATGGTTGAAGACTCCATTATTTAAAGTTACGTCACTCCAACCTTTAGAGCCTACAAATGAGAGTGAGGTTGATAAGCGAGAATAATGGTATAGGTCGAAGACTCCATGATTTAAAGTTACGCCCCCCATTAAAACAAACCATACATGAAGCTTTTGTTATTAGACATAAGACATAATAATTAATATGTTTAATATTAGACAGACTATTAGATTTCGCATAGAAATTAGCCGAACGCCACAATTGTTATATGGGTAGGTTCTAAAATAACACTCAGAGGTCGTTGGCAAACAAAAGAAGGAAGTTCAGAAACAAAATAGACAACAGGTTCAAATAGGAAACCAAACTTAAATATCGTAGAGACAATAGAGGTCGCTGCAAAAACAAAGAAGGAAGCTCAGAAACAAAATGGACAACAGGTTCAACTCTTAAAAATAGGAACTTTTTAGCCTTATGTGTGGGCGCGGCAAGTAGTTGATTTTATTTTGAAAGAGATACAGGTTCGATTCCTGATATATGCTCCTTGATATGGTAGCGTCAAATACAAAGAGGTACTGAATAACTAAACAGTAAGCTTAGAAACAATGGTTGGTTACAGGTTCAATTCCTTTCTTAGTTTTAAGCTAACCCCAAGTGTTTAGTGTCATGTTACTCGTCTAAGTAAGCAGAATTAAAAAAAATGGCGACTAAAATAAGATAAAAAACTTAAAACCCTTATCGCGGAAGATCCGTGAGATGTACGATAGAACCAACACATGCACGGTGTTAAGGAGGTCAAACCAAATTGGAATATACAATAAAATGACCACTTCCGGTCTAAACTTTAAATCCTTATATCTTTTGAACGGAAAGTGATAGAAATGAACTATCTTTAAAAATATATTGTTTCGTAACAAGGTCTACAAGAAAATGAGATAAAAAACTTTAAACCCTTATCGCGGAAGATCCGTGAGATGTACGAGAGAACCAACACATGCACGGTGTTAAGGAGGTCAAATCAAAGTGGAATATACAATAAAATGACCACTTCCGGTCTAAACTTTAAATCGTTATATCTTTTGAATGGAAAGTGATAGAAAGGAACCGACTTCAAAAATGTATGTTTCGTAACAAGGTCTACAAGAAACTGAGATAAAAAACTTCAAACCCTTATCGCGGAAGATCGGTGAGATGTACGATAGAACCAATACATACACGCTGTTCAGCAAAGCAAACTCTATAAGCATATTCAATAAAAATGTTACTTCCGGTAGACACTTCCGGTATAGCTATTCTTAGAGCTACATACATGTGTGACACATCAAAATAATCGTCTTGTTGAACAGAAGAAATATAATATTTAAGTAAGTTAGAACAAGCTGTATTAACACCTAAAACCAACACACACTCTCTTGTAGTAGGTATAGATGGTTCCTTCTGGAGCCACCACCGCCACTCCGCCACCGGTGGTGGCGGTGGTGGTGGTGGAACTGACCAGACCCGACGACCCCCGAGCTAACCCGAGCACAAGGTGGTGGACCCGACGACCTCCGAGCTAACCCGAACACAAGGTGGCGGAGTCACTGACTAGACCCGAATATCTCCACCACCTGACTTCGTATTTAACCCGAACAAGTAGCGAACTAACCTGAGATGACGTAATCAAAAGCCAACTAACCTGTATTAAGCAAACGAGGAACCACCATTTAAAATAACATGTGTAATTATTAGTAATAAACCACATGCCAAAGACTAACCTGGTTATTAAAATCAAATCAATTTAAAAGTATCTCATTAGAATTAATATAAAGAACGTCGTATGTAGGATGAAAATTAAGTCGATCGAATTAAATAAAGCGAAATAAAACGTTATGATTTTAGTGCAAACGCTTAAATGTTACACCAACCACCAGCTGATTAGCCGTTATCACAAGTGTTTCCGCTTTAGGTGAATAGCCTGCCAGTAACAGTTTAAATCGTCAGTCAGGCGCGATCATGACAATTATGTGTTTAATAATTTTTTGAATCGTACCTAAAATGCATCAGATGTTTAAGTGTATTACTGGTTGATTACATTTAAATAAAACAAGGTTATTTTTTAATAGCTGGAGAGGCTATATGTCTTACATAACGCATTGCTCTTTTGGAAATCTGTTTACAGGTGTTATTAATATGGAACTAGTTATTTTGTGTAAAGCGTGAACATTGGTGTTGGTGACTTTGTATCAAAATGTGTCTAGTTTTTTGTGAAAAATCAGAACTAAAACGTTTTACGAAAATAAGCTAAGTCTGGAGGCAATGACTAAGTCTGGTGAGTTGGTCTACTAATTTTTTGAGATAGAAATGAGCTTAAAACCTGGGTACAGCAAGTGTGTTATGATAGCGAATTTTCAGATAAATTTAAATAGAAGTAAAAACCTTTTTATACTTTATCCGACGACTGTTTCACAGTTTTTGATATAGAAATGAGCTTAAAACCTGGGTACAGCAAGTGCGTTATGGTAGCGAATTTTCAGATAAATTTTCTGACGCTAAATAATCTGATACAAAATATTTTAGCATTGTTTTTGCTATATAGTTTTTATATCGCAAACTTACGAGTGTTATACAAATGAGCTTAAAACTTGAAGACAGCAAGTGCTTTATGGTAGTGAATTTTCATATAAAGCTTCTGGCACTAAATATTTGTAAATTTCCATAGAAAGCAGTTAATACAAAAATATTTTATTATAACGGAAACCTACCAAATTTGTTTATCATAACTTTTCTTGATATGATACATGTATAGAAAAATAACCTCGGTTCTAGGGACATCTGAAGAAATTTTTCAAAGGCTTGTTGAATTTAAAAATTTAGTTTTTAGGATTTGGAGCGAAATATTGAATATAGAAAAACTGTGTTACCTAAAAATGTTTTAAGGTTAGCGTATGCACCCAATAAATTTTTATTATTTGGTTGAAACACTAGATGCAAAGTCAAAAGCCAACTAGCCTGTATTGGGCAAACGAGTAATCACCAGTTAAATGACGTGTGTAAATATGGCGGCTAGCGCATGCGTACAAGTAATTTGTTTATTAAAGTCCTACGTGTTTGGTATTAAATGAATCGTCTTGATTCACATATTAAGTTAAAAGCAATAAAACTCAACACGGCAACAAAGCTCAGCTGTAAGAGTAATAATAATAATTAGATAAGTATAAAAGTTGAGAATTTCAAACGGAGCATTTAGTTGAAAACTGAAGCAGAACGAGTATAATATGGTGAACAACGGTAGAAAACGAAAATCTGCTAAAGCAGAAAATAGTGGTGGTAAAAAACTTAAAGTGCTACAAGACGTCTTACTGGGTAATGCAATAGAAAGTATTATTCCAAAAGAAGAACCAAAAACGTTGGAAAACATGATAAGTGAACTATGTACATTATATCCAACAGCAGAGGTTGATGAACAGCAGAATCAAGCTATAGAAAATATAATTAATGCAGCATATCCAACAAACCTACAAACACCATATCAACCTACGCAAGAAGATATTTTCAATCAGAAGCTGGTAGAAATCACTAATAAAAGCATCGAGAAAAAATTGAAAACAGAAGACTGTGAACTGATGTGTCAAACAACTTTTTCTCTTACGTCGAACGGCGAGAAGCTGCTTAGCATTGGCGTTAATCCAGTTTTAAATTTTTTGCCGTTAATTAAATTATCTCAGAAGAACTGTAATATGCCTGTGTTTTTTGATGTGTGGACATTTGAAGAATTTTTAAACGTATTACCTACGATAATTTACAATTTGGAAAACAAATCTATAGAAACATATACTTTAACCAAATATCTTGTTAAATCACAAAGAAAAACTGTAAGTTTTAAGCTGAAACTCTGTGGTAAGGAATATGTAATTAATTTTAACTTGTCAATTCAATCACTTAAAATACTAGAAGATATCGGTTGTGTAGCTAAAGATTTATTGTTAGAACTAAGCTGTAAAAGTTTCTTTAATTTGGAGATGTTTGCTGATGATTTAAGGACCGAATTAGCTAAATTTAGAGACATTTCCTTAATTAGATGTGCCTTTTTCGTAGCTAGAGAAAGATATAGTGATACTTTAAGCATGGTATGTGAATTTGTTACAAAATACCAACACGTACTTAATGATATTGTAAACTATCGCAAATTTTAAATGTATAAATTGTAATAAAGAAATTATGAAAAATATTCGTTTTATTGAATAATTTTTACAAGGATATGTGTCAACACTGTTTAAAAATAAAAAATCTGAGAACACTATCTACATCCTCCGGAAAAACACATTAGGACCAGATGTTTCCAACGACTAATTAACCGCTATCTACATCCTCCAGAAACTCTATAGGATGTTTCTAACGACTAATTAACCACTATCTACATCCTTCAGAAACTCTGTAGGATGTAGATAGTGGTTAACGGTTAATTTCGCAAAAACTTGCGTCAGCTATGAGGTTTCATACACAGATCGTGAAAAAGTAACGCGGACTACTTTTTTACGATCTAAAATATTTATCCAACTCGCCAATACCTGTAAAATCCAATTCGTCTTCATAAGGCAGCTCATTTAGGTTAGGCTTATTTATTTACTTATTTATTTACTTATCTATATAGTTATTTATTTACTTCTTTATGTACTTATCTAGTCAAACGTTCCTAATATTAGTTTCTATACTCTTTCAAGATTTCCTTGTGAAAATATTTAGTTTAAAGACGTGTTATAACGTCTAAAGTGATTGTAGAAATTGAAAATCAATTGTAATACTGCTTATATTTAAGCGACTTGTCATAAATTTGTTAATAACGAAAACATTACGTTTAGCTTTGTGTTGAGTAGGTTGTTGAAATAAAAAAACATATATTTTACAATGTTTATTTTAATAAAAGCATATATTTTACAACGTTTGTTTTATTATACAGTATTGTAATACAAATTATTTTATATTTTTGCTAGTTATCCATGAGTTATGAGATTTATCAAAACCAAGCCATTTCACATACGACTTGGCGCCTTTCTTTCTGATCACTCTTTCAACTAAATAATAATCAGGGGTTGCAGTCTTTTGTAGCTCCTCTTCATAAAATCCACCACTGATTGGTTTACCTTGCATGTCTTCTATTAAATAGGTGGTTGGATTAGTGCAGTGAACTTTAGTGATTTTAAACAGCTCCGTTGACCAACGCGGTGTATAACCTTTCTCAAATAATGTTTTAGCTTTACTTAGACGTACAACATCACCCACTTTAAATTTATTTTTGTTAAACACTTTCAGATTCGAGTAAACTTGTTTCAGGATAGCTTCTTCATTTTTCTTGTTAACATCTTGAGGTTTTACACCAGTTGTTCGATGAACAGTAGCGTTGTAAGTAGCAGTGACATCAGGTAGTGTATTAACCCACTTGTAGGAGCCAATCAAGTTGAAATTTTTATATATCTTCTCTTTTAAGGTACGTATGACTCTTTCCACTATTGCAGCCTTCTTCACGCTATAAGTGCTGTAGTGATTAATGTTGTATTTTTTCATTAAGGCGTTAAATTTAGCGTTATAGAATTCTAACCCAAGATCAGACTGGATGTTAGAGGGCGCTGTACTAGTAGATAAAATATCAGCCATAGCTTTAGTCACCTCTCCAGCAGTTTTAGATTTAAGAGGGCGAGTCCACACATACTTTGAAAAACAATTAATAACCACTAAAATATACTTGTAACCAGAGTTGTCTTTGTAGTAGTCTGTAAATTCTGCTAAATCAATCTGCCACAAATCATTTAAACCTTTGATTATTGTACGTCTACGTTTAAAATTGATTCTTGCCGGTTTATATAACTCATCAATAATTTGTTTTTTGGTATCAGATGGCTCAACTGTTTTACGTCTCATGGTGATGTTGGATTTAAAAGTATCCACTTATCATGTAAATCTTTTAGTTTGCTGTCTATCTCACCTAGCTTCTTTTTCAACTTGTTATTCTTTAACACATCAATATCTTTTAAAACTTGAGCAGCTATCGTCTTGTCTAAATTTTTCAATTTGTTTTCAAACTCGCTTTTAAGAGCAGCTAGTTCTGATTTATGCACAGCTTCAAGGGTTATAGCGACAAGACTCTGTGATACTTCATCTTTATTCTTCTTATACTCATCTGCCCACACATCGACAAATTTTCTATTCACACCATCAGCAGGCTCGATAGGATCACCTACGTTACATAATTTATGGTTTTGCACATCAAAATCACCACTTGTAGTTTTCGGAAATGTTTCTCTGTGCACAATTTTGTTTAAGAAGCTGGGAGTCTTTGCAGAACGTCCGAACTTATCGATAGACATTTTTACACTGAACTTATTTTATTTGATTCCAACTAAACTCCATTTTTGATATCCGTTTATCCACCATAACCCAAACTGCTGCCACTGCTTCCTGAACTAGATTTCTATTTATCCCTTCGATAGCACCATCGATATACTCCTTAGTCACAAACGTTTTTTTAAGTTTATTTTCAATCGTAATCACTGCTTGATTTAAATCGTCTTTAGTAGCAAACGTATTTTTCAAGTCAGCTTCAAGTTTTGAAACTGCTAGATCTATATAATCTTTTTGAAGTTTAGATATAGCGGTATCAGCCATAGCAGTAAACGTTTTCTGAAGAGGAAACACTGTTTGATGTATGTACTCCTTGATATCCTCTTTAAGACTAATTAATGTTTCATCAATGCTAGTTTTAAGCGGAAACGAGCTGTAGGCTTCATGTTTAAGATCCATATAATTTTTCATTAATTGCTCTTGCAGCTTTTGTAGTGATTGATCAACACCAGTCTTAAGTGGAAATGAGTTATAGCCTTCACGTTTAAAATCATCATAGTTTTTAAATTTATGTTCAAAGTCTTTTTTTAAAGCTTCCAACTCCGGTTTATGTACAGCGTCAAGCAGTATAGCAATTTGAAGTGCTACAGCATCTTTGCTCACCTTATAATCAGCTTTAGTTTTCTGATAGTCAACTTTAGTTTTCTGATAGTCCTCTATCCATACATCAACAAATTTTTTACTTACACCATCTGTAGGTTCAACAGGGTCACCCACGTTACACAACTTATGGTTTTGCACATCAAAATCACCACTTGTAGTTTTCGGAAATGTTTCTCTGTGAATAATTCTGTTTAGATGCTTTAAATTCTTTGCAGAACGTCCGAATTTATCGATCGGCATTTTGAAAATGGTGAAAAACACACAAATCTGTTTATATAACACCCACTTCCTTCAGTTCTTCAATAATAGACTGAATTTCGTTGTTGTGTGCGTTATTACCAGCTGCTTGAGAAGCTACTAACAGTCTAAGTCTATCAACCAACTCGTTTATATCATCCCAGTATACATACTCTTTCTGTTTTTTTGTATGTAGCATGTATGGCATACCACGGCCTAAAGTTACCGAGGAAGATCGCGCTCTAGCACCTTCTTGTTTTTCTAATATTGGTTTTATTACATGTTGATATTTGGTAGAGGTGTTTCGTAGAACGTCTTCTTTAGGATTGTTCTCTTTTCTGTGAAGACTAGTAGTTGCCATAATGTCTGCGTAGTCACGTAAAGCTTCCCGATTGTTCAAAGCACTCATACCAGGTTTTCTCAAAAATATCAATTCCAACAGATGATTAGTACCGTAATATCTTCTGTCACCAACCACAATTTGAAAGGTTTCTCTATTTTTAAAATCTACGTTAGTAACAACAAATTTAATAGGTTTGTTTCCAAGCATCCAAGTGTTGGTAGATTTATCATAAGTAACACCATATGTTTGATCACAGGAATGATTATCTGTAAAATATTTATCAACATAATATCTAACAACTATTGGATAGGAACTTAACATTCGTTCGTACGCTGCTTTTGGTGTATTTGCAGCAGCATCTAATTTTCTATAAGCTTTAGTCGCCCATAATTCAGGTTCTGGTGCCTCCGCCTCCAATTCAAACGTTTCATCATCACTAAGGAATGGAATTTCCTCCTTTGCTGCTGTTGGTTTGACATCAACTTCAGTTTTAGTCGGTTTCTGTTCAGTTGTTTGAGTAGTAGCCAATAATGTAGCAGGTTTCTGTTGCGTTGTTTGAGTAGTAGCTAATGATGTGGTGGTTTTAGTCGGTTGGTGTTGAACAGTAGCCAATGCTGTGTTTTTCGATATATCACTCAAAGGTTTTAAGATGGGTTTATATAAACGTTGTAATGTTTCATCTGTCTCTGTTTTGCCAAGCTTCAAAGCTAAATATTTCTTTCGAATTATCTTTGATAGATCAGCTATTTTACGTTGTATATTTGGTGGTGCTACTATTTTACGATGACGAGCAGCTTTAGATTTTTTCGACATGTTTACTCTATGTCGAACAACTTAATACTAACGTTTTCCAGTCAAGTGAGATATATAAAGTGATCAAACCCTTTGCGGTATCTTCCTTGTGTTAAATCAGAATCTTTAACGACAACCACCATATCATGTTTGTTTTGCCAGCATTCACCACAAAGGAGCTTGAACTTTTCAAAACTCATATCGGTAGTTACATGATCATCATACACATGTTTAAGATTAGTTTCATCTTGTTTAAATAAAACTATAATGTTAGCATTGTCACGCACCAATTGCTTCGGAACTTTGCTATATGTCTGACATAAGTAGAAACTGTCAATATTTTTATGTCTACCCATACAAAAATACGATTTTATTTTATCTTGCCTATCACAGGCTACATCATCAAATATAAAAATTGAATTACTCTTTGCATCTGCAGGATCTAATATCTCTTCGTTTTCACTATATGGATAGTATCCAACACCTTTTGTAGCATCCAACACCTCCTTTAACATACTGTATTTAGGTTGATATAAAGACTTTGAGTATACGTATACGTTTTGAAATTTTAAACCGTTGGGTTCAAACAACAAACTTAACATAACATTTGTTTTACCACATCCACTTGGACCACATATCAAACATCTAACTGTGTTTGGTAAAAGAAGTCCATGTCTTTGCTGTTTAGGTGATGGAATGGTAACAACATCATCTATGTTTGTGACTGGTAGGGTAGCTTTTGCGTGTTTAACAATACGCATCGTTAACTAAACTAAAACTTTTTACGAGTGCAACCATCTATATAAATACTCAGATTTATCATACCTCATTAGCAGTATAAATGTTGGTGTGCCAAGGTGAAGGTCTTGTTAACACAGCCATCAACAAATTACCTGTTGAGCTGCATGTTCCTGGTTATCAGTTTTGTGGTCCGGGTACTAAACTTAAAGAACGTTTAGCAAGAGGTGATCAAGGTATCAATCCTTTAGATCGTGCGTGTCGAGATCACGATATCGCATACTCTCAATCAAAACAGTTGAGTGATAGACATCGAGCTGACGAGGTGTTGGAGAACCGAGCGTGGGAGAGAGTAAAGTCGAAGGACGCAAGTTTTGGTGAAAAGTTAGCTGCTTGGGGTGTTACAAACACTATGAAAGTTAAAAGAAAGCTTGGTATGGGTTTAACCCCAAAGACAACCACCAAACGTAAACGTAGCAGTAAAAAAGTAAAATGTGGCGGTAAAATACCATTTAAAAACATACTAAATTTAATGAAAGGTGCTATAGCTGTGGGTGCGGAAGTTCCATCTGTAAAAAATTTACTACATGTAGCGAGAAAAGTAATTAAAAATGCTGGTGGTCGTAAGAAAGTCAAGACACCCAGAGTTATTCCAGTGCCGAAAAGTGGAGGTTTCCTTCCACTACTACCTTTAATTTTTGGTGGTCTATCAGCGCTAGGCGCTCTAGGTGGTGGTGCTGCAGGCATTGCTAAAGCAGTTAACGATGCTAAATCAGCCAAACAAAAATTGGAAGAAGCAAAACGTCATAACCAAACGATGGGGGCTATTGCTGTTGGTCACCGAGGTAGTGGCTTGTATATGAAGAAACAGCGAAGCGGTTTCGGTTTGTATTTACATAAACCAAAAAACGTGTAAAGTGTTTACCAGCAAGACCTCTAACAAATATAGATCTTGTGAAATTTGCTGGTAAAATGAAAATTCCATATTTTAGAGGTGTATACATGCGAGATACTTTACCATCGAATGGATCACGCAAGAATGAATCATTCATCATGAATTTGCAAACAAACAAAGAGTCAGGTAGTCATTGGGTTGCAGTTAAGAAACGTGGTGACACAGCCGTGTACTTTGACTCATATGGAAACTTGAAGCCACCAATTGAACTGTTGTATTATCTTAAAAACTGTACTATATTGTATAATCATGATGTATATCAAAAGTATAATACTTATAATTGTGGCCACTTATGTTTAAAATTTTTAAATAAAAGACTTAAACAGTAGTATCTGTGTTTCAGTCATGGCGCGTACGTTTGCTTTGAAGGGTTCTACGTCATCTTTATCGATGGAAATATTTCCACCGTTAGTATTAAAACCGCACTTTGAGTATTCGCTCGCGCTTGCAAACTTTCATACATATAACACTATACCAAACATAGAACGTGGGTGTAATAAGTTTCATTATTTTTCTGCTGTGAGTGGTAGAAAGATTCGACAAGAAATAAGTATTCCAGATGGTTCATATGAAATCAGTGATATCGAGAAATACATTCAGAATGAGTTGTTACGACGTTATATTAAAGATAAACATCTGGACCCTGCAGTAGAACACAACATCGATGTGGTAAAACTGTTTTCGCTAAAAGCCAACAACAACACTTTGAAATGTGAGATTACATGTCAGTATGATATAGACTTTTCTACCGATGCTTCAATAGCACCAATATTGGGATTTTCTAAACAGCGTCTTGCTACAGGTAAACTTTACGTTTCCAATTTACCCGTAGAAATTGTACGAGTAAAGACGATTCGTTTGGAATGCAACATAGTAGATGGTTCTTACCACGATGGAAAACCTACACATACAGTATATGAGTTTGCTCCTATGGTAGACCCTGGTTATGCGATTGATATAAAACCATATAGTAAGGTTTTTATGCCTCTTACCACACGTATCATTTCGCATATAAATGTAAACATTATCGATCAGAATTCAGTACCTGTGAACTTTCAAGGTGAGGAGATCATTGTGATATTGGAGTTGAAAGAGACACCAACATATTATGCTGATTATAAATAGTAGTAATCAAACCGCTCCAGCTTCAGTATCTTCGCTACCTGAGTCGAAAGCGGTTCTATCTTGGGAGAACATACAGTTTCTACAATCATTGGGTTACGATGTTAAGCAAACTACATATATTCGCAGACCCTGTGCACGACGAGTCAATCAGAGGGGAAGAAATACACACATACGCTCCTCAAACCAGATCGTTTGACCATAATGACACCTGTGAGTTTGCAATCAACCAACAAGATATTTTTTACGATTGGTCTTCATCTGTTCTACTGATAAATGGTAGTATTGAGACGAGTGGTACGATTGGAACTGTAGAAGTAACGTCTAATGCAGCAGCTCATTTGTTTTCCTCTATTGCGGTTGAAATGTGTAATCAGATTATTGAACATGTGAGAAATCCTGGTATAGTTACATCAATTAGAACACTTTTGGAAGCAAACAGTGATGAAGCAAGAGCTCTGATTCCAGCAGGATGGCATCCAACCGAAAACAATGTGATGTTAAAAAATGAACGTTTTTGCTACTGCATACCTCTTAGCTACTTGTGTAATATTTTCAAAGACTATAAAAGAGTGCTTTTCAGTAAATTGCTTCTACGTCTCACTAGAGCTCAGAATGATAGAAATTGCTTTATTTTGATTGGTGCCGCAGATGCAGATAAAGCATTAAAGTTTAACATTGAGTATATGGCTCTGCAGGTGAAACATATCCACCCTAGTGAAGTTATACAGCAGCAATTATTAAAGTCGATTGCTCTAGATAAGAAAATCCTTATACCATACAGAAAATGGGAGATGTATGAAATCTAAATAATTCAACGAAAGACTTGTGGTCTATTAAGACATCCTCAAACACTGAACGACCTAGATTTGTTATTGTGATATTCCAAACAGATCGATACAGTAACGTTAGAAAAGACATCAACGAGTTTGATCATGTGGGTATTCGAGATATAAGACTTCACTTAAATTCGAAACAAATCCCCACAGAGGGTATGAACCTGAACTTTAACCAAGCAAATTACGTCGAGGCATATAGAAACATGATTGAATTTCAACGTTCGTATGTTGGCAGAGAACCACAGCCTACCTTGGATTACAAGTCTTTCCTAAAATATCCCATGTTTGTATTTGATTGCTCCAAGTATAGCGACTCTATAAAACCTTCTACTGTGGATATCAAATTGGAAATGGAAAGTACTACCAACTTTCCCACTCACACAAAATGTTTTTGTGTAATTATACATGATTGCGTCATCGAGTATGCCCCACTCTCCAACATCGTACGCTATATAATGTAGCTGTAAGGATGCTGCAATCACTTTCACGATGAGGTTCGTAGTCGTTGATACTCAGGGTTTTTGTCTGCCTGAATTTACACCTAAAGAGTTTGTGATTTATAATGGTTTCCAAACAGTGCACTGTGTTTTTAAACCGCATACACCATTACGTTTACTGTCTGCAGACATAATCAAGCAAGTGAAGTTTCTACAAACACAACACCATTGCCTTGACTATAATTGTGGTGATATTAATTTAGAAGAATTACCAAACATAATAGCAAAACATATTATAGCTCAACGTGTTGACAGAATTTATGTTAAAGGTGAAAACAAGCAAAGGTTTTTGTTACATTTACTATCAACTTGTGGTTATCAAGTGGATGTTATCAACCTGGAAACCTGTGAACGCTGTCCAAAGTTAGTGCCTGATACTCCTTTGTGTATGGATCATACTTTAGGATATAATAGAAAATGTATCTGTAGCATAAATAACTGTATATCATTATTTACTTATATTGTAAGCTTAATGCCATAATAAAACAAACGTTGTAAAATATATCTGTTTTTTATTTTAAACTACTTTAAAATACATTTATTAATATTAATTTCCAACCACATTAGTCTTTCCAACATCCATCCGCTATCGCCTTCAGCAAACTCTAAAGCTTTTGTGTAAATCTCCTCAGTAAATTCTTGATATATATTTTCAAAGTTAGTTGCCACTGTGATATTTTTATTTTTAGTATTAAATAACTTCATTTCTTTTTTATTTCGACTTTGGAGCACATACAAACCAAACAATTCTAGATTCATTTTAACTGTATCGTGTTTGGCTAAAGCAGCCTCCATCAAATGAAACAATTTATGCTTCACACTTTCCATGGCAAGTCGTATATCACTACCATCCATACTAATACGATAGGTAGCCATTCTGTTTTTAAAAGCTTGAGTTAACATATAAACTTGTTCAACTTCCCACGGTTCACACACTTTAGATTTGTGAATTTCACTACGTAAATGTCCAGAGAAAGCACTCTTTTTCACTTGTAACGAGCACGATTCACAGTATCTCATCTTAACTATAGGTGCTTAACTAATGAGTAAAACACAGACATCTTCAGTTTATATATTTTTATTAACAAATATGTTTACGATAAATATCTTTAAGTACAGTGTAATATTTAAAACCAAAATACATGAGTATAAATATGGCAAGACACATAAGAAAACCAGTTGATATAAACATAGAAATATAATTTGAAGTGAACAGGTAAGAATCATTTAACACAAGAGTTCTCCAGTCAGCTGTCTCACCTCGGGTGCCATGATCAAACAAAAACATAAGTTTATAATGTACTATATCAGTCTTAATATTGGACATGTTGTATGTTGAAACTTCAATCACTTCATCGTTGTGCAGATATGTTCTTGGTAGTCCAGACCATTTGGTGCAGTCATCGAAACAGATTCGCACTTCTTTCACATTTGGTGGTTTGTAGACGTAAAACACATTTTGACACAATGCTGTCAGGATGACGAAGCTTGCTTTAAGAGGTGGTGCCATTGATGAGGTTATTGATGTCGGTTAGCACTTGTTCTTGAGCGTAATGCAAACACTCTGACATGTAATACTTGAATGTTGGAGACATGTTGTTGAGTAGGGTTTTTATCACTCGGATGGTTTGCGCAGCACTCACATCTGAATTACCCAGCTCTGTTAATGTTTGAACGATGTCGCGAAGAAAACAGTCATATATCCAAGCAAACTGTGTTTCTCTTACATACTCAAATCTTTCCTTAATGATTTCCTCATGCTCCACCAGCTTTTCTACAGTGTCTTCATTTAGATACATAACCATATGTGTAAAACAATTATTAACACATAAAACTTTTTCACTTAGCATAGTTGCAGGAGAGATTCGACAGTAGCTCGTCTGAGTTACAGCATGAGTTTGTTCATTATCTTTAAACCACTTTGCAGATAATGCACGTATGTTATCCATAAAATCGTAAAACTGCCACTCTTCCAATGCTAGATATTGATTTTCTTCATCTAGAGCCAAAGGGTTAACAAATTTCACAAGTATTGTGAACTCATTTCTTGCACTAACACCAGTCACTAATTTTACAGATCTTCTGATGTTGAAAGTTGTTTCCATCAGCATCCTAGTATCATCTTGATATTTGTTAAACAATAACTTTTTCCTATGATGTTCACGGAAATCAGGACCATCGTTTTCGTCACACATTGTTTCAGCACAACAATTCCAAGCAGCTTTCATAGCTAGAAATTTTAAACTAAACTTGCTATCGTAAACTCTGATGTTAAATAGGTTTTCCCTCTCCACTTTAATTGGTTGTATTCTTCTGGTTGGTTGACTGTTAAACTTTAAAAATCTTTTGCAATCACTAAACACCTTATAATATTTCGCACAACATTCCATGTTCTTTATATCACAGCTTTCTGTGTAAACTAAATATTTCTAATGGTTTCTACATCATAATAACTTTTATATTGATCTTGAGCTTCTCCAGGTAAATATTTAAAAAATGGTTTGCTTAAATGCGTACCTGGACGGTATCGAATGAGCGCTAGAGCGAAGAACTGTGTGGAGCAGTATCCAGCTAAATATATATCACATAATTCAACTATATGACCACTCTCATAGTCTTCACCTTCAGAGTAGCGTTCATCTGTAAAAGCCTCGCTTTGTATTTCCAACACCAACTGTTTTAATTCACACACTTCATCGCCTATTCTATTTTTACGTCCATACCACTGCTCGTAGTTATACGCCATACTTAACAAATAAATATTTGTTTGAAATTCTCAACCTTTTATACAAAAAAAATTCTAGAGTTTTATCTATTTCATACGACTTTAAGGTTATTCAACGGAAATAAAACCACAAACAGGAAATATGAACTGCTCACAAGGTTATTTCAACAGCTGCAAGGAAACTATGTTGGCTAACAAGGTCAATTTCGGGAAATGCTAAATATAGTCATAGTTGGAAGCGATATCGCGGCTACCACTAGATGTATTGTTGCCAGCTCTGCTTTCAACAGATTCTTTAAATCAAACCGATTCCAATACGACTTAAGAATATAAATTTTTTATTGTACACATGTACATATGTTAAATTTGGATTCTGCTTACCTAGACGAGTGATATGACACCAAACACGTAGGACTTTAATGCATAAATAACAAATTACTTGTACGCATGCGTTAGCCTCCATGTTTAAATGGCGGTTCCTCGTTTGCTTAATACAGGTTAGTTGGCTTTTGATTACGTCATCTCAGGTTAGTTCGCTACTTGTTCGGGTTAAATACGAAGTCAGGTGGTGGAGATATTCGGGTCTAGTCAGTGACTCCGCCACCTTGTGTTCGGGTTAGCTCGGAGGTCGTCGGGTCCACCACCTTGTGCTCGGGTTAGCTCGGGGGTCGTCGGGTCTGGTCAGTTCCACCACCACCACCGCCACCACCGGTGGCGGAGTGGCGGTGGTGGCTCCAGAAGGAACCATCTATACCTACTACAAGAGAGTGTGTGTTGGTTTTAGGTGTTAATACAGCTTGTTCTAACTTACTTAAATATTATATTTCTTCTGTTCAACAAGACGATTATTTTGATGTGTCACACATGTATGTAGCTCTAAGAATAGCTATACCGGAAGTGTCTACCGGAAGTAACATTTTTATTGAATATGCTTATAGAGTTTGCTTTGCTGAACAGCGTGTATGTATTGGTTCTATCGTACATCTCACCGATCTTCCGCGATAAGGGTTTGAAGTTTTTTATCTCAGTTTCTTGTAGACCTTGTTACGAAACATACATTTTTGAAGTCGGTTCCTTTCTATCACTTTCCATTCAAAAGATATAACGATTTAAAGTTTAGACCGGAAGTGGTCATTTTATTGTATATTCCACTTTGATTTGACCTCCTTAACACCGTGCATGTGTTGGTTCTATCGTACATCTCACGGATCTTCCGCGATAAGGATTTGAAGTTTTTTATCTCATTTTCTTGTAGACCTTGTTACGAAACATACATTTTTGAAGTCGGTTCCTTTCTATCACTTTCCATTCAAAAGATATAACGATTTAAAGTTTAGACCGGAAGTGGCCATTTTATTGTATATTCCACTTTGATTTGGCCTCCTTAACACCGTGCATGTATTGGTTCTATCGTACATCTCACGGATCTTCCGCGATAAGGATTTGAAGTTTTTTATCTCATTTTCTTGTAGACCTTGTTACGAAACATACATTTTTAAAGTCGGTTCCTTTCTATCACTTTCCGTTCAAAAGATATAAGGATTTAAAGTTTAGACCGGAAGTGGCCATTTTATTGTATATTCCACATTTTAGTCGCCATTTTTTAATTCTGCTTACTTAGACGAGTAACATGACACTAAACACTTGGGGTTAGCTTAAGAAAGGAATTGAACCTGTAACCAACCATTGTTTCTAAGCTTACTGTTTAGTTATTCAGTACCTCTTTGTATTTGTTTGACGCTACCATATCAAGGAGCATATATCAGGAATCGAACCTGTATCTCTTTCAAAATAAAATCAACTACTTGCCGCGCCCACACATAAGGCTAAAAAGTTCCTATTTTTAAGAGTTGAACCTGTTGTCCATTTTGTTTCTGAGCTTCCTTCTTTGTTTTGCTAGCGACCTCTATTGTCTCTACGATATTTAAGTTTGGTTTCCTATTTGAACCTGTTGTCTATTTTGTTTCTGAACTTCCTTCTTTTGTTTGCCAACGACCTCTGTGTGTTATTTTTAGAACCTACCCATATAACAATTGTGGCGTTCGGCTAATTTCTATGCGAAATCTAATAGTCTGTCTAATATTAAACATATTAATTATTATGTCTTATGTCTAATAACAAAAGCTTTATGAATGGTTTGTTTTAATGGGGGGCGTAACTTTAAATCATGGAGTCTTCGACCTATACCATTATTCTCGCTTATCAACCTCACTCTCATTTGTCGGCTCTAAAGGTTGGAGTGACGTAAAACAAGAAGCGCGGCTCGAAACACAAATCTAATTATTACGTCCAGAGTCATTTGCTTTATGGTTAATATTTATATAACATAAACACATATTAATTCTTATTTTGTAAATCACTTAATTGTCTAATAATAACAAAAACTTTAATTGTTACATGTATGGTTTGTTTGTAATTAAAACTCGTATATATACCAGCCTAAAACAATAAATTAACAAGCATCTGCTTAGCTCAGTAGTGAGTATCACTGCCTCCCGTCTGAGTGCCCGGGGTTCGAAACTCACCTACTCCATGTGGCTTTTTTTAAAATAATAATTTCCCTTACACTTTGGAATGTGACTGTCTGGCCCAAGTCGTGTGACGTCACTGTCTGGCCAAAGTTTCCTAGACATAACAGGTCAATGACCTTAGAATGTTTACAGGTTACATTGGAAGCCATCTTGGACGCCATCTTGGGGGGCGTGGCCACGCCCATAAGGGGGTGGGGCTCCGCCCAGAGGGGTGGGGCTCCGCCCACTAGGGGAGGAGTGGGGGTACCCCCACTTCCTGTCTGGCTCAAGTGTCGCATTACCTACTTTTATCACCTGTTTTGTTGACTTTTATATCCAAATTACTGTATAAATATTTATGTTAGAGGTCATGTTTTTGCTTGTCCTTCTTTACCTTATTTTTACCGTTCCTAATTAAATAAAGTAACGTTTTATAACTTTTAATATAGGGCTAAATTACTATGATATATTATTCTTATGAAAATTCACTACAATAACGCACTTGCTGCGTTCCAAACATTTTCGTCATTTTTCCAAGTTGAAAGATTTCTATGAAAATTCGCTACGATAACGCACTTGCTGCTTCGAAACTTTTTAAAATTTAAAATCTACATTCAATAATAATTTATTCTGACTAGTTTCGTCACAACTGTAGAGTCTGGTGGGACAATAATTAATAAAATTAACACATTTAAAGTGGTACATTAACCGGTTAACACCTTAAAAGCAATTATGATTATTTACTCGATCAACCAATTAGACTAATTAATTGACATCCACACGCCTTAAACAAACAAAAATAAAATTAAACATATCCCCAGCCGTGAGTAGACGAACCCACAAGAACGACGGTAACATCAACAAATCATTCAATTGTTTACTGGAAGTTTATTTTCTGTTCTAAATCCGGACTAATGAAAAGGCGTAAAATTTAATAAAGTTAAGCAGATTGAGTTTTACTCGAGGCAAGTTGAAATCGTGGCGCAAATATGTAGGAACAAATTGGTTTGTCGTTCATAATAGTTTTACGATATATGAAACAGTAAAATCGCTAGCACCGTCCAACAAGGATGTATTGTGTTTTAATAAGTCCCGGTGAAATGGTGTAGAACGAAACGGTGTGTCATAATGTCTCTAAAATTAGATAGAATGTCCAAGAGCGTGATTGGTTTTGAAGAGCCGATCCTGAAGTGGGCAGACGATGTCCGGTTTGATATGGACGATGACCTGATCAGCATCTCCAGCGAAGAAGAGTTCGGTTCTGAGTATGATGGAGAACAAAGGGCTAGAGTGAAATCAACTCAAGAGATTTGGGAGGACGAATACATTTGGCAGCAATTGCAGGTAAGATGTTTAAATATTTTTAATTAAGCAAATTAAATATACAAGCAATTTTGAGTTTTGAATGACCAGAAGGTGACAAACAAAACAACAATATGTCGCTTATATAGGTGTTCCAAAATATATGCGAAAATAAATTTGTTCTACATATTTTCAAATGAGAAATGTTTCCTAATCATTTTTTTCATTACTACGGGGGGATATTGTAAAGTACTTACATAATTTCCTCTAAGACTTACACAGTCAGCAGAACGCCCATAAAGCAATTCTAAATCATAAAAAATTATTTACCTTTGTCTTCAAACTACTCCTTAACAAGTACACATGACTTCGATGTTTGCCAAAAATCGTTTATCTTTCGAAGCTTTGGTAATAAAAAATGATAATGCTAAATCCGGACAATAGAGGGGCTGGTCAACCAACCCAAAACCAATTGTCTGCACTGGAATCAACGACTTGTGACCAGATGTGTTATCTGGCAAAAACTAGTACACATCTGGCCAGTTTTCCGCGTCGTTTTTCCACAACTTTCTCGTAAAATTTATTTAACAACTTAAATATAGCAGCGGTTTTCTAACATTTTCGAGTCGCCGCACCTTTTAGTGAGTTTTTTTTAATTCACCAATTAGGAGATTCCGACTTCTGAATTTTGAAAACATTTCTTTAAATGAGCGCGAACTAGGCCCCCTATAACCCATATCCAGGGTCAGTTTCAATTTTATATGTTATATATATATATATATATATATATATATATATATATATATATATATATATATATATATATATATATATATATATATATATATATATATCACACCGATAACTCAAAAATAATAGGCGGATTTTGATCAAATTTGTTACGTACCTTCCTTTTGCAAGTGACTCGGATAAGTTCTCTGCCAGGAAAATCGGCCCAGGTTTTCCTGGAAATTTTTGTTTTTTCTTTCGAAAGGAATTTATATCACCGGAAATAACAAAGTAAGAGCGCTCAATGGTACCCTAGTTTCTGTCATAAAGAGTATCCTATATACCAAAATTTAGAAGTTAAAAGACAAAACAGTTATAGGTAAGTCTCTTATTAAAAAAAGTTAAAACGTCAAAATTGATAATTATGGTAGTTGTATTAATGTGATTGAAAAATACGACACGAAATGACTAACAAGCTCTTAGATCGGTGTCTAAGTCGTTATTTTCGTTAAAATATGAGCAAACAATCCATTGTATTTTGTTTGGTATAAATATTAAAGACGTTAGAAAATCAACATACTACCGTATATACCTGCTAGTACATACACCTGTCATATCGACGGCGGTCCAGTGATTTAAGCCGTTGCATCAGATTATCGAGTCCTATAATAAGACGAGTTTTAATCCTAGTTAGTGACTTCACTTTCTCTTATTATTTTATGTCTTGCATTTCATTTTACCGTTATCTTATGATTGTTGTTATTCCGATAATTTTATAGCGATTTTTTATATAAAAAATACTTTAATAAAGAGGAGATGAAAACTTTTTAGACCCAACTTAATTTGAATAGCATACCTGGTTGTTTGTTCTTGCCCTAACTTAGTGAAACCGTTTCATATTTAATACCGTCGTCGACTTTTCCCGTGGCTTCGCAAGTGCTTGTTTCTTTTCTGAAACCGATTTCAATTTTTAGTGAATTTTCTTGAAAAAATTCACTAACGAGGAGATCGCGGCTTTTGAATTTGATAAATCTCAAATGAGCGCGTATAGGCCCCCTAGAACACACATCCGAAGCCAATTTTTATACGTCTATATATATATATATATATATATATATATATATATATATATATATATATATATATATATATATATATATATATATATATATCGATAACTCAAAAAATCATGTGAATATTGGACCCTGTGATGAGCACTGATAAGTACACCTGGCGAACCCAAATCACTTGCAACACATATTTTTAAAGACCTGACGATCGAATCCTTTAATTCCTTAGAACCCATATCCGGGGTTAGTTTCAGTTTTTATCTGTTATCATATATACAGGGTGACGCAGTTCTACGGCAAAGTTCAATATGTCCGTTATTATACAAGAAACGAGAAAAAATTGTATTTGTTAATTAAAGGCTGTCTTGAGCTGCATCCTATAAAATAAGTTTTACAATCATAGGTGGCCCATAAGTTGTTGGTGATAAATATATTTTTTTAACTAACACATCCTATATTACTACATTTTTGCATTTTCATCGAAATATAATGCATATTTGTAAGAAAATACTCTCAGGACGCAGCAAGTGCGTTATAGTAGCGAATTTCCATTATTTCAATAGCTCAATTTGCTATTAACTTAACGTTCGTTGGCTGGGAACCAGTTTTTCGGGAACATTCGGAGTTTATTTTCAAATCACATTATTTACATTTTCAAACAAAGTTATTTTGATGAAATATGGTACATTCTTTCTATTATATAGGTTATACTGGTAACCAAATTTCATGCCTGCTTTCTTTAAAAGAAAATACATATTTGCTATTAAAAACGTTCTTATGAAAATTGACTACAATAACGCACTTGCTGCGTCCAGTCTTTTTTAATAGATTTTCCCATGGCGCCCAACGTAAAAGTATGACTAATCGTAACAGATAAAAATGAATAAAACTCTGGACCTGCATTATTAAACAAATTCGTTTATTTATTTGTCATTATTTTCATTAACATTAAACTAATAAATAATGTGATGGATGAGCCTGCAAATAAATAATTTCAGATGTCCTCAAATCGTGGAATCAAACTGTAAACGGCCACTCTCATTTCCTTTTCCACGTTGCTTTTCTCTTTACCACAGCGACCGCCGAAAACCCAGCTTCACACAAATACAGCGTTGAAAATGGAGTTAACAATCCCCTGAGATTTACCACTTAGAAGAAGGGGATATTAACCTTTTATTGAAATCCGAAATTCTGTCAATTCCCTGCTATTCCATTTCTCTTCTTCTGCAGAAATAAATTCAGACCGAGATCAAAATTTTTGTTTGGAAAGCATTTCCCACACCAGATACGTGCTCTTCAAAGATGGTTTTTATATCTTGAGAGAAATTAAGTTCATTTGACGTCAAAAATGGCTGTAATATGAAACAAAAATCGTTGCCCACACTGTCATTCGGTTTTCTTCTTCCTAGTTTCAGTTTTTTTATATAAAATTATGCTTTTCAATAATGGCATATAAGTATGCCATATAATATACAGTTTTATCAAAAAGTCTGGACGCAGCAAGTGCGTTATGGAAGTGAATTTCCATAAAAATGTTTTAATAGGAAATATGTCTTTTTTAAGACATACAATTTTGACTACCAGTGTAACCTATATAGTAGAAACAATGTACCATATTTCATCAAAATAACTTTACTGTTTCAGTATGTACAAAAATTTTCCGAGATAAACTTAAAATGTTTCCGAAAATACTGGTTTCCTAGCCAACGAATCTCATCTTAATAAGCAAATTGAGTTATTAAAATATAAAGCATTTAATGAGAATTCGCTACCAAAACGCACTTACTGCGTCCCGAAATTTTTCTTACAAACATGCACTATATTTCGATGGAAAATGCAAAAAGCAATAATATAAGGAGTATTCGATTAATAAAAAACTCTGGGCGCAGCAAGTGCGTTATGGAAGTGAATTTTCATAAAAATGTTTTTAATTACAAATATATCGCTCTAATGCGAACAGGCATCAATTTGGTTACCGGTATAACCTATATAGTAGGAACAATGTACCATATTTTATCAAAATAATTATTTGAAAATGTACAAAAATTTTCCGAAAATAAACTTTAAATGTTTCTGAGAAAACTGGTCTCCTAGCCAATGAACCTTAAGTTAATAGCAAATTGAGTTATTGAAATTTGAAACATTTAATGAAAATTCGCAACCAAAACGCCTTTGCTGCGTTCATACAAAAATTTTCCGAAAATAAAGTTAAATGTTGGTTTCCTAACCAACAAAACTTACGTTAATATCAAATTGAGTTATTGAAATTTGGAGGATTTAATGAAAATTTGCTAGCAAAACGTACTTACTACGTCCAGATTTTTTCTTACAAACATGCATCATATTTCGATAAAAATGCAGTACGAATTTGTTCTACGAAAATTAGCTAAAAATTATACACCGTTAAACCATAAACTTTACTAAACCTACAGCGAAAGCATCAACTTAACTAAACCGACAGCCAAAGCATCAGAGAAAGGGTCTATTTGAAATGAATTTTCTGTAAATATTTTAGTAAAATGAAGGGCAATGACGGTTGAATCTGAAAGTTAAGGGTTCGCAGAGCACTCTCCTTGCAACATTTTCTTTTCACAGTCCGTATTTTTTTCACGTTCTTTGCCTAAACATTGCCAATTTTGACATTTTAAATTGCGAGTTTGACGTTTTAAATTGCGAGTTTGACGTTTTAAATTGCGAGTTTGACGTTTTCAGGATAACTCCAAAATTTGTTGCTTTAGCTGCCCGTAACTTTTTGTCCTTGAACTTAGAGCCCTAAATTTTGGTACATGGTTAACTCTTTATAATATAAACACGCGTACCAAATTTGGTTGCCCTCACTTTGTTATTTCCGGAAATAAGAATTTTTTTAGAAAGAAAACACAAAATTTTCCGGGAAAACATGGTCCGATTTTCCTGGCTAACGAACTTATCCAAGCCACTTTCAAAAGGAAGATGCTCACCAAATTTTATCAAGATCGGTCTATTATTTTTTATGTTATCTGTACGATATATATATATATATATATATATATATATATATATATATATATATATATATATATATATATATATATATATATATATATATATATATATACATATACATATACATATATATATATATATATATATATATATATATATATATATATATATAAACACGAATCTCCCCATTAGTGAATTTTTTAAAGAAAATTCACTAAAAAAGAAAATTTGAATCACCAACGACTTATGGGTCAGCCTGTAATTGTAGAAATTTTTTTTTAAGCTGTAGCTCAAGACACCCTATAATAACTGTATACAATTTTTTTCGTATCTTGCATAATGACGGATATATTAAGCTTTAAAGATTTTTTACGGAAATTCGACAAAAAAGATATACCATTAACCGATAAACTCTATAGCCAACAGTACTGCCAAAGCATCAGACAAAGGGTCTATTTGAAATTCATTTTCTCGGAATATTTTAGTAAAATGAAGGACAATGACGATTGAAACTAAGACTTCAGGCTTTGTAAAACATTATTCTTGAGACATTTTCCTTCCATAGTTCATATTAGTTTCAGGTTCATTGCCTAAATATTACCAATTTGGACGTTTAAACCGCGACTTTTGACGTTTTGAGGAAAACCCAAAAATATTTTTCTTTAAATGCCTGTAACTTTTTTGTCCGTTAACCTACAGAGCTAAATTTTGTTAGGTAACTTACCTACAATGATATAAACCCGCGTATGAAATTTGGTTGCCCATACTTTGGTAATTCCGGAGATATAATTTTTTTCGATTTTTTTCAAAAGAAAACACAAAAATTTCCGGGAAAACCTCGGCAGATTTTCCTGGCTATTTTTTTAGTTATAGGTGTGATATATATATATATATATATATATATATATATATATATATATATATATATATATATATATATATAAACATATAAAGTCTGAAACCGACCTCGGATTTGGGTTCCAGAGGTCCTAAATAGCGCTCATTTGAAGAAATTTTTTCAAAATTCAAAGGTCGGGATCTCCCCAACGGACTCATGGGCCACACTGTGATTGTAAAAACAATTTTGTAAGATGCAGCTGAAGACACCCTATAATTAACATATACAATTTTTTTCTCGTAGTTTGTATAATAACGGATATATTGAGTTTTATCGTAGAAATGCGTCACCTTGTATATATGTAAACAGATAAAAACTGAAACTAACCCCGGACGTGGATTCTAGCGGGCCTAGTTCGCACTCATTTGAAGAAATATTTTCAAAATTCAAAAGTCGCGGTCTACTCTAGCGAATTTTTTCTACGGAAATTCGCTAAAAATTATAGACCATAAAACGATAAAGTTCTATAACTAAAACTATTGCCAAAGCATCAGAGAAGGGATCTATTTGAAATGAATTTTCTGGAAAAATTTTAGTAAAATTAGGGATAATGACGGTTGAAGCTGAAACTTAAGGCTTTGTAAAACACTCTAGCTACATTTTTTGTTTATGAGTGCTCATCACAGGCTCCAATTTTCACTCATTTATATAGGTTATACTGGTAACCAAATTTGGCCTGCTTTCCTTATGAAAAAGAAACATTTGCTATTAAAAACATTTTTAGGAAAATTCACTAATAATGCACTTGCTACGTCCAGACTTTTTAAAATTCATAGATTTGTCACTACGCTTTTTAATGTCAAACTTTGACAACTTCTTTATAAAACATCACAGTTGTTACCATAGCAAATAAATTCAATTGTGCTTACTGGAAAGTGTCCAGCGTAGATATCAATATACCTTGGTAGGTATTTAGTTATTTTACCATGTATTTCATTGGAATGTTTAATGGTATTTTTAGTATCATAAATTGTCAGGTTTTTTATTTTCGACCTTCTGCTTCTTAAAATAATTTAAAAATACAAATTTTGTGTCACGTTGACAGAAAATGTATTTTATATAAACTTTCGAAGTCAACCAAACTAACTAAATTAAAAATATTTGGCGTGCAAATATTAGTCGATGTAAAAAATAAATGATTAATCATTAATATTCCAATAGATATCAAACCTAGGCATGTTATTACATTTATAAATTGAACATAAAAAAGTCTGGACGCAGCAAGTGCGATATGGTAATGAATTTTTATAGAAATATTCTGACACCAAACATTTTTTTAGACTAAATGCTTATAACTTTTTTTGTTGTAACATAGAAATCTAAATTTTTGTATATAGTTTAACTTTTTACAAACTTAACCTACGTACCAAATTTGGTTACTATTTACCATAGCTTTGTTATTTATTTATATATATATATATATATATATATATATATATATATATATATATATATATATATATATATATATATATATATATATATATATATATATATATATATATATATATATATATATATATATATATATATATATATATATATAATTCCCTGTTTTATGGAGGTTCTAAAATAGTATAAAACATTAAAAAACTGCTTGAAAACGCAATGTCCTTAATCCGTTTGTTTAAAAAAAAAGAGCGGCTATTGTTGATCTGTTCGCCAGATGTGCATGTCGGCTTTCTTTAGTCGCTCCAATATTCACGTCCTTAAATTTCTAGATCAAAAAGAACGTGTTGCTTCCTTAAATATCTCGGTACCTTTCACTTTAAGCCCATTATCCTTAATTTAGATAAAAGCTCATAAATTTGTCAACCAGAAGACTAAAGTAGTTCTTCAACCTCGCCCGTTCAAGTATTGACACAATAGACAAACGATGGTCGCCGACTGCAACTTTTACTTCGGATTAGTTCGTTACCTAGGTGTGATATAAATACACAGTAGCGGTTGATTTTAATTTAGAATTTTTTCATCCTCTGATGACGCTGACGTTGTCAGCGAAACGATCATAAGGTCTTTGAAATATGTGTTGTGGTGATTTGGGTTCTCCAAGTCTACTTATCTGGTATTCTGTGCTGAAATTACATTAGCAGTTGAATGTGCGAGGGTGGAATATCGGTGTCAAAAATTTTTTTTTGGTTAAAAAGGCATAAAAAGTCTCAAAACACATAGAAAGCTTAATCCTGAAACGAATTTTTTTTTGTCTGTCGGTCGGACGTCGGCCTGTACGTCTGTCTCTTAGTGGGCGCAATAACTTTCGAACGAATTGAATAATCATCTTTAAATTTGGTATGCAGTTAGCACCCGACAAAGGAATGCTTCGAATTGTTCTTGGATAAGATAATTCAGGGGGTAGGGGATAAATGAGGTGTGGTTCGTAAAAATTGACATTTTTTCGTTACAACTCGAGTAGTATAACGTTTCAGAAGTTTATGGGTACAGGAATACGAATATTTTTTTTAGTCATGGATCCTAAATTCATCTCATGAGAATGACTTTCTTCATAGAACAGAAAACTATCCAAGAGGGCATTCCTAATCGTTTACTATGTCAAAATTATCCTAGTTCTAAAGTTAATCTCTAATTATCCTCCGCTTAAACAGTCTTTCTGAGAAGAGTAGATTATCGCAGGTATGTGGAAGTTATGTTTCAATTTGCAGCACTAGTTTCTATCCTGTTTTTACTTTTTTGTAATTTGAATTTGGTAGAAAATAAACTTTTTTTGTTCATTTTGTCTTTTATTTAACCGATTTGTTGCATCGCAAACATTGCTGATTTTTTCCTTACTACTGCGGTATACATCCAGAAAAACATGTTGTATATTTTCCATGAATTTTATACCTAACATTCCTTTAATTAAAAGTTTTGAGTTCCAAATCTTGATATCTCTGATACATCCCAAACATCGATGTTTCCCCCGATGTATCAAGAAGAATCGATGCCACATAACGATGTATTACATCGGAAAAAAAAACATCCATGTATTTTTTCATTGGACATCCCTAGACTGGGGTAGCTAAATCTACAGTTCATATCATTTTAAGAAAGAATCAATTTAAGCCTTATAAATTTAGGTAAAATGTAGGCATTTCTACAGCATTTTTGCGTAGGCCGAAATAATTACAATTTACGAATATTTCAGCAAAAAAAACAGTGCTATTTTTGTAGTTCTTTTAAAACTTTTTACGTCATCGCTGTGTGCAATTCAAGAATAATTTTACGACTTTTGCCTGGACATGTATTATGAAACGGTTCATTTAACATTAAAGCACAGGTTCATAAAACAAGATGGGTTGTTAAATTATAAAAGCTTTTTTCAGATAGGTAGCCCATATGTGAGGGCGATAGATAAGGATGTAGTAAAGCACTTAAATTAATCTGCCGGGTTTATTAGTTTAGGTTAAAAGTGCATTAATATGAAACTGAAAATGATAACATTTTTTTTTAAATTGATGAACAGCTTCGACAGTAATCGCCATTTGCTTATTATGATCGAACTGTATGGGATGGAACGGTGATACGAGGTAAGCGCCAAATTTTCCGGGCCTGGCAGAGATTAAGGGCATCGCAGCGTGTTAAAATTTGGTAAGACATTGGTGCAAGTCTTATTAGGCTTGGAAAAACGAAAATGGATTTTACGTCAATTAGTGTTTTTAAAACTGATGCTTGTTCGCCATGATGTCAGAGGTCACGAAAATTAAGTATAGAGCTGTTATTAAATTCTTTACTCGAGACGGTCTTCCACCTCAAAGTATCAAAGATCGGCTGGATTGGGTGTACGGGGACAATTCTCCGTCTTATTCTGTAGCAAAAGATAGGTCAAAACGGTTTCGAATGGGGCAGGAATACTTGGAAGACGAGGCGAGAACAGGAAAGCGGATAGTGCAAACTAGGCCACCTAGAATCCATATCTGGGTTTCGTTTCAATTTTTATCTGTTTACATATATACACGGTGACGCATTTCTACCGTAAAGCTAAATATAATTGTTATTATACAAGATATGAGAAAAAATTGTATACGTTAATTATAGGGTGTCTTGAGCAGCATCTTATAAAATTATTTTGACAATCACAGGGTGGCCCATAAGTCGTTGGTGATACCTACAACTTTTTTTCAAACATCCCTTATATATTGCATTTTTACTTTTTTTGTACATTTTCAAACAATCGGGTGTACTAATAACAATATGTATATTTACGTTACAAATAACAAAGGTTACACTTTATAATTTACAATTGTAATCACGATTAACGATTGACGATGCACGCTACGCTGAAGCTACGCTTGAAGTACCTCCGTTCCTACGTTCCACCTGCGTGGCCAGGGTAGGATCTTTGACTATATATCAGAGATGACTATATATCAGATAGATAGTCAAAGGGTAGGATATCGCTGGCCGCCATCGTGATCAGCGCTTGACATGCGCACTTGGACTGGTGTAACTAAAGTCACACCAACATACATATCAGTAAGTTATTTGGATAAAATATGGTACATTGTTTCTACTATATAGGGTGGCGCATTGAAAACGAAACAGACCGATTTGCGTCCAGATACATTTTTTTATTCAATTTTAATATTGAGGAGGACATGTTTTGACATAAAACTCAACTTTGTCACATCAACCCCTTAAGGGTGGTGATAACTACCCTTATATTTTAAATAGGGAATATGGGTCCAGTGTTACATCATTTGAATTCTTTTCTGAATTCAGCACACTATTTTTTTTTTGAAGTTTTATCAACTCGTTTAAAAATTATTCACAGTTGAAGATGCAAAAATGCATTTCACTCATTCCGATAAGAAATGTGCTGATAGTCAATGTTTTGTTGGTTTGTAACAAAAAATTGACTATCAGAACATTTCTTATCGGAATGAGAGAAATGCGGTTTATTATTTCAGTTTATCGGTCGGTTTGATACTTGATAGTACTGCCGAAAAATAATTTCACATTGGTGTATTCTGTAGAAGAAAGAGTTGAAATAATTACTCTTTTTTTCAAAAACGATGACTGTGCCAACCGTACCGCAAATTTGTTTAATGAATGACATCCGAACAAACATGTTAATAGAAAATACATTTTGGAGTTAGTTGCAAAGTTTCGACAAAGTGGTTCAGTACCCAACAAAAAACGGGATCCTGAACGTGAATATCCGGTTAGAAATGGGACTACTGAGATTGAAGTTTTAGGCCAATTTGCTGCAGACCCAACTTTGAGCACAAGAAAATTGGTCACTGTTTTAAACATCAAAAGAAGAACTATTCAGCGAATATTGAAGCATCATAAATTTCACCCGTATAAAATTCCTCTTGTACAACTCAATGAAGATGATTTTGATCGGCGGCTGGAGTTTTGTGAAGTTATGACTGCATGAATAGCTGATAACGGGAACTTTCTGTTCAATATCTTTTTTAGACGAGTGTCTGCAGTCAATCGTCATAATTGTTGTTATTGGGCAGATAATAATCCAAGAAATTTTCACGAAGTCCACACTCAAACTCCACAGAAATTGAATGTCTGGACTGGCATTTTTGGAGACCGAAACGGCGAAACGTATGGGGTTACTAGAAGATATCGTTTACCCTCTACTAATTGACATTGTTGAAAATGATGATCGCTATCAAGAAAATCAATTAGTGTTTCAACAAGATGGAGCTCCTCCGCATTTTTCACAACGTGTTAGGGAGTTTTTGAATAGAGAGTTTCCAGAGCAATGGATTAGGCGTAGAGGTGCTATTGAATGGCCCGCTAGATCACCGGATTTAACTCCTTTAAACTTCTTTCTATGGGGCCATTTAAAGAGTAGAATTTACGCAACAGAACCGGAGTCTCTGGAAGAATTACGACGACACATTGTTGAAGAATGCCGTCTAATAACTCCACAAATTCTCCAGAATGTCAGAGCTCGTTTTGAACAAAATTTGTACTTTTGTATGGTCAACAATTTGAACACTTACTTAACTGAATAAACATTTTTGAACGTTTGGTTTTGTTTTTTTTTGTTTTTTTAACGAAAAATTGACTAATTAGTGCATTTCTTATCATAATGAATGAAATATGTTCTTGCAACTCCAACTGTGAATAATTTTTAAACGAGAAACTTCCAAAAAAATTAGTGTGCTGAATTCAGAAAAGAAAGAGCTTTCAAATGATGTAACACTCGACTCATGTTCCCTATTTAAAATATAAGGGTTGTTATCACCACCCTTAAGGGGTTGATGTGACAAAGTTGAGTTTTATGTCAAAAATGTCCCCCTCAATATTATAATTGACGTGTTTCAGCGTTTCTTAAAAAAAAATTTCTCTGGACGCAAATCGGTCTGTTTCATTTTCAATGTGCCACCCTATATAGGTTATATCAGTCACCAAATTGATGCCTGCTTGCATTAAAGAGACATATTTGCTATTAAAAACATTTTTATGAAAATTCACTTCCATAACATATTTGCTATGTCCAGACTCTTTTTATCAATTGTACAAACTTTCGTTGGGAATTTCTCATAATGATTGGGGTTTATGCCTGTTGGCAGAGTAAATATAAAACAAAATAAATAAAAATCTGGGAACCAAAAACAGGAAAAGTACACACAAATCATCTGGAGTGAAAAAAATTTAACTGGATTTTGAATCTAAATTGGGGTAGCCTACCTTCAAGCACATATTGAGAAGTACTACAGTAATACCGTCTCGTTCGTTATCTCAACAGCTCTAATAAAGACAAAATGGCATACATAGAGACTGTGTACTACTAACCAATGATTTTCAAGTCGCCAACCTCGTTACTTTTTCCCCTAATACAGGGAAAATGTATGTAAAGCTAGATGCATTCCTGTTGTTCCTAAACGTCAAAATGTTTGGGGTTGACATCTTTGGGTGAGTTGAATAAAAAGGCTTTTTCTTTCCAAACAAATGTTTATTCCTTGTCTCGACGCGTTTCGACCTGTTAACCGGTCATCCACACGGGAATCTAGAATTTACAAAAAGGCTTGTCAGAAAAATTGAGAGAAAGGGCCTACCCGAAAACTCCGTTTTTCTGACAAGCCTTTTTGTAAATTCTAGATTCCCCTGAGGATGACCAGTTAACAGGTCGAAATGCGTCGAGACAAGGAATAAACATTTTTTTGGAAAGAAAAAGCCTTTTTATTCAACTCACCCAAAGATAGGTGCATTCTGACCATAATTAAACATACATGCTGGTATCGATCTTATTACAGCTCGTGAGTGTTCTATACATATACAAAGCATACTGTCCAGCTGTAATAAGAGCGAAAGCGATATGTGTTTCTAATGATATATTTACATTTGGGATAAACAATTTTTACCGCCTAAATTTAATAGTAATTCCATATTATGCCTTTTCAGTTACTTCCCGACACTGAAAAAATAACACCATTGACAGAAGCAGATGAATCATCTGCAGAAAACATTCTCAATAATAATTATAATCCTAATACTGGAGTACTAATATTCAGCTGGTTAGGTAAAGACATCGCTCTGCAAAAGCTTCTTCAGGATGGAAATTCTGTTAACTCAGAGGATGAAGAAGGCAGGTAAGTACCTAGTCAAAAATCAAGATTTACCTTGAACCTTTAATCAAGATTTACCTTGAACCTTTAAATCGAATAGACAATTTTATTATGTTTGAAAACTCTCATTTCAACTATTTTTTAAATAACAACAGTGTTAGATCGTCAAGTAAAAATGTGAACATTTTGTACCTCACTTCATAATTAAAATGCAGTTATTTTGGTTCAGTAAAATGGGAGCTGCTGTTTACAGCAGAAGAACGGCGTTCGAGAACACTTGCAGAACAGTTATTGAATAAAATTAATTTCCGATTTTAGTGAATTTTCTTAAAAAAAAAAAAAAATTCACTAATGAAATCTCGACTTTAAAAAAAATTTATTCAAATGAGCGCGAACTAGGCCCCCTAGAACACACATCTGGGGTGAGTGTCAATTTATATATATATATATATATATATATATATATATATATATATATATATATATATATATATATATATATATATATATATATATATATGTATTACACCGATAACTCAAAAGATAATGGGCCGATTTTGATTACATTTGGTGAATAGCTTCATTTCGCAAGTGGTTTGGATAAGTTCGTTAGCCAGGAAAATCGGACCAGTTTTTCCGCGAAAATTTTAGGTTTTTTTCTGGAAAAAAATCATATCTCCGAAAGTAACAAAGCTATGGCAACCATATTTGGCAAGCTCGTTTATCTTCTAAAAGTCAAACGCTGCACCAAAATTTACGTCTCTATGTTGAAAGGAAAAAAATTGTAGACACTTAATGAAGCAAAATTTTAGTGTCACTAAAAGTCAGAGAAGACGCAATACCAAAATATTGTATGTGTTAAACAAAATCTATTAAATATTACAGACAACGTTTATCTTGTCATGGCACAAAAAGTCCAGGAAGTACCAGAAAGATTACTTTGAGAATTTTATAATTTTTCTCCTGTAAATGTCAAACTAGAGATTTGAAACGTGACAATAAGTATAAGCATTGTGGCTTGTAAATGGTAAATATTGCATTAAATGTATATGAGAATGTTTTAAATTTATGCTACACTTCTCATTTGTTAAAATAACTACACACAATCTGCCTCTACAGATTTTTCATATTACAAATAAATAACTTAAGACCATTATCGGTTATCTACCTTTCTTCATTGCAGTTTGTCGGAAGGTTTATGTGGTGTAATGGTTAGTCTCCCTAAACATAAGGTGAAAATATATTGTAAAATAGGAGTTTCATATTATTGCTTATATTGTAGCAAGAATATGTATATGTATATATTTTTGTAAATATGTCTCTTAATGTAAATAAAAGTTTTGCTGATTGATTGAATCCCTGACTGATGAGCGTAGGGACGTGGGTTCAAATCTCACCAGTGACTGAATTTCTCTTTTAACTTTTTTTATACTTTTTTTCGTTTTTGATTCCATTTTAATGTTATTTGATCAGATTGTGTAATTCCAATATATTTGCTAGCGACTTTTTGTTGAAAATGAAAGATAAGCACTTTTAAGATTTCTAATTCAAGTTTAATAGCAGCTGTTGTTGCCCTTAGTTGGTAAAACCATGCCACAGTTAACATAGACGTAAAAATTTGTGACATGAGAAAAGATTATTTTCTTCTCTGCAGCCGGATTCAAATTTTACAGCATCCACAGGCAAAATAATTTGCTCTGTGAAGCCACAGAAAAAGTATCTAGTTCTGTATTTATATCAGATTTTAAATATTTTTCAATTTATTTAATTTATTTCTATTTCTATTACTTTTCTTGTACAAAATGTTCTTTTAATAGCAAATTTTCTTATAAATGAATTTAACGAATTTTCTGTGAAGAAACGTTTGTTGCGAATTTTTGTATGAAAAATTATTCCATTTATGGAACATTTTTTAAACGAAATTGATCGAAAATAAGGTTTTCATGGATTTTCGAGCAAACAAATTATTTTATTTTCAATTTTAATTACAGATTAGGTATATAATTTGAATTTTATATATTTTGTGTAAAGGGATATTTAGCCAAATTTCACAGAATTTTTTTTGTGCTTTGTAGAAATCATTTTTTGTAAGATGTTTTTGTAAAATTTTGGCAATTAATCATAAATGTTTAATAAGATATTATAAAAAAAATGTTTGCAGATTTTCATTAAATTTTTGTTGTCGAAAAAATTTTTGTGAAAAATTATATTTTGGTAGGTGGGTAAATAACTTGAAATGGTTGGTTGTCCAGGAAAATCCGACCAGCTTTTTTTATTTATTTAATTGATTTATATTAGCGATTCTTCTTGTACAAAATGTTATTTTAATAGCGAATTTTCTTATAAATGAATTTAGTGAATTTTCTTTGAAGAAACATTTGAAAATTTTTGTATGAAAAATTATTCAATTGATGGAACATTTTTTAAATGAAATTCGTCGAAAATAAGGTTTTAATGGATTTTCCTGCAAACAAATTATTTTATTTTTTATTTATTTAATTTATTTATATTGGCGAATTTTCTTGTACAAAATGTTATTTTAATAGCGAATTTTCTTATAAGTGAGATTAGTGAATTTTCTTTGAAGAAACAGTTGAGAATTTTTGTATGAAAAGTTATTCAATTGATGGAACATTTTTTAAATGAAATTCGTCGACAATAAGGTTTTAATGGATTTTCGTGCAAACCAATTATTTTATTTTCAATTTTAATTACATATTAGGTATATAATTTGAATTTTACGTATGCTTTTAGCAGAATTTTGTGTGACAAATATTTAGCCAAATTTGATGCCTGCTTTTATTAAAAAAAGACATATCTGCAACTAAAAATATTTTTATGAAAATGCACTACCATAACGCACTTCCTGCGTCCAGACTTTTTAAGATTCAGTTAAATTTAGAAGCGGAAAACCAAGCAATGTTTTAGATATATATTTGGCGAATTCTCATTATTTTCAGTTGCTTTATGGTCCAATTATTACGAACCAACTGTATAGGTCTACCTTTCATAACCATAGGTATTTAAAAATATATAATTTGTCGATTCGAACTGAAACATTTTACATAATCTTACTTTGTTGTTAATTCTAATAATTCACTCTGTTACTTAAACCATTTTAGGACAGCACTCCATCTAGCCGCATATTCGGGGCACACTAGTTGCATGAAAACACTTCTGGACCATGGTGCCAAAGTAAACGCCTGGGATAAAAAGAAAAAAGCTACCCCATTACACTGCGCAGCTTGCAGAGGGCATGTTACATGTCTTAGGATGCTCATCAAACATGGCGCTGACGTTAATGCCGGCCTTACAACGAGCAAAACAGCCCTGCATTATGCGGTTCAAAGTCTGGCAGTGGACTGTGTGAAGGAATTGTTGGAAAATAAAGCAATTCCAAACACACCACAGGTAAGATCAACCATTTTTGATATATTTGCCATTTTAAAAGCAGCTGCATTCTTTGTAATAATTATCACATCATATTTAATTTACCACATCTGTCATAAACAAATTTGTAAAAATTTTGTCTTGGTGGTATTGGTTGTTATTCCGATAAACTCTTGTACAAGATTAGCTCAATCACGCCGCAACATAATTGTTTTTCTAAAGAAGGATTGTGAGATATTATTATTATTATCAAGCGCCTTTATTAAATACAGTAAAAAGAAGAAAATTATTACAAATGAATCAAAATCTCTAAAATAAGCTAAGATGGAACCCCATGGCGAAGTATAGCGCTTGCCTAATCGACTCAACCGTAAAGTTCCCTAATACAATAGTGCAACGTGAGCAGTTATATATGAGCACCACAATATCACCAACCACACTCACGTCGCAAGAAGTAGCCTTTACAAACTAAAAATATATAATTAGCACTACTAATATTCTTTACATCGTTCACATTATCTTACCACTAATATTGCGGCGAGAGCAAATACCTCTTCAACGCGTTCTTGAATGTACTGTCAGTGAGATTCAAATATGCAGAGGGTAACGAATTATAAAGTTGAAGAGCCTTATAAATAAAACTCCTTTTAAACACAGCAGTCCGATGACACGAACTCGTCAACCGATATGGGCGTCGAATATTGACATCACCCCTGGGGGAGAATTTCTCCTTCAGAGAAGATATGAATGAGCGACCATTTATCACGGCGAAAACCAATTTGCCAAGATGTAGTTTTCGTCTAACAGCCATTCTTAACCAACCCAACTCCCCATAAGTATGTGATACATGATCACTACCACGTAGTCCAAATATAAATCTCGAACAAGAATTCTGAATTACCTGTATGCGATTCCTATCCCTCACATCAATGCAATATCCGTAAACCAGATCACAATAATTAAAATTAGACAGCACAAGTGTCTAACAAAGGTTTTTACGTAAGTTTGCGTCGAATATATGCCTGTTACTGTACAATAACTTCAATGAAGTAAAGCTCCTCTGAAGCATCCCCTTCACATGCTGTTTAAACCTAGGGTCCATATCGAAAATAATGCCCAAGTTCACGGCGGACTGCACAAAATCAAGATGAGTACCATCAATCATAATATTCAACATGTTCGAAGAGATGCTCACATCTCTTCTGCTACCAAATATCATCACATTCGATTTAAGAGGATTAAGTTTCAAGCCCCTCTGAAAGGTCCTCCAACCGCAGCAGTTCGGAGTTAATGACCTCCGACGCGTGAAGAGAATCTATACTATCAAAATCAAGCTGTAGCTGTGTATCGTCAGCAAAGGCCTGAACTCGACAGTGCTCAAGAGACTGCAGTATGCTAGATGTATATATCAAAAAAAGTAGAGGCCCCAAAATGGAGCCCTGTGGTACACCCGAGAGCATGGCCACCCCCTCAGGCCATCTGCCATTATAAAACATCAACTGCGAGCGGTTATCAAGATAAGACTCAATCAATCTATAAGGATCATTAGAGAAGCCATAATATCTCAACTTAAGACAACAAGAGTCAGTGATTTATAGTATCGAACGCCTTTGAGTAGCCAAGCAGCACAAGAGCACTTACCCCTGTCAACTGCAGAAACTATACTGTTAACAACGTTGATTAGTGCGACAGATGATTAAAGCCACTCCCAAAGCCACAGTGTGTGTGAGGCAGTATATTGTTATCTTTAACGTAGCTGTATAATTGCTTATATATAACCGTTTCAAAGATCTTAAAGAGCACGGGCAGTATACTGACAATGCGGAGATCAGAGAAGTCATTCGGCACTGAATTATTTGCCAGCGGTATACCTATTGAAGTCTTCCAGGGGGAATAACTAGTTTCAATACAGCAGTCGATAATGTGAGTAACATAGATGTCAATAAATGGACTACAGTATTTTATCATTGCCGCAGATATCCTGTCGATTCCATAAGCATTAGATTTGATACTATCAGGAGCTTTATTAACTTCATCAGCGGTTGCCAAAGTAAAATTGAACCTGCTGTCAGTATTGTGAACATGGCTACCGTAATAGTTAGCCAGTTCGCTACAGTCCGTTGTGTTCTGTACATATTATGTGCTAAAGTACTGTCCGATTTCATCCGGATCCGACAGATGCTCAGGCAAAGCAACCCTCGGCTTTAATGACACGCTCATATCACTCAGGCCACATCAGAGCTGCCGATAATCTCTGCGGACACGCAAGGAATCAAGATAGTCGCGTTTACCGCACCTGACCATCGCCACCATGGTGTTTCTCAACCTTTTATATTTCTCCCAATCCTAACCATTCCCCGAACTTTTCAATTCACGGAGCGCTGTATCTCTGAGTTTCAATGAAACCTAATAGTATAAGACAGACTTTAACCTGCCTCAAAGGAGCATGGATGTCAAACAACTGCAATACAAAAGAGTTAAACATTCCGATCTTAATCTCATTGTTCACATATCAAATCCTGCAAATTCAATGAATGCGAATCACGATTAAAAAATATAATCAAAGTTTCGAAAATCTCTATAATTCACAATCTTAGGTTGGAAAGGTATCTTTTGGGTTTTCACCAAACAAAAAACAGCATGATGGTCCGATATACTGTCTGCCGATATGCAGCCAGCCTCGAGCACAATAGTTTTATCAGTAATAAATATAGGGTCCAATAGAGTGCTAGTAGTATTGGAAATCCTAGTAGGCTTATTAATAAGTGAAGTAAACTTGAAGCAATCAAAATAATTAGATAAAGGATTATCGGCATTGAGCAGATTAACGTTAAAATCCTCAGCACAAATAACCTCATCAACTCTGGAATAAACCACACCAAGGATGTTATGAACATCATTGACAAATAAATTTAAACTAGTTTTGGACAGCCGATAAAACACTCCAATGCCATAAGATCTACGATTCAGTGTAAGTTCAATAAATAAATAATCAAAAGAACAATTTACTTCGCAATCTACTTCTATCACCCGACAATTAAAGCAATTTACAGCGTAGATGAGTACACCGCCGCCCCTGGTAAGTCTGTCCTTCTTAGAGAGACTGTAAGCTGAAACCTGGAAAGGGTCCGACACCATATCAAACTTTTGATTTTCAATCAGTATTTTAAGATCATTGAAGCCCGTAAACACTGACCTTACATTCAAATGTCCCGACTTCATCCCGGCGCCTAAAAAAAAAAAAAAAAAAAAAAAAAAAAAAAAAAAAAAAAAAACCTAGCAATGCCTCAGAAACACAGAACAAGTTTATAAATGCAATTTTTAACCTTTACAATGCCTTCCAAACACAAAAATACTGAAATTTTGATATATGCAAAACTATGTACAATAATGTATAATGTACAAAACAAACAAAACAAAACTAAATTATAAACTAAAATACAAGAGCGGAAACAACAAAAAATAAAAGAAAATCAATGCAGTACCTAATGACTTATAAACAAAATGAAAAAAGTGATCTATATATTATCTGCCTCACTTCTCAGGTGATCATGTACGTACAGGAACCAGTTTTGCCAGATCTCCATCCCCACCAATCGACAACCTGAAGTCATTGTGGCAGCATAATATACGCCCATTTAAAGTCCAGGTGTTTTGCAGACCAACTATCACTGCCACACTTCTGAATGTATTATATTTCTTCGGCGTAAGCTCCTCTCTTACCACGACTTTAGTGCCTTTGAGCAACAATTTATTCTTGAAGATCTTGTCTTTCCACTGTTTCTCATAAAATTCGACTAACACTGGTAATGGCTTGTTCCCTGTTTGGGACCCATTCTTAGGCTTTATTCAATGACATTTTGCTATAGAATCCTCACTGAGTTTGATCTTCATTTTATTATTGATAATGTCACAAACCATCCTGTTTATACTCTCTCTTGGAACATCGTTAACGCCATAGATTCTCAGGATTGAGTTTTTTTGTGTGTTGCTCATAGTCACCTATCCTTACTTGCAGCGCTGCATTCTCGGCCTCCGACCTCTCCACACGATCCTCCAACACTTTAAATTATTCCAAAAAGTTCACCATAATTTTGTCGGTGAGTGTAACTGAAATCACATTCAAAAACTCAGTATCGGAGAGGTAAGTCTTTATCGATTCTCGCGTCAACTCAGCAATGGCATCGTTCTGGGCTTTAGTGAAAACCATTTTCACGAAACATATGGCAAAATAATTCTTATTCACATATGGTCTGCCTAAGGCAATACAAGTGTATATACTCTAAACTCACTGTGAATGGGGTTAGTTAATATTATATATTGCCTGAAAAGTACATCGACACATTAGATTTAATGCTTTTGTAAAATATAAATTTGTTAGCTGCCTAATAAGACATTTAACAACATTATCTTTATATTACAGGTATACAGTGAGGCACCCCTTCACGTTGCTGCTGCCTTGGGCTCAACACAAATCATCAAACTCCTTCTCCAATATGGTGCTGCAGTCAATGTCCAATGTGGCCTTCAAAAACTCACTCCCCTTCACTTAGCTGCTGAGGATGGTTGTTCCGAATGTACAAGCTTACTGATTGAGGCCGGAGCTTCGTTAACAGCAACAAACCATAAGAAACAAACCGCATTACATCTCGCAGCTCTGTCACAGAGTAGCGAGACTACTGAGCTGCTATTAGCAAAAGGTGCATCCCATGGGGCTACTGACATTGATGGCAGAACTCCACTTCACTGTGCAATAGCTAAAGTCTCCAGGTCTGGAGAATGTGTTAAGGTTCTTTTAAATGCTGGTGCTGATGTAAATAAACCTGACGCTTTTGGATACACTCCTCTACACTTAGCAGCTCTAAATGAATTCCCGAATCTTGTGATGCTCTTGATAAACCACGGAGGTGATGTTACGTTGCGCACCAATGGCGGTATATCTGTACTGACATTCATAACAAGAAAAACGCCAGAGGTTATACCGAAATATATACTCAAATTCGATTCAAGTGTTAAACTGAATGACCATGAAATAGGTGATGTCGATTGCGAACTGAAATTAGATTTTCGAGTTTTAGTGCCAACTTTAGGTCAAAAAGAGACTGATCTCTTGTTGAACTTTATCGAAGTAGGGCACCGGGAAGTTCTGAAACATCCATTGTGTGAAACATTCATGTTTCTTAAATGGCGGAGGATAAGGAAGTTTTTTTTATTTAGTTTTGTGTATCACACGATTTTTGTGCTTCTATTTTCTATATATATTCAGGGAGTATTCTTGCGAGACTGCCCAGCCGCTAGATCGGCTCAACAAAAAAGTTGCAAGGTCCAGACTTTTATCAAGTCAATCGGATATACTTTGTTTTTGTTGAACATAACTCTTCTTGTGAAGGAACTGTATCAAGTCGCCCAATCCTGGTATATTTATTTAAAGCAATGGGAGAACTGGCTGCAATGGTTGATTATTATAAGTATCTTTTCTTGTGTTCATCCTGTGCCTGACATGGATGTTAAGAAAAATGTCGATAACTGGCAACACCACGCTGCAGCGATTGGCATATTTTTAGCTTGGGTCGAACTAATGATGATAGTGGGTAGATTCCCCATATTTGGGCTGTATATCCAAATGTTCACGACAGTCTCATATAACTTCACTAAATTTGTACTGGCTTATTTCTGTTTACTTGTAGCGTTCGCCTTGAGCTTTGGTGTTATTTTTGCAAATTACCCATCTTTTCACGATATAAAATGGACCATCCTTAAAGTCATTGTAATGATGAGCGGAGAACTAGAATTTGAGGATATTTTTTATGCAAAAGAATATCCAATTCTTTACAGTTATACCGCCCACTTCATGTTTCTTGCTTTTGTTGTTTTAGTAGCTGTGGTGCTAACAAACCTGATGGTAGGTTTAGCCGTTAGTGATATTCAAGGCTTACAACAAAGTGCGGGTTTGGACAGGTTGGTGAGGCAAGTTGAATTAGTTGCGCACCTTGAAAATATGCTTTTCTCACGTCTCCTTTACTGGATGCCTCACAAGCTTATGAGGTTTTTTCATAACCAAGCACTTCTCTTGAAATCACAATACCACTGGGCTTTGTATATAAAACCAAACGATCCTAGGGAGGAACGTATACCAAAATATCTGATTAAAAAGATATACCGTCTGGTGGCTGAACGGAAAGAAAGGCCTAAAAGTCGCAGAAGAAATAAAAGATTTAAGTCTGAAAGCGATACAATATCACCTGGTCTTTCCCGACTGAATTCTTATAACAGCAATGGAACTGAAAATTACAAAAATCAAATTACTACCAAACTGCAACTGCTAGAAATCCATCAGGAGTTTCTTGAATTTTCGAAAATGTTCCGACAAAAACTGGAGAATTTAAGCAGCCAACTGGCAAACAATAACTCTTAATGGTATAACTCAAAAAACAACAAATTATACTCTTTTAATTCACAAAGTGGTTTATTTAAAAAGAAAAATTATAATCCATTTCACAAAAAGCAGTTTGTTCCAGAAAACTGAAGCCAGAACCTTGTTACCTTTTTTTGGGTGGTGGAGAACCAGAATGCTTCCACTCTTTCGGTTGCTCTTTTTAGTGAATTTTTATTAAAAATTTTTTTTTTCTTTCCATAGACCCCTCCACAATTACCGCCCCGGAAGCACTGCAGCCTTTGGCTTATTATATATATATATATATATATATATATATATATATATATATATATATATATATATATATATATATATATATACTATTTTTACTCTACTCATTCCAGGATCACTGTGCGTTGAACGAGTATACACAGTACCTGGCAGGGCCAAGTTTTAGAAATTACTCTGCCTCCGGTCTAGGCTGACCGTATATCAGTTGCTTTTTATCGTCCAGAGCTTTAGACTCGCACAGGATGTGCTGGGATGATTCTTCCCTCTTGAACCGTTCCATTTTATGCAGTTGTTTCTTGACAGCCATGTGTGTGTGTGCCGTCAAGTTGTCACGTTCCTGGGTTATTTTTAGCTGAGATTTAGCAGCTCTCTTTGAAATAGGTTTCCCAATTAATGCATTCCCATGTTTGAGCCCTGCACATCTGCCCAGTATGGCTTACGTTGGTTTCTGACCCAGGATTTAATGGCTCCCTGGCAGTGCTCTTCGGCACGCTGAGGACCATTATTTCTGACCTTATAAATGGTTCTGCTGATCCTCTTTGCCCTTGATTCCCGAGTAGGCCGGCACCCACATGAGTGTACCCTCATTCTGCCCGGTCAGGTCAGTCATCTCGTTTCTGCATTCACTAACCAGTCTGGAGTTTACTTGTGGGCTACATAGAGCCTTAAGGGCTGCCTGGCTGTCTGTTGCTTCTTAGTCTCTCGATCATAGTGATGAACCCATGTTTCATCCAGAGTGACATGGCAAATCAAAAGATGTGAGGAATCTTCTTCAGAACAGTGGCATATTTCCTTCTATATTGTCAGATCAGCTCGCTTCTGATCAGTGTTCTAACATTTAGGAATCCACTTTGCCAGGAGCCTTCTGATTTCCAAGTCATGATGAACAATGTAAAATGCACGTTCATGGGAAAAGTGCAATGTTTTTGCTCTACGTTTAAGCCCAATTCGTAGACCTTCTAAAATTATTTCATGGACAGAATCAATGTTTTTTGAGTGGACATAAATTGGTCTTCCAAAGCAATGCTTATGTTTGACATTTGATCGTCCTCTTTTAAATTTCACAAACCAGTTTTTAATAGGGGCATACAAAAGACATTCGTCGAATTTGCCAGGCGCCAAGCTTAGAATGGTGTGTCAACTTATGTGTTCACGAGTCCCGCTGATTTTACGCTGGAACTCAACTGTTGCCGATATTTAGGCGAAATGTCAGACAAATGTCACAAAATAGTGCTTGAAGTCAACATTGAGTTCATCAGTCTCCAACTACTGAAATGTATCGTAGTCAGCAGATGAGAGCTTAAACTCAACTGTTGGCGCCTCGTGAACTCAGCCATTGAGAAGTTTCTACCATAACAGCAACAATTTATTTGTCTGATAACCCCTCCAAAAATAAATATTTAACAGAGTTATTTAAAAAAAAATCAAAATCAAGCTTTTTTGCAGAGGCGGCTTTCAAAAATTCAGTTTTATTATGTAACTTTTTATGTTAAACTTTGATAGTTTTTATTACCATAGCAATTGAATTTTGTTTACTGGAAAGTTTCCAGGCCAACCAGATATCAATATAATAAAACTTATTAAATGTCTGTGAGTTAAAATTAGCTACAGGATTATCTGTTTATTTAGTTACCTGGAGAAAATTATAAATGATATGAATATTTAACATTTTTGGTTTAATGTTTACTCAGCGATATATTTTTAGGTAGCATCTTATCAAAGTTATTTTAACTTTGATACTCTTTTATAACTAATGATAAGGTTTATAATATTTTTGTATTGTATGATATTAATAAAGTGATTTGTTAATACAATGTATTTTTTTTAAAATTCCAGTTGTCTTCCAGTATAGTTACAACATTTCTATGCTTCACTATGTTCTTAGCAACTCAATTCAATTGAATCTCTTATTTCAGAAACAACTTTAATCATATTTTGGCCATTTTGAATTTATTACAGCAACATGTTTGCAACTGAAATATGGCACTATTGACAAATCGTGTATTGCTCAGCATATTAGGGCCAATAATCATTATGTATATAAAGAAAATCTCAAGTGAATAAAAAATTTTCAGGCAGTTTCGTCAGCTAGATGCTTACGAAAGTATATATATCGTTAGAAATTTGAGCAAAAATGTTTCGATAAATAGAGTATGTCCGGTTCTATGTATTCCATTGTCCGAACTGTTATCTTAGTAACCAGCATGTTCTTCTTAGAAGGAATATTGGATAATGACACACAGTATAACAAACGCAGGTATGCAGTTTTAATTACAGGGATTTAAGACTCACAGTGGGGGGTCTGTCTGTATACCTGCCTAGAGGACATGCTTGGCAACTAACATATAAATAGTAATTCTAGTCTTTATTCACTTAGTTTATTCATCCCTAAAGGGTGGTATCCACTTGTATCAAATGACTCGTAACGTAACCGCGAACATGTTACGATACGGCTAGTGGAGACGAAAAACTGTTGCATATTATCTGTAACCAACTAGACACGCGTAACCGTTACAACCCGAACCACCATTTGTTGGTTTTTTACCGACACAGCAAAGAAAGGACACGGTCACGTGCAGCGACAAGTTGGGACGGGTGCTGTAGTTGTGTGTCTTGTACTGTTGCATTCGAAACTTCCAAACTTATTTTTCAGTCGTCTGTGTTGTTGTGTAGTCTAGTCTTGTAATTTAGTAGGAATTCGTTTGATCCACTGTAGATCTTCCTACTTTGATATAATTTCGAGATCCACCATCACGGAGATTTTCGTTTTTTCTTGCTCAAATCTGGTGGTGAATAAAAATATATGAAGCTGCTTCTAGCTGTAACTGCAGAGCGGCATTCATATTCCTGAAGTCAGATAAAGACTGAGGGCTTTTTTGATGAGCGTCGAGAACAAGTCCACGTATGTGGCGTAACCCCATTCGGTTACGTTATGAGGTGACTGACACGGCCAAAAATTAAAAAAAGTAAAAATGCGTGTCGTGTCATTCTGTAACACTCTGTAACATGTTCGGTGTTACGTTACGGGGCATGGGCTCATATGAATACCCGCCTTTATGATGACACTAACTTTGTTAGCGAAACGATCGTCAAGTCAAAACTGTATTGTGATGAATTGGGTTTTCCAAATTGTACTTATCAGTACTGATCACAGGTTCAAATCGTCACTCATTGACATACTGGACAAATTTGTTCCTAAGAAAAATCTTCGGAGTTCTAGATACCTAATCTGGTTTGACTGCATAATCGATTTGTTGCAATGAAGATTCTTGCCTGCTCACAGAAAGTATATGTCTGAGAGTTAATATTGTATTATGTCAGATCCTAGAACATTCTGGCCTTTCATACAATCCAGAATGAAAGAACACCTAATCGATTCAGTGTTTCACTCCTCTGCTCAGGATAACATCAGTAGTTTTTTTAGAATTCTTTAGTAGTAATATTTATTCCAATAATTCTACACTAGTATCTAACGTCACTCTATTTTACTTAAATAGGTTTTAGCTGTTTAACTTCTGGATAGTAAACTGAAACTGCTCCCTGGTGTCTGTGATTGGCCAAAGCCGCAGAAATTTAGACCAACGTAAAAAAAACGGTTTGATGTCGTCAATGCATTGAAGAAGTTGAAACCTACGGTATCATTTGTGGTAATATTCATAGGTTTCTTGTTAAAAACTGTGACTGTGGCCATATATTAACTTTTATTAATTATTTTTAATCTTTTTTTACAGACTTGTAAATATCCGACATTTGAAGGCGTCGAAGCCTTGTTGGTTTACAAAGGTGGTGACAAATCACTCATTTTAAACTATATGCAGATCATTATCATGTCAAACTTTGTTAAAATTTTTGAATATGATATATATGCTCAAATTTCTCCCCATATTTCACAGTATTTAACCAGCCACTATCATGGATTTGTGAAGAATCTCTCAATGTCTACCAACCTTTGCTGCTTAATTCAATACATATCTAACATCCTTGATGTAGGTGTCCATGTTGATGCTGTTTACTTTGATTTTACTAAAGCGTTTGGCTCGGTTCATCATTGCTTGCTTCTGACTAAACTACATCATTTTGGACTATGTGTAGTATCCTAATATAAGAATTTAAGCTCAACTTATATGGAGGACTGAACTATGTTTTGTATGTTGGGTATTTGTCATATCTTTCCCGTTACTTTGTACTATTATTCTATCAATAAACTATAACTATAAAACTATAACTTCAGGTGTGTCCCAAGGTTCTCTGTTGGGACCATTACTTTTCAATGTTTTTGTTAATGACCTTGATAAGGTTATGGATATTTCAAGAGTTTTTTTATGTCGATAGGCTTAAAATTGACTCTAAGTGAGTGGTGGACTTGCCGCCACCTAGTTGCGGAACCAAGTAGTATGTTGTCACGTCAGCTCCAAATAACACAAAGTGTTAAAAAAATAGAGACTGTATACAACTAACCAACAATTGAGAAAATTGTCAGCCCTGGCCCATTTCTACCCCAATATAGGGAACAAAGTATGTAAGGCTAGATGCATTTTTGCAACAATTAGAACCGTAGACCGGTTTTGCTCTCATTAGAGCTCTTCAGTATGGCATACTAATTGTAGCAAAAATACACCTAAAGTAATACGGCTATAGTATAGCCAGCCTTTCAACACTAAGTGAGTGGTGGACGTGCCGCCACCTAGTTGCAGAACCCGCCACCTAGTTGCAGAACCAAGTAGTATGTTGTCACGCCAGCTCCAAATAACACAAAGTGTTAAAAAATAGAGACTGTATACAACTAACTAACAATTTAGAAAATTGTCAGCCCTAGCCCATTTCTACCCCAATATAGGGAACAAAGTATGTAAGGCTAGATGCTGGCTAGAGCTGTGTGATTATGTGTTATTTATAGTTTTTATGTAAACCTCTTCAAGCTGTCTACTGCTCCTTGGCCTCTTCATCCACCTCAAGATGTAAATATTTTATGGCTTCATATATCATTTCATTCATGGACGATGGTATGTCGTCTTCATCTTTAACGCTGTACTCAAACAGCTCATTCCAAGAGTAACTTGGGTGAAAATTTTAATAACACACTTCATTATTACTACAAAAAAGAAAAACCTTACCAGAAGTTTGCAGGTGTATGTCTCGCCATTTTGTAAAGTCACTTTGCTCATCTCATTGTCATCGTGTGGAAGATGGTATTCTTTTATTTTGGCGTCGTTAACCACTTTCACATTCTCTAAGTTCTTCAGTTCTTTCATAACCGACGCCAAGAGTACATCATTTTCAACAATATAGGATACAAAACCTGAATCGGTGAATTTGCTATCAAATGTCAACATTATTTCTGATACTATGTCCCATACCTAAAATTGAGACATAAAAGGCTGTTAAAGAACATATTTATAAAATATAAAAACATAAAATAAATACATAGTTTGCACAACAAAAGTAAGATTGGGGGTATTGAAAAACTTCACTTTTTCAAATTCGATTGGCAAGGGATGCAAAAAGAATTAAAACAGGGTATTTTTGAAATTTTTAAAAATGTTCTCAGCCACGAAACATCGACTTAATTTTTGCACTAAAACATTCTTCATACATAAAAACTAATTTCTGCACAGAACCAAAAGAGGGACCATGCTTTGATTTCTCAGCGATTACTAGACAGGTACAGAACAGACGATAGTGATTTTATTGACTTTTAGTAAATAATAATTAATTTTGGCTCCATCATTACTATCATGAGACAAAATGCAAGAGTATGGAATGGACACATATAGCTCCCTTGAAAGTTTAGTCTCTGCAGGAAAGATGATGCCCATTGTCTGTTTTCTGGGTTGCTCAAGGCGTAATTTTGGGTAATTAGCTAAAAAAAAGGCCCCAGAAGAGGTGCTCGGGACTATGCCAATTTAATAATCAAATTAGATAAAGCCATAAAAGAAAAACATCGCGAATGTTTCGAAAAGGGGTACTCTTGCATCAAGACAATACACTAAGCCACAAATCAGTTATGGCAGTTATGCCATCAAATCGCTGGGTTCGAAGTTCGAACTATTAGAGTATCCACCTTATTCGTCAGATCTGGCACCAAGTGACTACACATTTAATCCAAAACTCCAAATCCTGGAGGGACAAGAAATTTCAACTAATAATAAAGTAAGAGTGTTTGTAAATAAGCAGTTTGAAGCTGGAATTTTGAAAAATTTATTCAGCCACTGCAAAAATGTTAGAACATCATTGGGAAAGGCGATTATGTTGAAAATAAAAAGAATTAATTGGTCATAGCCTTTCATTCAGCTGGTCAGGGGAGGAGCATAAGCACCTGGCCTCATTAACTTATATATATATATATATATATATATATATATATATATATATATATATATATATATATATATATATATATATATATATATATATATATATATATATATATATATATATATATATATACATATATATACATATATATACATATACATATATATATATATATATATATATATATATATATATATATATATATATATATATATATATATATATGGCCTCGCCTGTGTATAAAACGTCGATAAAATACATAAATAGTAATTGTTTCTTGGGAAACACTATATTGAACATTTTTAAATTATTTACTTCATCCTATGTAAATATTATTTAAAAGTAAAAGCATTAACTAAAAGCCACTGTTAAAATGTTTTTTTCCTAATAAATTTTATGACAATTTTACTTTGCTCTTGCAACACTTAATATAACAGAGTAAAAAGTCTGGACGTAGCAAGTGCGTTATGGTAGTGAATTTTCATAGAAATGATCTGGCACCAAATATTTATAAAATATAAAAATAAAATAATAATATATATAAAAACATATAAAAACTGAAATTGACACCGGATATGGGTTCTAGTGCGCGCTCATTTGAAGAAATTTTTTCAAAATTCAAAAGTCGGTATCTCCCCATTAGAGATTTTTTTTTCTAAGAAAATTCACTAATAAAAAACGTAAATAACTAAAAACAATATCTATTAATATCAAAGGAGTGTCATAAAACATTTTTCGGTAAATTTGCAGTTTAGCTCCCGAACGCTTCAAAAAACTGTTTTCAGAAACCTGTCTAGGGCCCCCCTGGATCCACAAACCCCAAGAAAAATTTCTTGTTCACACCCCCCCAAGAAAGTTACGGGACCAGAAGTGAGTAGGGGTGCTGGGCGGGGTAGGGAGTAAAAAGAAAATATGAGCAGAAAATGCGAATAAAACGGGCTTGAAAACTGTCTTTTTCACATCTTGAAGCCATATCACCCTTAAACCCTGCCTACCCTGCACAGCACCCCTATTCCCCCAGGTGCCGTAACTTCCTTGGCGGGTATGAACAAGACATTTTTCTTGTGGTTTATGCAACGAGGGAGGTTGTATGCATGCGAGGGGGGAAGGAAATGCCCCACGATGAAGCAGCCACCCCCAACCCCCCGCCCCTGCCACAAGTCTAACCTAGGGTTGCTTCGTCGTAGGCATTTTCTTTCCCCCCTCGTGTGCATACAACCACCCTCGCTGCATAAACCACAAGAAAAACTTCTTGTTCATAGATACCCCCCCCAATTAAGTTACATGACCTGGGACAAATAAGGGTGCTGTGCAGGGTAGGCAATGTTTAATGGGGATACGGATTCAAATAAACAGCTTTCGGTAATCCTGTGTTGAAGACATCTCTCTAGTAAACAAACAATTCGGGTGGAATCGGAGCGCAGGGTGAACGCCGGACGATTTGCACTGTTGCCAGATGAGTATTACCAAGAGTCATTTTAAATATAGAAGGAAATCAAGGGGTGAACAAATGTTTTTATAATGTAAATAAATTTTAATATGGCGTCATCTATATAAATGGATATTTGACATATATAGCGGAAAGCAGTAGGAAAACGGAAATGTAAAAAGTTAATTTTCAGCCATGGTGGTCCAGAGGGAAAAACGTGTGCCTCTGAACCCAAGGGTACTGGGTTCAATCCCAGATTTCCCCTCTCCTCCCTTTTTAAGTACATAAGTAACATCAACAGAGGTTGTGCCATTCTGATTGAGCAAGGTAATCTGCATGTTCCGCCGTTCCCAGGGGGCGTAAAGCCGTAATTTTTTTAAAAGTCAAAATGTTTCATGGTAATGAAGCAATTTCTACCGACAACTGTCGATGATAAACATAACAGAGAAAATGGCCTTCCCTTCGAAGTGTTTCTTTATATTTTTATTTCCTACCTTAAATGAGTGTGAAAAGTGAATGAAGCAATTTCTGTTGCGAATTGCCGATGATAAATGCAACTGTATATGCTAATAGCAGACCGTATCCAACATATTATTTTGAAAAGTCGCATTGTTTCATGGTAATGAAGCAATTTCTACTGACAACTGTCGATGATAAACATATCCGAGAAAATGGCTCAAAATGGGCTTCCGTTCGAAGTGTTTGTTTTTATTTTAGTGTTCAACCTCAAATGAGTGTGAAAAGTGAATGAAGCAATTTCCGGTTGCGAATTGCCGATGATAAATGCAACTGTATATGCTAATAGCAGACGGTATCCAGTATATTTTTTAAAGTCGAAATGTTTAGGTTGGAAACTAAAATATAAAGAAACACACCCCTGGGAAGGGCGGAACGTGCAAATTACCTTGCTCAATCAGAATCGCACAACCTCTGTTAATGTTACTTATGTACTTAAAAAGGAAGGAGAGGGGAAATCTGGGATTGAACCCAGTACCCTTGGGTTCAGAGGCCCACGTTTTTCCCTCTGGACCACCATGGCTGAAAATTAACTTTTTACATTTCTGTTTTCCTACTGCTTTCCGCTTTATATGTCAAATATCAATTTATATAGATGACGCCATACTAAAATTTATTTACATTATAAAAACATTTGTTCACCCCTTGATTTCCTTCTATATTTAAAATGACCTTTGCTAATACTCATCTGGCAACAGTGCACATAGTCCGGCGTTCACTTTGCGCTCCGACTCCACCCGAATCGTTTGTTTACTAGAGAGGTGTCTTTAACACAGGATTACCCATTTTGCACACACTAAAGTACTTCTAATATAATTTTTCAAGTTATATATATTACCCTCATTTTATTCACAACTCCAACTCGAGCCTGTTCTATATGCGGCCATACATTCAGACTATTTAATAGGCTAACTGTGCCAGCATTTAAAGACGAAACTCTGTTACTGTATTTCTCTGATAGCTTATAGTCCTTCTGCTTGCCACCCTCCAACAACAGTACGTTTTGATAGGAGAGACGGGTGTTTTTTCCTATATGTGGAAAATAATATCATTAGATTATAGAAATTTAAGTTAAAATTTTGAAATGTAATGATAGATGAACAAATACATTTGAAAGTTATTACCTAATGTGCAAGCTAAGGTTGTCCCAATCATTCCTCCTCCTGCAACTATTATATCATAGTGATTTTGAGTTGGGCCCTGTGTACTCAAGAGGCGTCCAAGAGAAAATTTACATGTATCTAAAATATGTAAACGATGTGGTACAACACAAGTTTTCAAAATATGGGCCATTTTCTTCAAGTTTACAGAACTTAGAACTGAGCGGCTTTCTTAAAAATATTTATATGAAAGTTAATTTCGTGTTTACACTTTGAACCAAACAAGACGCCAAGCCAAGACGCTCCCCCTCCTCGATAATTCGATGCGTTGATACGATTTCGATGTAAACAAAACTGAAAGTGCATTACATAACCTTTAAAAGGGATATATGACATTTAGCTAAGCTTTTATTTTTCTATTAAGTGACATGTGACTGTCTTCTGCAAAGGGTTCATCTATCCAGTGTCTATCATAGGCAACTGCCTGCAGACTTTTTGGAGCATGAGCTAGGTATAATGAAGTGGAAGAGTCCAAACAACTAGGATGAAACAACACACACACACACACACACACACACACATATATATATATATATATATATATATATATATATATATATATATATATATATATATATATATATATATATATATATATATATATATATATATATATATATATATATATATATATATATATATATATATATATATATATATATATATATATATATATATATATATATATATATATATATATATATACAGGGTGATTAATAAGTGGTGACCAAAAATGAAATCCCATGTTCTTTGAACAATTTTAGAGAGGGTATGCCCTATGAAATTTTTTCCTATAATGATTCATTAAAAAGATACAGGGTGTTGAAGTTGAATTTCAAAAAGAAAATCCCAATTTTTTAAAAAGTAGCACATATATTTTGCTGAAACTTCGCATGTGTGGGCTGCATGTGGTAGGCTGCTATGCAAGGCGCGTATTCTACCATAACAATTGAAACGGCTAATCCAGCAGTGGCGTGCGTACCCACATGTCATTGGTTATCCCTCTAGAAAAAAACCGGTAAGCCAATGATATATTTCTTATTTTTCATTTTTTGAATCTTACTTTCATTCGTGAACAAAATGACTCGCTTGATAATTTTCTGTACGACGCTTATTTTACGAGTAAGCAATGAATCAGGTAAGTGTTTTAGAGCACAGTTCATGATTTTTAACCTGTCGTTGTTTGGTAGAAAATCGCAATGATACACTTTCATCAGGCTTATAGTAATTTATTTATTACAATAAATGTTCAAAAGTGCCTTCATTGACCTGAATACACGCACGACATCTTTTTAATATGGAACATTTAATGTCTTGATAATTTTTTGTACGACGATTATCTTTGTTGTATTTTAGTAAGTAGTAGTCTGGTTTGCCAAAGTTGTTATTAAGTGCCACTTGACGTTTAGGTTAACAAGTTATTATTTTGAATAGGTGTAAGTGGTAAACTTTATAAAATTGCAAAATTTTCTACTCTTTTACTTCTTATAATGGAGTACACCTCAGAATAGTATGCAGATATAATTTTTATCTACGGATATGCTGTTGGAAATGCTCTAGCTGCTTGTCGGGAATATCAACGTAGGTTTCCCACTCGCCGTCAACCTGCACCAAGGGTTTTTTCTCGATCGTTTTCAAGACTTCGGCAGTGCGGTATTGGACAACGTCCTGACGCTAGAGCTAATGGTAAAAGACCACATCAACTTGAAGACGAAAAGAGAGTGGTGGATGCAGTGATGGATCAAACTTCTACAAGTACTCGGAGGATTGCCACGCAGTTACAATATTCTCAAAGCTTTGTTTGGAGAACTTTACATCGAGAATCCTTACATCCATATCATCGACAGAATGTTCATTGCCTTCTACCTCGAGATAATGTGCATCGACGAGTCTTTTGTGAATGGATGTTGGAAATGAACAATCAAAATATCTTATTCCCTAATCTAATCTTCTGGTCTGACGAATCAACATTTACAAGAAATGGTATTTATTCTCATAATGAGCATGTTTGGTCATTGGAAAATCCACATGCAACAAGGACTCGCACATTTTAACATAGATTTTCCATTAATTTATGGTGTGGTATTTTTAACGGCTCACTGTTCATGGAAGTCCTGCCATAACGTTTAAATGGATCTTCGTACTTAGCGCTCCTAGAAAACCGTGTAGAAAACATTCTAGTTGACATTCCACTAGCAACAAGAAGTATAATATGGTACCAGCATGACGGTGCACCAGCGCATCATAGTCGAAACGTTGTTACATGGCTACATGAACATTATAATGAAAGATGGATTGGCAGAACTCGACCAATACATTGGCCTGCAAGATCACCGGACTTAAACCCACTTGACTTCTATCTTTGGGGTGATTTTAAGCGACTGGTCTACAGTAAACAAATAAATACACCAGAGCAGCTACAACAACTGATAAATAATGCTTTTCGTCATATTCAAGCAACAATGAATCCTCAAGACATTAAATTTTCCATATTAAAAAGATGTCGTGCGTGTATTCAGGCCAATGGAGGCATTTTTGAACATTTATTGTAATAAATAAATTACTATAAGCCTAATAAAAGTGTATCATTGCGATTTTCTACCAAACAACGACAGGTTAAAAATCATGAACTGTGCTCTAAAACACTTACCTGATTCATTGCTTACTCGTAAAATAAGCGTCGTACAGAAAATTATCAAGAGAGTCATTTTGTTCACGAATGAAAGTAAGATTCAAAAAATGAAAAAAAAATATCATTGGCTTACCCGTTTTTTTTCTTGAGGGATAACCAATGACATGTGGGTACGCGCGCCACTGCTGGATTAGCCGATTCAATTGTTATGGTAGAATACGCGCTATTAGTTTCAGCAAAATATATGTGCTAGTTTTTAAAAAATTGGGAAATTTTATTTTTTGAAATTCAACTTTAACACCCTGTATCTTTTTAATGAAGCATTATACGACAATTTTTTTATAGGACATAGCCTCTCTAAAATTGTTCAAAGAACATGGGGTTTCATTTTTGGTCACCACTTATGAATCACCATGTATATATATATATATATATATATATATATATATATATATATATATATATATATATATATATATATATATATATATATATACATATATATATATATATATATATATATATATATATATATATATATATATATATATATATATATATATATAATTTTATTTAAACAGAAAAAAGAAACACTTGCAACAAAAAATAAAGAGTAAAGAATAATTACAAACACAATCAGTCATCTATAAATGTGAAACTGCTAATCTTCTGAGCAACCTTGGATCAGACACAAAGACGTCAATAGAGGACGCGTGTCTGTTGGCAATAGAACACAATCTATAAAGCGGCGAGAATTTCATAGGATTTCATAGGATTAGTTCGTAGGTAACCAAAAGGTGACAGAATTTCGCGAAGATATTCTCGGAACATTAAAGTTTAGTTGCCCAAGTATACGGGAGCAATCACAAGATCCACTTACTACAGCATTTACAAAAAAAATTGTGCAGATTGTTCTCTTCTAGATTCTAGACTTGGCAGCAAGAAATCACGCTGCAGATACTCCGAAGAGTAACCCACAGATATATATATATATATATATATATATATATATATATATATATATATATATATATATATATATATATATATATATATATATATATATATATATACTATTACAGCGGTAGTAAAGGTATTTTAAAAAACGTCTCTGAATCTTTTCTAGCTAAAAAATATGGTTTTGGTAATACGGAGACCATACAATTGAAGCATGTTCAAGTCTACTACGGATAAAAGTACAGAAAAGCATTTTAAATGTGCCAATATTACTAAACTCGCGGCAATTACTGATAATAAAGCCCATTAGTTTAAATGCACTGGATACAACATTCTCAATATGAAATGAGAAAGACATTTAGGATAGTAATCATAATAATAATTTTGGGACTCTGTAACTACGCTATTTTTGAGTCTTAAAAAATGCTATAGGAACTTAAGGCAGAAATTTCTATAATATTAATATTAATAATAGTAATAGCAATTAATTAACAAGTAACAAGTGATTATCGGCATCCGACGTTCGCGTCGTAACTTGATAGCTTAGCACATCGTCGTAAAGTACTCTCCGTCGTTTAGAGTACTCACTCCTACTTAAAATACAGGAGTTAATAGCAATAGTATGTAAAGTAAAGGCTAGGTTTTCGCCCACCCTGTTTACATTTATCAAAAACTGTTAAGTTCTCCAGTATACACCAAGCAATTTAGATTCTCTACTGGCGAGAGTGAGAGAAATCTTCCAGAAAGCTCCTTCACAACACAGATGGAGAGGAACAGGCGAGCCAATTCATTGGTCGCCTCGATCACCCGATTTAACCCCGCTGTATTTATTATTGCGTTACATCAAGGAGTAAAATGTTTTTAAATAAGGTACACTGTTTCATTTAGATTCGAGAAGTTTTGGTACTTATGTCAAAATTTGAGTTGTATCATTTTGAAGAAAGGTGTCCAAAATTATATCTAAGTATTCCACAACTGCGTTACATCAAGGAGTAAAATGTTAAAAAAAAATTCTGGACGCAGCAGGTGCGTTATGGTATTGAATTTACATAAAAATGTTTTTAATAACAAATATGTGTGTTTTTTTTTAGGAAAGCAGGCATCAAATTTGGTTACCAGTATAACCTATCTAGTAAAAACAATGTCGCATGTTTCATCAAAATAACTTTATTGTGTGAAAATGTACAAACATTTGCAAAAGTAAACTTAAAGTGTTCCCGAAAAAACACGTTTCTTGGTCAACCTTATAGGTTAATAGCAAATTGAGCTGTTCAAATATGAAACATTTGATCAAAATTCGCTACCATAACGCACTTGCTGCGTCCAGAATTTCTTTTCTTACAAACATGCATTATATTTCGATGGAAAATGCAAAAATGCAATAACATAAGGCGTGTTTAATTAAAAAAAAGGAAATTTGTATCACCAACGAGTTATGGGCCACCTGTGATTGTAGAAATATTACTTTAAGATGTAGCTCAAGACACCCTATAATTAATATATACAATTTTTTTCATGTCTTATATTATAACGGATATATTGGGCTTTATTAATTTTTTACGAAAATTCGACAAGAATTATATACCATTAAACGATAAACTCTATAGCTAGGGCTACTGCCAAGCATCAGAGAAAGGGTCTACTTGAAATGAATTTTCTGCAAATTTTTTAGTAAAATGAAGAACAATGACGGTTGAAACTAAGACTTTAGGGTTTGTAAAACATCCATCTTGAGACATTTTATTTCTATAGCCCGTATTAGATTCAAGTTACTTGCCTAAATGTTGCCAATTTTGACATTTTAAATCGCCACTTTGACGTTTTGAGGAAAACCCCAATTTATTTTTCTTTAAATGCTTATAATTTTTTTGTCTTTTGAGCTACATAGCTAAATTTTGATAGATAACTTACTCATAAGGATATAAACCTGCGTACCAAATTTGGTTGTCCTTACTTTGTTAATTCCGGAGATATAAATTTTTTTCGAAAGAAAATACAAAATTTTCCGGAAAAACCTAGGCAGATTTTCCTGGCTAACGAACTTATCCAAGCCATTTGCAAAAGGAATTTTTTCACCTGATTTAATCAAAATCGGCCCATTATTTTTTGAGTTATCGGTGTGATACATATATATATATATATATATATATATATATATATATATATATATATATATATATATATATATATATATATATATATATATATATATATATATATATATATATATATATATATATATATATATATATATATATATATATATATATATATATATATATATATAAACATATAAAACTTGAAACTGACCCCGGATATGTTTTCTGGGGGGCCTAATTAGCGCTCATTTGAAGAAATTTTTTCAAAATTCAAAAGTCGGGATCTCCTCATTAGTGAATTTTTTTTAAGAAAATTCACTAATAAGGTACATTGTTTCATTTAGATTCGAGAAGTTTTGGTATCTATGTCAAAATTTGAGTTGTATCATTTTGAGGAAGGGTGTCCAAAATTATATCTAAGTATTCCACAACTCACATGATTTATTTGTAATAGCATAATCTATAATTATTTTAAGCAGAAAAAATTAATATTGTTATTATTACTATTATGATAATTACCTGAAAAACCTAACTATTGTAAATAACGTAGTATCTTTATAGACATGACTAGAATATTAAATTTATTTAACATTGTTTTATTATCGTCGGAGTTCGGAGATAGAATTTTGCGAAAGTAAATTTTCTCGGATATAAAAAGTTTGGACGCAGCAAGTGCGTCATGGTAGCGAATTTTCGTAAAAATGCTTTTAATGTCAAATATGTCTTGTTTTTAAAAGAAGGACATTTGGTTGGCAGTACAACCTATATATATATATATATATATATATATATATATATATATATATATATATATATATATATATATATATATATATATATATATATATATATATATTAGTAACAATCTACCGTAGTTCATTAAAATAGCTTTGTCGTTTCAAAAAATAAACTTTCAGAAAAAACTGGTCAGATTTTCCTGGATAACGAACCTCTTTAAGCTGTTTACACACCTGCCACGATATAATTATTGACAAACAGCTTTAGGAGCAAAATTGAAAAAAAATATTAAAATTTGCAAAAATTTCTTTTACAGAAAATCACCATTTTTTTTTTACAGAAATTGCCTTCAGTAATATTACACCAAACTATATTTTTACAAAAATTCGACAACTTTTCTTTTACAATAACACACTAAACATGTATGATTAATTACCAACAAATCACAAAAATCTTCCAAAAATAAGTTCCACAGAAACACTAAAAACATTTCTACGAAAACTTTAAAAATTCAGCCACTATTTGAGCGTGTCCGTATACGGTAGCTCGATTTTTTCGACGAGTAATACAAACAAAAAGCTCTCGCAATGCGTCATTTCCATGGGGCTTCGCTATCTATTGACAAAAATGCCGTTTCACAATTTGTGATCTGTTTGAAATATGTGCCAAAAACGTGAAAAGTTGCAAAACAATTGAAATAACTCAAAAAACGATGAACGATATCATTTTTTTTTCTTACAAACATGCATTATAATTCGCTGTAAAACACAAAAATGCAATAAAATAAGGGGGTGTTCCGTTAAAAAAAGAAAGTGTGTATCACCAACGACTTATGGGCCAACCTGTGATTATCAAGATAAGTTTATAAGATGAATCTCGAGATACCCTATAATTAACGTATATACTTTTTTGCCATATCTTGTATAATAAGGGATATATTGAGCTTTGACGTAGAAAAGCGTCACCCTGTATATGTGTAGACAAAAACTTAAACTGACCCCGTATATGGGCATTTTGAGGTTCTAGTCCGCGTTCATTTGAAGAAATCTTTTTAAAATTCATAAGTCGCTGTCTTCTCAATAACGATTTTTTTCTACGAAAATTTGCTAAAATATAGACTATTAAACCATAAACTCTATAGCTGAAACTACTGCCGAAGCGTCAGAAAGAGGGTCTATTTGAAATTGATTTTCTCAAAATATTTTAGTAAAATGACGAATAATGATGGTTGAAGCTGAATCTTAAGGCATTGTAAATCACACTTCTTACGACATATCGTCTAAAAAATCCGTATTTGTTCCAAATTCGTTGTCTGAAAATAGCAAATTTGGACGTTTCAAATCGCGACTTTGACGTTTGAAGAAGAAAAATTATCAAATTTTCAAAATATTGTTTCTGCTACTTCTTGACGTTTTTGCGTCAAGGAAACTTAAGCGTTGGATGTATTATTCAATTGGTTTTGTTAATCACACAAAATATTTTGTTCTTGTGCTTTCCTTTGATCACCAGTGGCACCCAAAATGTTTTTCTTTAAATGCCTATAACTTTTTTTTCTTTTAATATAGATATCTGAATTTTGGCACGTAGGGTAAGTTGGATAGTAGCAACGTATATGCCAAATTTTTCGAAGGAAAATCCAAAATTTTCCTGGAAAAACTAGTCCGATTTTCTTGACTAACGAACTTATCCAACCCACTTGCAAAACAAAGGTACGAACCAAATTTCATTAAAATCGGTCTATTATTTTTTGAGTTATCGATACGATATATATATATATATATATATATATATATATATATATATATATATATATATATATATATATATATATATATATATATATATATATATATATATATATATATATATAACACAGATCTCCCCATTAGTGAATTTTTTGTTTTACGAAAAATTCGCTAATATAGAAATTTTATCTGTTATGTGACACCTGAGCAAATAAAAGTAATTTAACTATAAAGTATATTCGTATTTAGTTTGGCTCGATATCTAGGTACATTCTTCAAGTTTAGAGCCAAAAATGCTTGAGGGAACAAAAAATAACAACTCTTTGATGTATATTACGAGATTTTATATTTGATTTTAAGGCCATCTTACTAGATAATATAACTAATGCCTTTTATTAGACAAATACCATAATTTTAAGCTACATAGGGCAATCAACTTCGAGAGACTCTTGGATCGATATATTCATTTCTATAGCAACGCTTCGTATTAGTTTACACTACTAACTTTCCAAGTGGGTGAACATGATTTTGTTTTAAGAAACGTGTAATGTCCGATCACAGTGGCTCTGTATTTAACAATTTGTGTTTAAAAGTCCCAAGAAATCCGAAAAGCAACCAACCGTTCCCAGTATGTGAGCAAAAACTCTTAAATGAAATTGAAAACAAAGCGAGAAAGCTTAGTTTAGATTCGAACGAGATGATAAAATCAAAAAAATCCTGCGATGATTCTGACACGGAAACTATAAGATCATTTTTAGAGTTTTTCGATAGTATTCCCGAATACGACGACGTAAATCATTTGAGTAACAAAGAGTTCTACCGGAAATTAGACACACTGAAAGAAAAACAAAGAAGCTACAACGAGTACATACGAAACAAACTGAAATACGAATGCAAAGAGACAGAATGGATTGACGATTATAAAAAATTAAGTTTCACTAAAACCAAAAAGGTGTCTTCGAAAAAACGAAAGTCTAACATCAAACCATTCTGTTCAACACCTTTGTTAAACAAGAGCCCAAATCTGAACAAGAATTTGGATGATGTGGAATCTGTTTCATCACTAGATAAGGAACTTGCTATTAAGCCACCTTCTAGAAGGTCAGTTAGAATCGAAACACCCAGTGAAAAATTTTCTTTTGAGGATTCGCCGGAGCCGTTTAGTAGACCAAAATCTAGGGCTAAATTGTCACCTGTTTTGTCAAAAGAAGAAACTAACAATGGATGGGATGATTTGAGTAGTAAGCTAGACTCAGAAAGAGAAACACCTTTACAAACTAAAAGTGCACCAACTAGTCCATCCAAAGGAAAACCTTCTGTAGGTTGGAAAGATGATGGTATTACAATACCACAACCATTCAAAATGACCGTAAGGTATTTATCTTTTGAATTAAAGAAATAACAATGTTAAAATTAAATAGCCTTATGGGGGTTTAGGCTTATGTAAAATATAAACGTTTTATTACCTTCGGAGCCGATCTTGAGTATTCTGCCGCCACGCGTGAGAAACAATGTTATCGACCCCCCTTCTCCAAAATAAAATTTTAAAGAATCGATGTAACAGAATAAATTAACCAATTTCTCTTAATTTGTCCGCCAATTGACTAAATTTTAGTAAATCATTTCATAGACAATTTTCGTCTTCTTTCATCCACAGGATATCCTAATTCTAAATTTAAATTAGATAGTCCCATTTCAAACACTATTTTAATAATAGGATTTGTATTTATTGTATTGTTTATGTGCTTGTTCTATATTATAAGCATTTTGTAATTGATCGGTGTGCTGTATGTGTGTATGTAGTGCTTATATCTTGTATCATTGGATTGGGGTAGCTTGATAATTTGAATTTCAGTTGCATTGTGACGTTTATTTTTCATTCGAATTGTTGTTGTCTTCCCTTACCAAAATTTTATTTTAATTCACGAGTGTCTTGTTTATGGAGAAACAATCTGCTTTAATATGGATCAAAAATCAAATCAATCAAGTAATAAACATCGTATCTGACTAGTCAACACATAGAAATTAAAAAAAAAATTACACCATACATAATTCTCAAAAAAAAACCTACGTACTGAGAAATTCCCTAGCGCAGTAAAATTCATCCGTTAAAATTCAAACAAAAAAGGTTTTAGCGTCTATACCTCTCATCCGTCTTGGTATTTATAAAAACAACTCCAATATATATAATACAGATTATTCTGACCTACCTCAAGCGCGAGGATTTCTGATATATATATATATATATATATATATAATATATATATATATATATATATATATATATATATATATATATATATATATATATCAGAAATCCTCGCGCTATATATAGGGTGGCGCATTGAAAACGAAACAGACCGATTTGCGTCCAGAGATTTTTTTTAAGAAACGCTGAAACAGGTCAATTTTAATATTGAGGGGGATATGTTTTGACATAAAACTCAACTTTGTCACATCAACCCCTTAAGGGTGGTGATAAAAACCCTTATATTTTAAATAGGGCACATGGGTCGAGTGTTACATCATTTGAAAGCTCTTTCTTTTCTGAATTCAGCACACTAATTTATTTGGAAGTTTTATTAACTCGTTTAAAAATTATTCACAGTTGAAGATGCAAAAACGCATTTCACTCATTCCGATAAGAAATGTGCTGATAGTCAATGTCAAGTTTGTAAACAAAAAATTGACTATCAGAACATTTTTTATCGTAATGAGAGAAATGCGATTTATTATTTCAGTTTATCGGGCGGTTTGATACATACTTGATAGTACTACCGAAAATTAATTTCACAATGGTGTATTCTATAGAAGAGAGAGAGTTGAAATAATTACGTTTTTTTTCTTCAAAAACGATGACTGTGCCAACCGTACCGCAAATTTGTTTAATGAACGACATCCGAACAGACATGTTAACAGAAAATACATTTTGGAGTTAGTTGCAAAGTTTCGACAAAGTGGTTCAGTAGTCAACAAACAACAGGATCCTGAACGTGAATTTCCGGTTAGAAATGATACTACTGAGATTGAAGTTTTAGGACAAATTGCTGCAGACCCAACTTTGAGCACGAGAAAATTGGCCACTGTTTCAAACATCAAAAGAAGAACTATTCAGCGAATATCGAAGCCACATAAATTTCACCCGTATAAAATTCATCTTGTAGAACAACTGAATGAAGATGATTTTGATCGGCGACTGGAGTTTTGTGAAGTTATGACTGAACGAATAGCTGATAACGGTAACTTTCTGTTTAATATCTGTTTTTCAGACGAGTGTACGTTTTTATTAAACTCTACAGTCAATCGTATGTAAGTCCACACTCTAACTCCACAGAAATTGAATGTATGGACTGGCATTTTTGGAGACCGTTTAATCAGACCAATTTTTCTTGATGGCAATTTGAGTGGCGAAACGTATTTGGAGTTACTAGAAGATATCGTTTACCCTTTACTAATTGACATTGTTGAAAATGATGATCGCTATCAAGAAAATAAATTAGTGTTTCAACAAGATGGAGCTCCTCCGCATTTTTCACAACGTGTTAGGGAGTTTCTGAACAGAGAGTTTCCAGAGTAATGGATTGGGCGTAGAGGTGCTATTGTGTGGCCCCCTAGATCACCGGATTTAACTCCTTTAGACCTCTTTCTATAGGACCATTTAAAGAGTAAAATTTTCTCAACAGAGCGGGAGTCTCTGGAAGAATTACGACGACGTATTGTTGAAGAATGCCGTCTAATTACTCCACAAATGCTCCAGAATGTCAGAGCTGGTTTTGAACAAAATTTGTACTTTTGTATGGAAGCTGGTGGTCAACAATTTGAACACTTACTTAACTGAATAAACATTTTTGAATGTTTGGTTTTGTTATTTAGTTTTTTTAACGAAAAATTGACAAATTAAGTGCATTCCTTATCACAATGAATGAAATACGTTCTTGCAAATCCAACTGTGAATAATTTTTAAACGAGTTAATAAAACTTCCAAAAAAAATTGTGTGCTGAATTCAGAAAAGAAAGAGCTTTCAAATGATGTAACACTCGATCCATGTTCCTTATTTAAAATATAAGGGTTGTTTTCACCACCCTTAAGGGGTTGATGTGACAAAGTTGAGTTTTATGTGAAAACATGTCCCTCTCAATATTAAAATTGACGTGTTTCAGCGTTTAAATATATTTTTTTCTGGACGCAAATCGGTCTGTTTCGTTTTCAATGCGCCAGCCTGTATATATCAGAAATCCTTACCATCATTCCGCAGGTTATATCAATACAAATTGCCACTGATCAAAAGCTGTTCTTTTCTCTGCCTAATAGATAACAGTAATTGGTACATGTGCAGGCATGGGAGTGAAAGAATTCGATATCTAACACAAGTGAGCGACAGTGGGTATCTGAGCGTACCCTGTCCATGCACTGGAACGCCTTTTTTGATATTTATAAACCTCCTCCGCGTGCATCGAATCATTTCAAAATAGTAGCACATAAAGTAGCTGACTTGGGACTCAAGCATAATAAACTACCACCAAATTTCGCGATCGTCTGTGTCTCTCGGAAAAGAAAAAACGAAGTACTCAGCCTATTCCGCGGAACCATGTTCTAGGATGCTGGCTACCATAGCCGTATTACTTTATAGGTGTGTTCTCGCTGTAATTAGTATACTGTACTGACGAGCTCTAATTAGAGCGAAACCGGTCTGCGATTCTAATTATGGTGAGAATACATCTAGCCTTACATACATTGTCCCTATATTAGGGAAGAAATGGGCCAGAACTGACAATTTACAAAATTGTTTGTTGGTTGTACACAGTCTCTGTTTTATAACATTTTGTGTTATTTGGAGCTGTCGTCACAACATACTACCTGGTTCCGCACCGAGATGGCGACCCTGTCGTACATCTCACAATCTCTCTCTTTCGCCCAATTAGATGAGTATCGGAGACTCATGGAGGGTTCTGTCTCCGGTGGATCTCCAAAAAATATTAGACTGGGGAAGTAGAAATCTTGTACAATTCAACTCCACCAAATTTCAGTCTTGCTTTCTATCTCATAAGAGATACACCAGCCTTAGACCCATCACAATGAACAACCAAGTTATTCAAAGTAATGAGTCCTTTTCACTTGTTGGCATTTCTGTGGATCCAAATCTCAATTGGCACCAACATGTCACATCAATTGCAGAAGCGGATGCTAAGAAATTAGGCTTCCTCTTCCGGGCTCGCAAATACTTTTTACCAGCTAATCTCTATACCTTATATACTTTACAAATAAGGCCAAACCTTGAATACTGCTTCTATATCTGGGGTGCTGCTGCCGCTTCTACACTCGCTATCCTGGACTCCATTCAGAAGAGAGATATACGTCTCATCGGTGACCCTACCCTCACCGAAAGGCTGCCATACCTTGCCCACCGACGTGCCGTTGGTGACCTCTCTCTCTTTTATAGATATCTGCATGGGCACTGCTCAGAGGAGCTTTCTTCCATAGTTCCTCCACCTGCTGCCCCCAACAGATCTACCAGGGGAACAGAGCGAATGCACCCTTTTACTGTCCAGGTCATCAGACATAGAACATCTTGTTATGCCCGCTCTTTTGTCCCTAGGACTTCCAAGTTGTGGAATTCCTTGCTGCCACATGTTTCTCCTTCTCCTCCGAATCTCCAAACCTTCATGTCCAGAATTAACAAGTTGCCTCTTCCCTCCTTGTCGACACCCACGGTACTATAGTATTTAGGCTGTAAGCCCTTGTGGTGTGTTGTGGAAATATATAAAAAAAATGGTAGTGTTCTGCGCAGCGATGGACGAGGTAGGAGCGGTGGGGTTGTAGGATACATAAAAAGTCTGGGCACAGCAAGTGCGTTATGGTAGTGAATTTTCGTAAAAATGCTTCTAATAGCAAATATGTCCTGTTTAAGGAAAGCAGGCATTTACTACATATTTAATTTTTAAATGTACTTAAAGATTTCATTATTGTTCGACAGATTCTATGCCTTCATGCTACTATATAGTTATTATAAAAGGATCAAGAAACCTATCTAACTTTTATCTATATGAATTGCAGAGATGAAGAAAACAAGATAATTGATGAATTAATAATCAGTAATAAAAATAACAAAGATGAAGCAAAATCAGAAATGTTTAGGGCCCATCCTGTACCAATTGAGTCACAAATTCCCCTTTTCAATAAAATTATGGCCGATCAAGAAAGAAAGTAAGTACCTGCTTAACATTTTTAACGTTTACAACAATTACAACCAAGACAAACAAATGAAAATAAGTTATAACGAACCAAATATGGAAAAAATTGTTTTAGAAATTTTTTGGTAAGACAGCAAAGAAAAGCAGACTTGCAAGCTCAAATGAGGCCATTTTCATTCCAGAGAAGAGATGAAGAGATTCAAGCGTTGACAAAAAGGTTGTCAAAGTCATCACCAAGTATATTTTTGGATGATACACCAGTAAAAATTAAAAGGTTTAAAGCCAAACCGGTACCCAAATCTTTATTTAGTAACTACATTTACAAAAAAATGCACGAAGATGAATTTTACAGGTAAGTTATTAAATATTGTAATTAAACAACGCCGTACCCTTCTTAAGTTGGTTAAAAGTTAACACATTACTAGGGCTTTGCAAAAGAAAATCCGAGCGGAAGAAATGTTGAAAGCAGCATCTTTGCCTCCATCAATGGCTAAAAGAGAGAAGACGAGACCTAAATATGATGTCTGTCCAAGATCGTACAAAGATTTGTTTTCAGAAAAAAACGGTAAGAGGAACACGAAAAGGAAAAACAGCAATAAATTTATTGAAGAGCGTTTTGCTGCTGAATTAGAGGAACTTGAAGATGCGTTTTATGCGTCACGTAATACATTAAAATCTGAAAAGAAAGATAAGAAAGTAAGTTCAAAATATCGATTTATATTTTACTCATAAATCTTATTTTTTCCCGTTTAAACACCATTTCTTTACTTTTAGTATAAGAACAGCGTTAGGAATTCTTCTGCTAGCAGCAAAAGTACCGATGACAGAATTATTTCACTGCCTTCCTCATCAGCTTTGGGTTCGATTAGTAGATCAAATTTAGCTGCAGTTTTGCGGATAGAATCTGCCAGGTAATTTTAAACTCATATACAGGTTCTTACGTAAATAACGAGTAAATTTTGGTCAGTGACGTTAAGTGGCGTATCAGCGACGTCAATGTTCAGACAAAGCTATTGCGTCATTCAATTTACGTCCTGTTGACGTTGATATCAAGTATGTTATAATGCAATGAGATTTGATTATTCTACTGCACGTTTTCAAGACGTCATATTTGGAAATGATATGAAAACAGATAAAAATATACAGCGTGGTCCAACAGTGCGTTCAAGTTCAATATTTCCTTTCTATTCAATAATTTAAAAAAAAATGGTACAAAGGTTGCAGGTACTAACGTTAGCTACAAACAAAAATTATTTTTGCATATACAGAGTGTTGCATAAGTTAGATACAACACAAACATCACTTTTTTAAAATGCTACACCTGTATATTGTTTCATTTTGAATTCCTCTTGTTTTGCCGATTCATCCAGTGGATAGTTGTTGGGGTCTATACAGAGTCGTTCAAAAGTTATGGTCACTTCTCTAAAACATCAGATGCACATTTGACGGTGTGTATCTTCATTAATATGCTAGTGTGCAACACTATATCATGCCAAAAATATAAAAAAGTGTTCTTCTTCCAACTTCAATCAATACAGGAAGAATTCCTTGAAAACAGTATACTGGGTGAGTAAAAACACCGGAGTCAAGTTTTCTCGAGACATTCAATGGAGCACCCTACATATTATAATCATTTTCGATACATCAACAAATGTATTTTCAGTGTCGTGAAGTATTCTCTACACCTAAAACCAGTATTTACTGAGATGTTGGGTGTTTTTAAGAAAAAAGGTACATTTATACACAGGAACGAATTAGTGTATTAGATCGTAACTGTGCAAAATAAACAATGCATTGACTTACTTGTCAGGCCGAGAATCCTCTATGGGGCGTTGGTCTGGTGGTGCGGTGTGAACCAAACTACCAGCAGGAAGTTGACCACACTCCAAAGGCTGGCAATCCTGGGTATCACAGGCGCTATAAGGACGACACCCTCAGCCGCGCTAGAGGTCCTGTTGATGCTGCCACCGCTTCCCATTTGTGTCAGGAGGGAGGCGATGGCGTTGCATCTCAGAATGCGAGACGCGGGAAATTAGTGCGGAGAGGAAGCAGTAATAGGGCATGCAAGAGTCGCCAAGGAGGTGGAAAAGAAAATTCCAATTTCCGCCATAAAGGTGCGGGATGCCGAGGATGATATTAGGTTGACTAGGCCATACACCCCCAGGATCGCCAGTAGGGATCAGTGGAGGGAAAATAAGGTTGAATTCCAGCACGCAAGCCTGGTCTGTTTCACCGACGGATGGAGGACCAACAATCCTCCGGGGCAGGAATATACATCGAGGGCCTGGGGGTGCGCGAGAGCTATGCTCTTGGCGCATATACCACGGCATTCTAAACAGAGGTGTATGCTATCCTCTCTGTGGCCAATAGACAGGATGCGAAGAGGAGTCCCGAGAAATGCTCGAATAGCGAGGCAGTCCTCCGAGCAGTCTGCGCGACCAGAATCAGGTCTACACTGGTCCAGGAGTGCGCCGACGCCCTCAAAGGACTAGCCAGGACGAAGGAGGTTCAACTGGTGTGGGTTCCGGGACACTGTGGCGTAGCGGCGAATGAGGTGGCGAATAATCTCGTAAGACTCGGTTCCCTGCGGCCGTTCTGTGGCCCGGAGCTGGCGATAGGTATAAGTAGGAAGACGGTCTCTGTCGCCTTAGACAGGTGGACCGAGGAAGCAATGAAGAGGCACTGGGGGTCGGTTGGTGGCTACAGGCAGGCGAGGGACTTCGTGGAGGGGCCGGACAGAGATAAAGCTGTCTGGCTACGCGGTAGGAGTCGACCTACGCCTCGCCGCATCCTTGGGGTGCCAACAGGCCACTGTGCCCTTAGAAGATACCTCACATTGATAGGCGTAGAGAGGGATCACATTTCCCAGGAATGCGGCGAGGATGAGGAAACGTCCTACCACTACATGTGCGAATGCAAGGCTTTTGGGAGTCTTTGAGCAGAATTGTTCGGATCGAGGACTCTGCAGAGGAATCAGGTAAGTACCGTCCAATTGAAGACCGTCACGGCCTTCATCTCGAGGTCGGGGCGGTTTGGCGACGGAACCGAGGAGGAGTAGAGCATGGTTGCTGGGGTTGGCAAAAAGGACCCATGGTGGCCTACTTGCTTGGCGTTGGCCTCCCCACCAGTGCTACTACTACTACTACTACTTGTCGAATATTAACTTAAACTATCGAGTAGTTATTTTCTCGTAGTTGAATTATAACAAGACGCTAAAATGAATTTCTCTCGACAAAAAATGATTGATATGATTTATGTGGTAGTAGCAAGTAACAAAAACTGTTTATTCGCGACAAGAATCTATCATGAGAAATATCTCAATAGAACCACACAGAAGCGCTTTTGAAAGATTGATGCGACGTTTTGATGAAACGGGGAACACAGGATACAAGAAGACTGAGAGAAGCAAGCCTGTTTTGAACGAAGAGAAATAGTTAATAGTAAATTTGAAAGTAATAGAAGGCCCTGATATCAGTTCAAGAAAAATAGCAGGGAAAATTGATATCAGTAGACCTCTGTTTTACGAATTTTACGTAAAAACAAATTTCACCCATACCATAATCAACTCCTCCAAGAACTATACAATGATGATCATCAAAGGAGACTATTATTTTGTCACTGGACACAGTAACAAATCCAAAAGGATACAAGATTATGGAACTTTGTGTTGTTCACTGATGAAGCAACATTTCGTAAGAACGGACATGTCAACAGACGTAACTTTCACTACTATTCTACTGAAAACCCTCACTTTACTCACACGGCTAGTCAAAAGAGGTGGTCTCTTAACGTCTGGGGTGGAATTATTGTAAATTTTGTCATGGGTCCGCATTTATTTGAAGAACGGCTCACTGCACAGCGTGCAACCGTCCTTAAACAAATATGAGGGACGTGGTATATTGTGATTGACCTCAAGTGGATTTGAACCTGCTTGATAGTGAAGTCACTTCTGCCTATCAGCCCTACTCTAAAAGCATCTATATATCTGATTATTATTACTATTAAGGCTAGAAACACTTTAGGAGGTTGGCAGATCTTGATGTGGTTTGATAGTCACGTTATTTTCTGTGTTGCTTTGCCTGGAGTCTTATATTTGTGAGCGCCCCAGGCTAGAGCCTGGTTATATAAAATTTAAGGATTCTAGATAAGCGATAATTAGAATTTATTAATGGTATAGCTGCCAAACAGGAAAGATATTAAGGACGAATTTCTCTTCAATTAAACAGATATGTTAATGTTAACAATAATATAAAATTTATTCATATAAATAAATTTGGGATAGTAAACAAAATTAAATTAACATGGTTGGTAAATTTCAAATAAATATTAACTCATACACAAACAAAAATCAAATAAACAGCAAGAGTTCCAAGAAAAAGAAATTATCACTTCATAAAGCATATCACAAAATAATAAAATAAAATGGTTGTGTTACAAAACAAATATTAACATTACCTACTTGAGGTATATTAATGATCAAATGCTGTATTTTACAGCTCGAAAGCCCATACAAACTATTACTTAAATTGCTTGACGTTCGTCAATCAGTTTGGTTGATTTTTTAATGAATTAATTAACTGGCCAGTCCTTTGAGTGAGGCTTCATTTAAGAAAAATATTACTATGTGAAATTTCTACTTTAAACATTGTCAATAAAAAATATTAAGAAATGTAGAGGTAAAATATTTTACAAACAAAAATCTGATAATTACAATTTCAAGTGCTATGTATTTAAATTCACAATATTGACAAAATTCTAAAGAATAAACAGGAAATTTACAGTTGCCGTTTTTCAGATACCTCACTGACATTATTGAAGTTCAAATTTGATCATGTTACTTTGAAATTTTAATTGTAAAGTTTCAAATAATAGACTGCTGCATGAAAGGTTTTGTTTGTTCCACACAAATAAATAAGGTTTCATCGACTCACCAAGTCCTGACACCTGGAGTTACATGTTGAACCTTTGAAGATGCTCTCCAAGTAGAGTGAACCATCAGAGCCTAACATAGGCTTACCAATTCCAATACAAGAGGGGAGATTGGAGAGAATAAGTGGTACTTTCCATAAACGGTTATTGGGCAGGTGGTTCTTGTTGCTCCAATACTAGGTGAGACAATTTGGCCCCTAGCCTTAAATGAAAGAGCGTCTCATGACGCTGTCCGGAAACAATTTGACTAAAATCCCTCTACAGCAATTTAAATATAATTTGGCTCAAATGAAATTTATAATGCCAACTGACTCAGAGCTCGGTAATAATCAGAAACTCTTTCTGATTAACGTGAGAAGTGCACCAGGTCGGTGAACAAAGGATCACTGCTTAATTCGCGTTTTTCTGTCAAACACGTCGTTAATTTAAATTCAAATACCGATCAAATGATGTCAAACAATCACTAACAACTGTTGTTAAATATAGACAACTAAACGGAATTTTATCACCTATTTTAAGATAATTATGAGCCACGCTAATCAGAACGATGTGAACTTCTCAACCGCCTAGCTCACTCTCCCCCAAGGTAGCGTCTTGTGCGTTCAGATCTAACCCTTTTTCCTTGACGCCTCACATCCCCTCGTCTACAATTCAAGATTTTCCCGGGAATATTTGTTGAACGGCTCCAACTCGTTTTAGGTGACATCATCCACACGGAAAAATACAGATAAAGTCGCAACGATATTAGCTTTGTATTTCACAGCTTAAAATAATAAATGTAATATCTTTGCACAAGGAAAATCCCATCTCTTGACGACTTTAATTTCAACACTTGTACCATGAAACAGAAAGGGTATCGGGGTAGCGAATTTGCTAGCGACTTTACAACAAAATAATTTTGAAATAAAAACACGAATTGCCTTACAGATATTGGATTGTCGGCTATTAATTAAGTCTCTTACGGGTTTATTTTGAATATTTAAAGTAGTAATGAAATGCAATCGTTACAGGCGATATCTTCAGTTTATAAAAGAAGACCTTGGACCATTGTTAGACCAACTGCCTGCTAGCATATGTGATCATGTGTGGTTATTAGTGATGGGTTGTTATTTAACAGTCTGTTATATTTTAACTGTTGTCGAGCCGCAACAGTAACAACCTGTTATCGATATATACAAATAACAGGTACAGTGGAGGGGATGCTGTTGCGCTTTACACTAGAACTCGGAGTCGTATCTGTTTCTGTTGTCGTATCTGTTTCTGTTGCACTGCTACGATGAAGCAACGTCTGTTTTCATCCGCAACTGTTATAACAGGATGACTGGACATGAGACTGGGAATGGGGTATAGAGCGGACTTTACTTCATAACATAATACTGTTTTCATCCGCAACTGTTATAACAGGATGAATGGACATGAGACTGGGAATGGGGTATAGAGTATAGAGCGAACTTTACTTCATTACCTACTGATTAAGATGACCGGTGATTCACCGGCGGTGAACCGAGAATCGAAAATGTAACTAGAGATCCTTCTAACAAAAAATAAAAGCGTAATGTAATAAAGAACCATATGTGCAGAATAAAGGCAAATTTCTTTACCAAAATTTTATGAGAGGTGCAGCATGTTGGAGCTTCCGGTTTTGCGGAAACTCCATCAACTTTCATTATTCAAATGGAACACCTTTTATATTACCTCATTTTATTAATATTACAAGTCATGCTTGTAAAAAGTAAGCTAAGTTTCCTTCACTTCTGACATTTATGGTCGCTAAAAAATTCGTTCTTAATTTTTCAATATGTGAAAGGCTGTATATGTAGCAACTGAAAATTATTAAAAATGAACTATATCACTGTAAAAATAAAATCAGGTCACCGCGTATATAAAAAAATTATCACAGTCGTTGACGTTAACTCAATCTTCATTAGATAACTCGATATGCAGATGGCATTTTTGTTTTAAGAAAAAACTGATATGTATACAAATGTACAGTTATGCTTTAACATGAGTCCTTAGGTATTATATTATATTAGGTAGTTTCTTTGCTCATTCTTCTTTGCCTTATGTAACTAATAAATCAATATTCCTTTTTACTTTTCACTTTGGAAATCTAAGAAATGGGTCCGATTTTAAACATCTTTTTTTTATTACTACTGCAAAATAAAAAATCGCTGAAACTTAAAAAATCTCAGAAACAGTACCAATTTTAATGAAATTATAAAAATATTCCCTGTACCCGGTATAGTTGAAACCAGACACACTTCACCCTATAGGTAGAGAGAAAAAATTAGTTTTAATTTTTTTTAAATTATTTATTTTATTTTTTGCTTACAATAATTAATGTATTTTATAAGTCTCATTTTCAAGGAAAAGATGGCTATAGAGGTTTTCAAGCTCAGTGATTAACTAATACTTAATTAGTAAAGAAAATTCGAAAGAAATTCTGCATTGTTGAATTTTTTACCAAATTATTATTAGTGATGAATACCCAAAAAAAAACCTCCATCATTTTTTTAATAAAAAATTAATTAATTGTTTTAAACATAATACAAGAATATTTTTTATTTTAAACATTACCCAACTACACCACCGGACGGGTTCAGCTACTGTTACTACGTCTACGTGGAATTCTTAATAATTCATAATTCATACTGTTATTTTCAACCTGTTATATTTAACTGTTATTTCTAAATAACAGTAACAGTTGCGACCTGTTACAGCAATATAACAGTTTTTCCCATCACTAGTGGTTATGCATGACGATGCTCCAGTTCATCATACAGCTAACATTCATGTTTTTCTTAACCAACATTTTCCAGAACGCTGGATTGGGAGAGGAGCGCCAAATGCATGGCCGCCTAGGTCGCCTGATCGAACAAAAATTGACTAATTTTTATGAGGTTATGTAAAAAATTTAGTTTATCAGACACAACCGTCGACAAAAGAAGATATGAAGCCAAGACTCCTTGGTGTATTTGATAATAATAATTTAAGCGTATTACTAGACGATAACTATTCTTTTGAAACTCCTTAAACTTACGTGCTGAGCAAAATGATGGTCATTTCGAACACTTAATTAACTACTTTTCACTGTTTTTGTGTAGTTGTTATATCATTGTTATCACAATTTTCCTTAATTTGATACATTCTAATTTCAGCTTTAAGTTTTATTTCAATATCACTAAGTCGAATAGTCTTTAGTTTATTATTTATAAATGTCATAACGTCTGGGTTTGACATGGTTAAAGGAAATTAAAGGATTTTACTACCAGACATGTAGTAAAGTCTGGTAGCAAAAGCCTTAAATTTCCTTTAACCATGTCAAACCCAGACGTTATGACGTTTAGAAATAATATCATCTCAGCGAGGCTGGCTGACGTCACCAAAACCTATGGAATGTTGTCGAGGTCTTCAATGTCTGGTAGTAAAAGCCTTAAATTTCCTTTAACCATGTCAAACCCAGACGTTATGACGTTTAGAAATAATATCATCTCAGCGAGGCTGGCTGACGTCACCAAAACCTATGGAAGGTTGTCGAGGTCTTCAATGTCTGGTAGTAAAAGCCTTAAATTTCCTTTAACCATGTCAAACCCAGACGTTATGACGTTTAGAAATAATATCATCTCAGCGAGGCTGGCTGACGTCACCAAAACCTATGGAAGGTTGTCGAGGTCTTCAATGTCTGGTAGTAAAAGCCTTAAATTTCCTTTAACCATGTCAAACCCAGACGTTATGACGTTTAGAAATAATATCATCTCAGCGAGGCTGGCTGACGTCACCAAAACCTATGGAATGTTGTCGAGGTCTTCAATGTCTGGTAGTAAAAGCCTTAAATTTCCTTTAACCATGTCAAACCCAGACGTTATGACGTTTAGAAATAATATCATCTCAGCGAGGCTGGCTGACGTCACCAAAACTTATGGAAGGTTCTCGAGATCTTCAAAATCAGTTTGTCTTGGTAGTAAAAGCCTTTAATTTCCTTTAACCATGTCTTTAGTTTATACTTGTAAAATGTTTCCATTAAAATTTTCTTTTCTAGTTATTATATTTATTTGCGGAATATTCTTTCTTAATGCGTTTGCATATTGGTAACAATACATTCTTTAAGGAAAATTTCACAGTTGAAACAAGCCGACATTTTCAAGTTTTCTGAAATAATAAAACGAGGTCGGAATAATTACTAGGTTTTGAGAAGTTGTGACCGTAAACCTTAATCTAATTCTTCATATGCCCCAACAGACGATTAATAATCAAACCGAGAGGAGTCTAGACAGGAATCTGTAGGTATACAGGAGTTTAAAATCTCGGGACGCAGCAAGTGCGTTATGGTAGCGAATTTTCTTTAAAATATTTTTAATAGCAAATGTTTTTCTTTGATGAAAGCAGGCATCAAACTTGGTTGCCTATATAGTAGAAACAATGTACCATATTTCATTGAAATAAATTTATTGTTTGAGAATATATAAACATTTTTCAAAAGTGTAGATGCAGCAAATGTGTTATGGAAGTGATTTTCCATAAAAATGTTTTTAATAGCAAATGCGAGCAGGCATCAATCTGATAACCTGTATAGCCTATGTGGTAGAAACAATGTACTATATTTTATCAAAATTACTTATGGTTTGAAAATATACAAAAATTTTCCGAAAATAAACTTAAATGTTGGTTTTCATCCAACAAAGCTTACGTTAATAGCAAATTGAGTTATTGAAATTTGAAGGATTTAATGAAAATTCGGTAAATTTTCAGATTAGCACCCGAACGCTTTTCAACAAATTGTTTTCAGAAACATTACTAGGACCCCACCTGCAGGTTTCTGAAAACAGTTTTTTGAAAAACGTTCGGGAGCTAAACTGAAAATTTACCGAAAATTTGCTACCAAAACGCACTTACTGCGTCCAGATTTTTTTCTTACAAACTCATCATATTTCGAAAAAAAATGGAAAAATTCATTAACGAATTTGTTCTACAAAAAATAGCTAAAAAAAATTATGCACCCCTACTCACTCTTGGTCCCGTAACTTCCTTGGGGAGTGTGAACAGGAAATGTTTCTTGGGATTTGTGGATCCAGGGGGGGGGGGAGCCCTAGGCAGGTTTCTGAAAATATTTTTTTGAAAAGCGTTCGGGAGCTAAACTGCAAATTTATCGAAAATTCGCTACCAAAACGCACTTAATGCGTCCAGATTTTTTTCTTACAAACGCATCATATTTCGACAAAAAATGGAGAAATGCATAACGAATTTGTTCTACAAAAATTAGCTAAAAAAATTATGCACCCCTACTCACTCCTGGTCCCGTAACTTCCTTGGGGAGTGTGAACAAGAAATGTTTCTTGGGGTTTGTGGACCGGGGGGGGGGGTTGGTCTAGGCAAGTTTCTGAAAACAGTGTTTTGAAAAGCGGGTGGGAGCTAAACTGCAAATTTATCGAAAATTCGCTACCAAAACGCACTTAATGCGTCCAGATTTTTTTCTTACAAACGCATCATATTTCGACAAAAAATGGAGAAATGCATAACGAATTTGTTCTACAAAAATTAGCTAAAAAAATTATGCACCCCTACTCACTCCTGGTCCCGTAACTTCCTTGGGGAGTGTGAACAAGAAATGTTTCTTGGGGTTTGTGGACCGGGGGGGGGGGGGGGGGGTTGGTCTAGGCAAGTTTCTGAAAACAGTGTTTTGAAAAGCGTGTGGGAGCTAAACTGCAAATTTACCGAAAATTCGCTATCAAAATGCACTTACTGCGTCCAGATTTTTTTCTTATAAACGCATCATATTTCGATAAAAAGTGCAAAAATGCATTAACAAATTTTTTCCTCGATAATTAACTAAAAAAAAATTATAGACCGTTAAACCATAAACTTCACTAAACCTACAAATAAATATCCAAAAAGCCACCAAACTTAACTAAACTGGCAGCCAAAGTATCAGAGAAAGTGTCTATTTGAAATGGATATTCTGTAAATATTTTAGTAAAATGAAGGGCAATGACGGTTGAATCTGAAACTTAAGGGTTTGCAGAAAATTCTTCTTCAAACATTTTCTTTTCACAAACGGTATTTGTTTTACATTCTTTGCCTAAACATTGCCAATTTTGACGTTTAATATTGCGAGTTTGACGTTTTGAGGAAAACTCTAAAATTTGTTGCTTTAACTGCCCATAACTTCTTTGTCTTTGAAGCTAGGGACCTAAATTTTGGTAGAGAGTTCACTCTTTATGATACAAACACGCGTACCAAATTAGTTGCCCTTACTTTGTTATTTCCGGAGATATGAATTTTTTTATAAAGAAAACATAAAATTTTCCGGGAAAACCTGGTCTGATTTTCCTGGCTAACGAACTTATCCAAGCCACTTGCAAAAGGAAGGTACTCTGCAAATTTTGTCAAGATCGGTCTATATATATATATATATATATATATATATATATATATATATATATATATATATATATATATATATATATATATATATATATATATATATATATATATATATATATATATAAACACAGATCTCCCCATAAGCGAATTAAAAAAAAATTCGCTAAAAAACAATACACTAATTCGTTCCTGTGTATAAATGTACCTGTTTTCTTAAAAAACATCTAATATCTCAGTAAATACTGGTTTTAAGTATAGGAAATACTTCATGAAAGTGAAAGAACATTTGTTGATGTATTGAAATTAATTATAATACACAGGGTGTTCTATTTGAATTTCTCGAGAAAACTTGGCTCCAGTCTTTTTACTCACCCTATATACTGTTTTCAAGGAATTCCTTCTGTCCTGATTAAAGTTGAAGACCATTTTTTCAGGTTTTTGGCATGAGAGTGTTGCATGCTGACATTAATGAAGATACAGACCGTCAAATGTGCCACTGATATTTTATAAAAGTGACCATAACTTTTGAATGACTCTGTATAAACCCCAACCACTATACACTGGATGAATTGGTAAAACAAAAGTAATTCAAAAATGAAACAATATAGAGGGTGTACCATTTAAGAAAAGTGAAGTTTGGATTGTATGCAACACCCTGTATGTGCAAAAATAATTTTAGTTTGTAGCTAATGTTAGTACCTGCAACTTTTGTTCAATTTTTTTAAAATTATTGAATAATAAAGGAGATATTGAACTTGGACCACCCTGTATGTATTTTACTTTTCGATTTTCAATAGTTGGCCGGAATCTTTTTTTTGTGTGATTTCAAGAGAAGGTAGAAACACCAGTTATGGACATGTTAAGAACTTCTTTTTCACATTGTTATTGCGAAAAACTGTGCAGCTTAGCTTAGCTTCTCTTTGGTGAATAAGGATTGGCCAACGAGATCTCCTCTTTCAGAAGACATGTGACAATTCAAAATATATCACAAGTTTTAGAAGTTGCAAACATTTCGGAAATGGCAAAAAAATTACTTTTGACCATTTGTTGTCACTTTTGACCACTTATCGCCCTACTTTAAGCCATGTCGACGAATTTGATTTACTGCTTGGAGGAGTGTTTTGTGCATAAAAGACACAAAAAAAGTTGTCCCTTCAACCCCCAAACAAGCTGTGGGACCTGGAGAGAAATAGTTGTTGCAAAATCTGAATCTTGCTGTTTATAGAAGGCCAACTAAACTGTTTATCTCGATTTTCCTTTATGTGTCCTTCCTGCTAAAGAGAGAATAATATTTATTAAGTTATAGTCTATATAGTTATTAACAGAAATAGTTGTTGCAAAATATGAATCTTGCTGTTTATAGAAGGCCAACTAAGCTGTTTATCTCGATTTTCCTTTATATGTCCTTCCCTGCCAGCAACCCTATTCACTCCGCGTCGCGTAACTTTTGGAGGGGTTGATTACACAACATTGGTCTTGTTGCTCATGCATAAAATGTGCTTTTAACTGTGTTTCTAGAAACATTTTTCAGAATCAAGTGGGCCGCCCATCTGTATAATTACTATTCTTTACAACTCGTTATTAAATTTACTAAAACCGAAAAATTCAAATTTCTGTAAACAGTTCTGTAACTATTCAAACTTCTTTCAAATACGTTTATAAACAGCCTACAATTCCGCATTGCTTTGTTTATTAGATAACATCTCATAATTACAAAAACAGTATATAAAACAGCGTGTATAAAATTTAAGATTCCTCTACTGGAACATATTTTATTTCTTAAGGTGTGTTAATACATAAATATTTTAGAAAGAAACTGGAAAGAGAGATGATGAATAAACTAGAAACAGACAAATTAAAAGAAGAAGCACGGTGGAAAGAAAAACTAATGAGAATGAAACCAGTTTGGCAAACTTTAGCCTACAGCCATGAAGAAGACCTAGCTTTGAGATTACGGCTCAGGAAAGATGAAGAGAGACTAAGAAATGAAGAACATAAGCTGCGAATGCAACTGATGCTGGGAAGAGTTAATAAGCAACCTACCCTTTTTGAGCGACAATCACAGGTCAGGTCGACAATATAAATTTTAAATAATCTACCCTGTAAAACATTGTTTTTGACTTAGTGTTTATTTACTTTAACTAAAATTATATCCTTTTAGGTAAAATATCCACAAACAAGGGAGGAACTGTTAGAGTCTCTCCATGATCGCTGCAGTAAACGAAGAAATCCAAAAAGAAGTTTAAGCGACCTATCTGATAGAAGAACTGAGAAGAAAGATGAGGCAATACAGGCTTTTTTTGATGAATATTTTAAGGACAAATCAGAGACTGACGAGAGTAAAGAAACTTTCACTGAAGAAAAAGAACAATGCGATTCTTTAGATAGTATAGAAACAGTTAAAGGTGACTAATTGATAAATATGACAAATATTAATGTTGTTGATATGACTTATCAGAGACTTTGAATTGGCGTTTTTGATAACAGAGTCCTGTTGGAGAATTCATTATTATCAATGATGTGTATTTTACGTCGCAACTAATTAAACATAACAGAAGTTATATATTATCAATTTTTTTTTAAATAAATGCGGTCTGCATAAAAGATGTGACAAACTACAAAAACAATTTTAGACTAAGTAGAAATACCCTGAGTGAAAATTTTCAGACAGGAGCTAAATACATTTTATTTGTTATGCGCTGCCAGTAGCCTAAGTAAATTTTCTTGTTCATTAGTTGTTGTTGCCCTTACTTCGTGAAAGCATTCCATATCAAATATAGACGCAGAGACTATTTCTCTTGTGATGCTGGCAAGCAGCGAAACTGGTTACAGAGAGGTAAACGAACATTAGTGAAGCCAGAGAAATAGTCTTTACGTCTATATTTAACTTTTTTATATGAAATAGTTTATTAAAGGCAGAGCCTATGCATGATATAATGACTTGCAAGAGATGTGATATTACGCATATGCCCCGTCCCTTCTATGACGTCATGTGGTGAGTGAAAAGTTGGCGTTATCATTCGAATGTAAACACTTTCGAATTAATCCATTCTTCATTTATAGAGTGTGCAACCTTTTAGTTATTGCAGTGATTAATTTTCAAGTTTTACTTTCGTAGGCGCGATATAGTATCTAGCTTGGCTGTTAAAATCTGGAATTCCGGGCACAAATAAGAGCTGGGTTTTGTAATTGTGTTTGCGTTTAATTGTGCTTGTTGCGATGCGGTTTTCTCAATCAAAATGTTTCGATTGCAGGGAGAGACAACAAAAGATACATTTTTAAAAATATATTTCAACAACACACCACGAGGGCTTCCAGCCTAAATACTATCGTACCGTGGGTGTCGACAAGGAGGAAAGAGGAAACTTGTTAATACTGGACTTGAAGGTTTGGAGGTTCGGAGGAGAAGGAAAAACATGTGCCGGCAAGGAATTCCACAATTTAGAAGTCCTCGGGACAAAAGAGCGGGCATAACAAGATGTTCTATGTCTGGTGACCTGGACTGTAAAAGGGTGCATTTGCTCTGTTCCCCTGGAAGATCTGTTGGGGGCAGCAGGTGGAGGAACTATGGAAGAAAGCTCCTCTGAGCAGTGCCCATGCAGATATCTATAATATATATATATATATATATATATATATATATATATATATATATATATATATATATATATATATATATATATATATATATATATATATATATATATATATATATATATATATATATATATAGAGGTCACCAACGGCACATCAGTGGACAAGGGATGGCAGCCTTTGGGCGAGGGTAGGGTCACCGATGAGACGTATAGCTCTCTTCTGAATGGAGTCCAGGATAGCGAGTGTAGAAGCGGCAGCGGCACCCCAGATGTGAGAGCGGTATTCGACGTTTGGCCTTATTTGTGAAGTATATAAGGTATAGAGACTAGCTGGTGAAAAGTATTTGCGAGTCTGGAAGAGGGAACCTAATTTCTTAACAGCCGCTTCTGCAATTGATGTGACATGTTGGTGTCCATTGAGATTTCGATCCACAGAAATGCCGATAAGTGAAAAGGACTCATTACTTTGAATAACTTGGTTGTTCAATGTGATGGGTCTAGGGCTGGTGTATCTCTTATGAGATAGAAAGCAAGACTGAGATTTAGTGGAGTTGAATTGTACAAGATTTCTACTTTCCCAGTCTAATATTTTTTGGAGATCCACAAAGACAGAACCCTCTATGAGTCTGCGATCCTCATCTAATTGGACAAAAAAGACAGGCTTATAATATTGTAAATTTGAGTGAACGGTGCTGTCGTCCGCGTAACTGTGAACTGGGTTGGATGTGCTAGAAAGGAGGTCATTGATGTGGAGAAGAAACAAAGTAGGGGCTAAAGCTGAACCTTGAGGGACTCCTGCATTAATTGGATACAGTTTATAGGAAGGGCCATCCACGACAACAGGAATGCTCCGGCTGGAGAGGAATTTTGCTGTCCAGGTATAGAGTTTTGGTGGTAGGCTATAGGCCGGAAGTTTATTAAGCAGCGCTGCGTGCCAGACCTGGTCGAATGCTTTGAATATGTCTAGAGCGACAATCTGGGATTCACCGTGTAGTTCCATAAACTTGTTCCAAGAATGAGTGACAAAGGAAAGGAGGTCGGCAGTTGATCTGCGCTGACGGAATCCATACTGGTTGTCGTGAATTAAGCTGTGTTTTTCAAGAAATTTTAGTAATTCGGTGTTTATATACTTTTACATCACTTTAGAGACGGCTGAAAGGAGAGAAATAGGCCTGTAGTTGCTAGGAAGCGCTATGGATCCTTTATTGGGGACGGGTTGTACTCGAGCAGTTTTCCAGTTACTAGGGAATATGCCTTTATTGTAAGATGTTTGAAACAGACGAGTCAGGACAGGAGCCAGTTCTGGTGCGCATTTTTTGAGAACAATTGCTGCAAACTTGTCAAGGCCAGAGGCTATTAAACGAGTTTTTTGCCTCAGAAAGAATGCGGACATAAGGGTTTCTTGCGTGGTTAAATGCTTGACGGTTTTCTTGACTGGGACTGTGTAGAAGCGTTTTGTGAGCTTGGACCTTTTCAAGTCTGGCCTTATCACATGATTTAGAGAACCAGAGCTTTCGAGTGGCTGAAGAGGTTTTCTGTGTACGTGGAACAAATAACTCCATGCCTGATTGGGTAATTTCGGTGACGTTTTGTGAGATATCAGAAGGGTCAGGAGGAGAGAGGCAGACAGACGCTCACGGAAATGAGGAAAAGTAATCCCGCATTTCGTCCCAGTTCGCAGAGTTGCAGTGCCAAACGATACGTGGGTGGGGTTGCATTGCGCGGGAAACAGTGATAATGCCGTGGTCTGAACAAGGGGGACGGTGACTGATCTCTTATAGCATTCAGGTTTTGTAGTAAGAAGGAGATCCAAGGGATTTGAGCTGTGTGTTGGGATGCGAGGCAAGTAAGTAGGTTGCTGAACCATATTGGCTAAAGAATTGCTGACTGCAAAGGCCTCCGCTGCTCTCCCTTGTGGATCGGTTTTTGAAGATCCTAGCCATTCCTTATTATGGACATTGAAGTCACCAAGAATAGTGACCTTAGAGGAAGGATATTCAGAAATCAGATGGTTGGTTTTTTCAGAAAGGTGGTCAACAGATGAATTTAGTTGCATCCCTGAGAAAGAGTTTCATCGAAAGTATGTCTTTTCTTCCAGCTTCTAAATTTTGGAGTCTGGTGCAGGGTAGATTGTTACGGACGCATTCGCACACGTCTCCATGCAATCTAAAGGAATTAAGGAGCTCATACCCCGAGAAATTAAGGTGATTAGTGGCTGTTTTGGCACTGATTTGGGTTTCGGTGGGGAAGAGGAGTTGGGGCCTATTAGCTCAAAGGAAAAGGTGGACGGAGTTCAGGTTAGAATTTTGGCCACATATATTCGAGGAGGATATGTTATATCTTAATGCCGGCGCCCCCTGCACACCCCCCTCCCGGAGATACGAATGGAGGACTATTTTATCTCCGGAATCTTTTATACAAGGAGAAGCCATCATCATTTTTCTTTATAAGGGAAACCGACTCATACGCCAGAACCGGAAACGTCCGTTAGGACTTCACCGGCCCGTTGATGTAAGGGGTGGTACCTCCTCGGGCGTGAAAAAATCCTTTACTATCACGTAAAGGAAAACTCTACTACGACTTGCCATTGAATATTGAGTGGACTGTATCCGATTTGAAAGAGATATATGAAGGCAGTATAATTATAATTACATAAAAGGCGTGAATGGTAGAAATACCACTTACCTTGCGATACTGTCATCTTTTCTCTCTAGAAAGTAATTGACTCAATTTAACCTCGCGTGCCACGTAACCAGTAAGTGTAACAAGGGCTGTTTTTCTTGGTTTTCTACCGGCCGGTGCACTATTAAAATCTATACAACACACATATATTGTTCTCTGGTGGTAGTGGCTCTTCTGCGGAGTGTTGTTTTTCACACAAAGTTCAGTGGCCTTCTGGTCGCATTCTCTCTTGTCGCAAAAGTAAAACTTAACTATTATACCGAGGAGGAGTAGAGCATGGTTGCTGGGTTGCTGGGGTTGGCAAAAAGGGCCCATTGTGGCCTACTCGCTTGGCGTTAGCCTCCCCACCACTGCTACTACTACTACTAACTATTATACTACCGTATATGAATATGCGAGGAGCGAACATCAATATATGATTAAACATGTTTTGCGCTATTCTTACGGGTGTGATTCGGACAATCAGGCAAAGAACTTTGCCAGTGATATAATATTTGTGCGATTTTCTGCCGAAAATACAATGATATAAGCGTGGAGAAATATGCGCTAACCTACAGACAACAATTGATATTACCACACTGCAAGAATCTGATCAAGCTATTTCACTGATAGTGTATTATCAGAAATCTTTTGCGGGTTGAGTCTCAACTAACTGTAACATACTGTGTAATCTAAAATATTTAATTTCCTTAATGGGCTAGCCTAATAAAGATCGCCGGTAACTTAAGGCCGAAGCTGTCCCTTCACAAAATCTGCATAATGTACAATGTTTTCTTGAGATGTGTATGCCAAAATATTTAGTTTATTTCTTGTAGTATTTCTCTCTACAAGGTAGACAGTTTGTATAGTAATACCAGTTTGAGGTAGAATGTTGGTGGAACGAACTTTAGACATTAAATATGCGGGGTAGGTTGGTGTATTTTAAATATGGTTTCTGCTTTTTTTAATGATGTAGTAGATTATAAGTGAGTGGTTTAGCTGTGCTTGTCTTTCAGTCTAACAGTCAGTCTAAAAGGTGTTAAGGGAGCGGAGGATAATTAGGGTGTAACTTTTAGAACTAGGATAATTTTGACATGGTAACGATGTAACGATAACATTTAATAAATGAAATAAAATTCAACAATTCTTACAACTAATTTAACTAAATGAATTTAAAACCGACAAAATCTTTACATAATGAAATTTTAATTAAAAAAGTCTCAGATATTAGACTCTACATTTTCAAAGCAACAGTCTTCTAATATTTACCAACAGCACTACTTATAACCTTGCTTGGTATACATAATCCACAAATTGCATACCTCATCAGTCAGCATTCCTTATACTGTACTATGCAATTCCAACCTCTGTATTATTTATTTAAACATGTAATATGAGCAATTCCAGGTCAATAATTATAATTTCTATGCGACCTACTTAATTATAAAATATAGTATTTGGATTTATGCTAGCGAATTTTCCTATAACTATTATAATATAAAAATAATATTAAATATATTTTCACGATTAGGAATGTCCTCTTGGATAGTTTTCTGTTCTATGAACAAAAGGGCTAAGCTAACATTTTACTATAAAAAACTTATTTACCTTGTGTCTTTGATAGAAATATACAGAGAATGCGGATTTAACGAGGAGTCAAGGGACCAGCGATAATATCTCGTAAAAACTGGATCTCGTTATATCAGAACTAAGAAGTAACTACAAAAAATGTAGATATGTACATACCTATATGTAAGTGTACAAACCGGACTGCTCCCCTATAACCCCTTCCATCAATATTAAAAGTCAAGTATAACTGCCTAGTTTGAACGGATAACTTTATTCGCATAAAAAACACATCACTGTATATACTGTATATTATCACTTAATCTTACTTTATACACATCATCAAAAGTAGTCTGCGACTTTCATTTATACTGTTGATTTTTCTTTTTCCTTCTTTTCCGAAAAATTTTCTATAGAAGTTAATAAGCTTAGCTCATTCTTTGAGTTTGAGGCCCTCTCTAAAAATATTCTAAGCTTCTCGGCCGAATCTGTGGCATCTTGCAGTGGAACATTGATGTATTCGGGGATTTTAGATTCTTTGTCGGAATCGGAATCTTCTATCACTTCTTGGGTAGTCTCCTCGGAGAATTATCTATGTTCCGGTGATCCATCGCATCCGACACTTGTGCCAATTTCGTAACTCTAGCACATTCGCTCAGAGGAATGTCATCGTCTTCGTCGGCGATATCTTCGTCAGCAATAACATCTTTCGAAACGCTTAAATCAACGTTTTCATTTCTATGCTCAAAATGAAAACCAGCATGGCTGAAACAATTTTGCACCGTCTTTTGTGACACACTTTTCAATGCACGATCAAGGAGAAGAATAGCTTCGAGGACATTTACCGAAAGTTGACACTGATTCTTGTCCATGTTGACAATTATTTTTGTAACGAGTTGTCTCCTGTAATTACATTTCAGCGAGTTAATAATTCTCTGATCTAAAGACTGCAGTACAGTATGTGGTATTAGGTGGCAGAAAAACTAGATGTTCTTCAAACACGTCAATTGTGGATGTGCCACACAATTATTCACCACAAACAAAATTTTTCTATAGGTGATGGTGGTGGTGGGGGGTTTCCTTAATTAACGCTGGGGAAACACAACCTTAAAAAGCAGAGAAGTTATTTAGAGTGCGTTAACAGTCGTAAACTTGAATTCATCATCTTGTCACAGTAGTAGTCTGATCATAAAAATTACTTCTAATTGTATGCACGCGAAAGTTAGTAAAAAACATTTATAAAATGTAATAAAAAACGACACTTTCGTAATTTGTTAAGAGGTAAAGATGTGATGAAACGTCAAACTCTGTACCGCAGCATAATATTATTAGGTTTCTACTGTACTCACCACATGACGTCATGCGCGTGACAGTGCAAAAATAGGTAACCGCATTATCATATCTCTCTAGTTATTCTATCATGGAGCCTATGTGTCTCTAAGCTATCATGAACTTATAGATAATGTTTGTAAAATACATGGATAATGTTTTACTATAGATATCTGGCATAAAATGTCGTCGCTTTCAAGTGTTTTTGATAATCCGATTCATGTCCACATTTCTTTAGTTGAATTATATCTACACCAACTATTTCTATTACTATTGTTATTATTATTGTTGTTGATTAACAATTTATTATAATTGTTATTATTGTTATGATTAACCTGTTATTTTTTGTTTTAAATATTGACCTACTTATATTTTATATTGACATTATTATTATTAAACATTTCGAGTAGAACAAGCAAATATTTTCTTCAACAAACCGACAATAACTTACACCGTTGGGTCTTCCTGAAAGGACGAATGTACCTATTAAATAATCCACAAAGATTCTAGCACACACCTTAACAGAGAAATGTGATTCTCCAATTGCTTGTAGGTTTTCTTCTTATACACAACTGTAATGAAAATTACGTATTGCGTGACAATTTGCTTAATCAGTAAATATGATTTAATTTTCAAACAAAGGATTTTTAATAAGTCTTTGACGAAACCACTGCCAAAAGTAAATACCTCATGAGTAGCCACGAGGGAGAAGTGTTTTAGCCACACTGTATTACATAGCAGTTCTACACAATACTCCATTAAACATAACATTTTATGTAGGAAATTTAATTATACAGGTATAGTTCAAATTAGTATAACATATTATAACATACTTTTTACCTTATAACCAGGGAAATAATATGTAAGGGAGAATGGGCCACGTTGAGACACAATTTACATTTAATTTTTTTTAAACACATCTTTGGAATATTTCGGCATTCTTTGACATCACGGTGATACTTCAGAGTTCAGAGTACTACCCACATATATATATATATATATATATATATATATATATATATATATATATATATATATATATATATATATATATATATCTTATGAAGGTTAAAATATGCAATATTTAAAGCTTCTTAATTTTTTTTTCTATGTTTTTGTCTCAAGGAGGCCCTCAACCTGCGCCACCTTAAGACAATGCAATATTGACCACTAGTATGTATAAAATTGGGTTGTTTCTCTGAATTTCAAAACATAGCGGTTTAATCTCGAAGACTTTTTTGTTATGAAGGTAAAATTTATCAAAAAGTTTAAATTATGTAGTTAAACATTTTTTATTAAAACTAATAATAAAATTCTTTTAAAGAAAATACAAAAATCTGTTTTAACGAACATCATAATTACGAAAGTCAACACCAAAGTTTAGAAAGCGGTTTTGTTTTTTGGTCCTGCCTACTGTGGTTGGTGTTGGCATTACACATCTAATGCCGCTATTTTTTTTATATAAAATATGTCAGGACAAACTGGAAAAAAATAATGTCATTGTCTTGGACCTGTAGAACTTTTCCAATATAAAAAACTCTCTTCTTGATACTGAATTCAACTAACACCTAAGATTCTGTTTTTTTGGCTTCTCTAAATTTTCTGGATAATTTTCTGTATCTTCGAGAGGATCCACCCATCCGAAGAAGCGTCTGATCCAAAAGACTGAGCACCAACTTCATCTAAATCAGAGTCATCAGAATCAGATTTTTTACAAATGTTTCTATTTGTCTGCCTTGATTTCTTAAGACTGTTCTTTCTTTCTTTCTCTCTATGTTTTTCTTCTATTGCCAGTTTTTCTGGTGTGTCGGTAACAATTTTGCTACTTCATTTTCTGGCCTTATTCCGAAATCGCTTCCTAGGTTTTGCTTTTGGATATACAAGAAGAACTTCAGGTGAAATAAAATCAATTCTTTTCTGTAGACTGTCATTTTTTTAATGTAAATTCTGCTGTTGTATGGATTCTGGTTCATCTGAGTTGTCATCTTCGAAGTGTGCTGCGTGAGGTTGTGCTTCATCTTCCAATGATGATGAGGTTGCGACAACTGCTTCTGATGATGTTGTTGATCTCCCAGCTTCTATTGATGATGATGCTGTTGGTGTAATGTTCTTCCTGTCTATGACACTGCTTATCAGAAAATCATCTTTATTGAAAATTTGGCGATCGAATGGGAATATTCCAGATTTTCTGAAACCTGATTTAATGTTAGCCGGAGTCATAGACCTTGCGAATGCAACACCCACACACTCAGTTATCTGGTAAATAGTAATTGGTATTCCTGGATGTTGCAGCATCCAGGAATCGATATCACTATTATAGAAAGATTTGAATGGGTAATAGAAACACCCAACGGCTGTAGTTTATTGGAGCAGTGGGACGATAGTGTTAAAAGTGCTCCTTAGCTAAATTTATAGAGTTTACAGATCAAAACGAGTTATTTATACATAAACTTTTTCTAAAAGTCTAAAAGTTTTTCCCCGGTTAAGTCATGCTTTAAGATTTTAAAAAACCGTGACAATTTTTGTAGTAAAAAATCGTTGTCGAGTAATGGACTATAAATTTGTTAACTTGTATTTTAAGGGTAGTTTAGTTTAGTAATTATATTGATTTTTTGTGACATAAATGGTTTCCGAGTAGAACTTTGAAATTTCTAAATTAAGAAAATCAAAAATAAAATAAATTTAAAACTGCAGCAATTTTTAGCATTGTGCAATAAAATCAACGACCATTGCCATCGAACGTAAAACTATATTTGCTGAGTTTTAGAATTTCGGTTATTTTTCTTATTCTATAAAATTTTCGCCTGAAATATAGCTAAAAGGTTATCAGATTTTACATTGACAGCGCTAAATAGAGGTATTTCGGGAACTGGATGACCAAAATGATATGTATATAAAATCACACTAAATACAATGCAACAAAAGTAATCTCTAGGATCTTCTTGCACAGTAAGTATAAAATGACGGAAAATCTCAGGGTTAAATAAAAATAACAGAAAAAATGTTGTAGTCAATTTCTTTAATTTAACCCTTACATTACAAGTCAGTCTTCAAAGCTAGAAACTTCATCAAGAAACATTACTTACAATCCACTTCAAATATTTGTCTACTCTTGTGTAAACGGTTGGTAACTTTGGATTACCGCAAGTGAAAGTAGATCCAAAGGACACAATTCCAACCTGAAAATTGCGTGGTTTATCATCAGTGTCTATTGTTAGATTGAAAAGAGGCCCTCCACTGTCTCCTTTGCATGCATCCTCCTTGATTCTTCCACTGGCACATATCTGATTGATCGTTATGGGTTTTACTTGGGGCGGAACTGAATTATTACATCGATCTAGATTCCAAATTGAAACTGTGGTGTACAGCAGCTGTTGAGATCCGCCCAAAGCACCTAAAATATTAGTATTATTATTACATAAAGTTAGGAACCGGGGTTGACCTGTGTGGTTTAAAGCACATGCAAACGCTGTCCTGCTAAGATGAAACGTCCTATCTGACAAAATTTCCGTTTTTGAGTTAGAGGCATTTTTGTGATGCAGATATGCATCTACAACTGTTTTTCTACGCAAGAACGTCCTAACTACATCATAAAGCAGTCAGTTATTACATTCAGTTTCGTTCTATCTACCAAAAAGAACATGATTACTAAGAATGTTTGTCCTATCTTCATTTAGTAGTTAAATTTGTCATAACTACGCAAATAGGACTTTTCAGTTTAGTAAAATATAGAGGTATGAAATAAAATTACGAAGCAGGATGTCCTATCTGTCAGATGGGACGTATCACCTAAGTAATTTTCTTCTGATCAAAATTGTTAGGACACACACGTGAACGTGATGTCGATTCAGCCGGTTGTAACATAACCTAAAAATTGGTGTTATTAATGAAATATTGATTTGTGCAACCTGTAGTTAACCAAGTGTGTTTTGTTAGTGTTAATCCGTTTTTTCGACACTAGTAGGTAAGCTTAGCTTTATTAACGTGTACTTAAATGTTGCTGGTACAAACTTGCAGTGACTTTATTTTATTAAGTATGTTATTAACATTTTCATTTATATATGCTTGGGTAGCACCAGAATCAAAGAAGTGTGTATAACTAATTGAAAACTTGTTCCTAAAAAAGTAATGTTACGAGACAAGACCAGAGACTCTCATTGTCCCTGAAAGCACTAGTTTCGCGGATAATTATTTTTAAGTGCTAAACAATTGTCTTTTTATAGGATGGCCGGTGTAAGCAGTAGCCGAAGTAAGAAATTAGTTGCACTTGCTTTAAACAAAAGTTTTCAAGAAAAAGTTAAAATGCCAAAAAACGAACTCATAAAGACGCGCAGTTATCCCACATTTGATGATCCTGAATATCTTCCTGGTAATACTGGTGTTGATTGCAGTTCAAAATTTTCTGGATCTTCCAAGAAAAATTTAAATTTAAATAATTCAAATACTTATTTCTCCGAAAAAGCGACGTAAATAAAGAAATTGTTCCTGTATCGAACTTTGATTTCATCAGTAATTGGGTCCAAGATATTCCGGTGGAACCAGAAACAATTTTTGACTCACCACACTTAAAAACAACTTTAGAAGGTCCCCATGTTACTGCCGATTTAATACCTGAAAATACGGTAGAAAATAAGAAAAATAAGGATTATACCATCTTTGACCCGGTTAGTAGTTTGGTTGAAGACATAATTAATTTATCTCTTACTATTTGTGAAAAAAAATACGAAAAAAGTTTTAAGGGTTACCAAGGAAAAGGTGATCATTTGAAGCACCATTAGGAGAAAGGAATAGAGAAAAACAATTAGCTTAAGCATCTGGTTCGGGAGTTAAGGGAAGATGCAATTCCAACACGTGTCCGTTGAAGTGTTCTAAGTTATTAAGTGAAGAGCAACAAATTAATATAAATTCTCAATATTGGCAGCTTTCTAAAAAAGAACAGCGCCTTTTCGCAAATGGTTCCATTAGGTTTGTCAGCAAATCAAGTAGTACAACTAAATGTCCAGAAGACATAATACTTACAAATACTATTTGAAAAACATTGAGGGCATCGATATTATTATTTGCAAACAATTCTTTCTAGCCACACTGGGATACCATAAGAATAATGACCGATTCTTAAAAACAGTAAGAAATAATGCAAGGAAAAATATCTCTCCAGGTTGTAAAAACGGGGACATCGACCAGCTTTAAATAAATGCGCGAGAAATCCTATTATATCCCATATCAAAAGTTTTCGACCTACAACATCGCATTATCGAAGGGAGCATGCTTCCAAACGCCTTTTCTTGCCATCCGACGTCAACATTACTTTAATGTTTAATGACTTTAAAAGTCAATACCCAGATGTCACTTGCAGCTATGATCTTTATCGTAAAGAGGTGAAAAATATGAACATTTCTTTTGCACAGTTAGGAGGAGAAGAGTGTTTTACCTGTTCTGCATTCGAGCTCCATAAGAAAGAAAGTAGTCATGTGGAAAGTACCGCCCTAGGAGAGTGTGAATATTATGATCATAAAATAAAGTACAGAAACGCTCTAGGAGAGTGTTGTAAAAAACAATTTGATGATAAAATAAAGTACAGAAATGCTAGAGAAGAATATGTAAAAGACTCGAAAAAATCTGAAATAGATAAATTGTTATCTCAGCAGATTTACAAAAAGTAATTATGCTTCCTCGTACTGAGATGTTTAAAGAAATCATTTTTGTACCTCGAATAATCGCTTTTAACAAAAGTTTTGTCCCGGTTGTAAGAGCAAAAGCTACAGAACCTTTGGCAGTTCTGTGGCATGAAGGAGTGGCCAAGCGCAACAAAGAAGACATAATTTCTGCCTTTTACGCATTCTTCAAGAAAAATAGAGACGTTGAATATATAACCATATGGTTAGATAATTGTTCGGCACAGAATACAAACTGTGCCCTGTTTTATTTTTTTACTTATATAATAAATTGCAGTGAAGTAAATCTTAAACAGCTGACAATAAAATATTTTGAGCTTGGCCACTCCTTTTTGTCGGCTGATCATTTTCACCAAAAGGTAGAAATGGCCATGAAAAGAGTCAAGAATTTTTTTGATTATGATGACTTTGTGTCCTGTGTTGCATCTGCCAATGGTGGTAAAACTGACGTCATTAGCATGAACATTAGGCAATTCAACAATTGGAGTGATCTAAGTTCAAAATGTAAATTAAAAAAAGATCACTTTATTTCAAAGACCTGGTATTGGCCATGTTTTCAAGAAACAGCTTTGATTTCAAATACAAAACGGGATTTACCCATGAAAACTTTAAAACGCTTAATTTTCTTAATAATAAAACCATTAAAAATGGCGTTCAAAAACCTCATCAAAGAACACACGACAGAAGGGTAGATGAAAGTCGTAAAAATACAATAATTTCAACTTTAAAACCAATAATCTCAGAGACACGTTTACAATTCTGGAAAGACCTAAATATAAATTGTGAGCATCCGAAGATGAACCAGATGACTAAACCGAGTCAGTATACTTATTATTATTATCCATTATTGTTATTATTACAATTATTAGAATAAGTGTAAACTTTTGTTTTAAATTTGCATTTTAAGCTGGAATTTCCATTTTTGTTTCAATTTAAAATTGAAAATATAAAATAAAAATATTATAAATTGTATTGCTGTTTTTCCTTTGTAGATGTTATTTACATTTAAACAAAAAGTTTGTAGTCTTATGTGTTTACCTTTTTTCAGATTCCTAAGGATAAACGTCCTCACTAACAAAAGTCAAAGTTTTGGGCGACTACGCGATAGATTTGTAAAGTATATGTATTGATTTATATTGCTTAAAGTTAACTCATGCCAAAGTTGTATTCCTTTTAAAAAATATTTACAGAGTGAACAATGTGAAAACAGAAAATCGTTAATATATCAAAACTTTCCTCAGGTCAGATAGGACGTTTCAGCTCAGCAGGGCAGAACGGCACAGGTGTGAATGACAGTCTCACATCAGAAACTTACAAATTGAACCAAAAATTAGTGGTGTTACATTCACCACTCAGCCACAATAAACCTAAAGGCGCAGTGGTGGGACTGAGATAGCCGACTCACTTTCTAACCTAACCTAATCTACATTCACCACGGGACAAAAACCGCAAATAAACTCAAGCAACAGTTAGAGACACAGACGAGAGATTATTTCTACATGAATCATAAGTTTTGAAGGCGTTTACAGATGGTGGAACTATTACCTTCGGCGATCACCTCGGTGGTTCAGCGGTGAGAACGTGTGCCTCTGAACCGAAGAGTACTGGGCTCGATCCCAGGGTTCTCCTTTCACTTTTTCAGTACAAACTGTAACACTAACACCAACCGAGGTTGTGGCATTGTATTTGAGCACGTTGAATGTCTGCACGTTCCGCCCTTCGGAGGGGGCGTAAACCCGCCGGTCCCGGGTCCATGCGATTCTGGGCACGTTAAATATCCCTACCCTCCTCACAGAAAGGAAAGGGTTCGGCAAAATTTCCAGGATAGTGAGGTGAAACTGCTCCCTGGCGTCGGTGATTGGCCATAGTCGCGGAAATAGGCCGACGTTAAAGAAACAAAACACACACATCATCTTCGGCAAAGAATTTCACGCAATAACCATACCATCTATTTGACAGAACAGACTGTCAAGCCCATGCAGTAAATATGGTGTATACTGGCTGTGAAGCACAAAAGAAGTTACTTTGTCTTTGTGTTTACGCTGCCGCCAGATTTAAAATGTACCTTTCACTTCGCTGAAGATGTACTGTCATATGTACTATATTACCTGGTTGCCAAATCTATCTTCACTGAGCGAGTTTTTCGGGATTGCTAAACGGGTGCGTTGATTCCGTCCATTTGACTGCTTTTGCGTCTATTTAACCGCAATGAGGAATTTGCACATTTTTTTATTCTCCTCTTATTCAATTCCCCACATTGTATAACATCAATTGCCATATAAAATTTAAATTTTTAACTAATAGTTTTCCTGTAAAAAAATATAGAAAATCAAAATAGTTGTCTCCGCGTCAAAACGCAGCCGTAAACAAAGACGGCCTACTGTGACGTCACGATCCAGTATCGGCTAAACGAGTCTCGCTTACTCACACAGAGATTCTCATCTCACCATTAGTGTTTATGCGACTTACGTGTGCCGGATAGTTATTGTTATCAACTTATATTATTGTTAATATCTATATACTGGTATTAATTATTTTAAAAACTGCACAGTATTATAGTATGACTACAGAAGTTGGATTTGTCCAAGGACAATATGATAATTTACCAAAAATTGATGTACTAGCAATGTTTGCGTTTTTAGGAAACAACCCGAATTTCATGGATGCTGAGCTAAAAGGAGTGAAAGCTGGGAGGTATGTGTCTGATATTAACCTTATTTTATCCTGTAAATATCTTTGTTGGATTTTATGTAGTAATTTCTTATAACATATAATGTAAATAAAAGCATAACCTCAAAATGTTCTCCATTCAAATAATCTACAAGAAAAATATACACCATTTCTTCCTGATTTTCTCATCCTTAGGTACATTAAAGAATAATTTGTTGGGGGTAGTTATTGTTGTGGAAGTACATTTGGGCACTATACAGCACTTATAATATTTATGTCCAGGCACTGTTATGTCTTTCGCATTCTCGTACTGTGATTCTGAATCTGCTGAAGCCATCACACAGTCACGCACTAAACTAGATTAAACACAACTTACTACCTTTGAACCTATATTATACACTAAACACCAAAACTACTTAAAATCATAATAAACTGTTCAGAATTCGATGCAAACGCAAACGAGAACAAGACAAGGTTAAATAATAATTCCCGCGTATCACGCAGATGTACCGGATCGTGACGTCACAAACCTCTTCACCAATCAGAACGCGTTTTCGCCCATCCTGTCTTTTTGAATTATATTCAATATTTCAATAATTAATTACTAATTAGTGGTTCACTTTAAGAGGGGTTTACTTGTAGACATATATTTTTAGAGTATTTTGCTGTACTTTAAATACGTTTTTCATCAAAAGTAAATTATATGCAACTTCCTCATTGACGACGGCGGAGGGCGTGCTCGTCACAGATGCCACTGCTTCATAGGCGATCTTCTTACGTATAATACACAAACCAGTGCAGAAAAATCCGTATATCAACTTTACTCGTATGACGTCACGTGAAGAGTAAAAAGTTGGCGCTGACTTTTTAATTCATCAACTGTTATTGCCTTTACTTGGTGAAGCCGTTCCATAGCAAATATAGAGGTAGAGATTACCTCTCTGGCTTTACAAATGTTCTTTCTTGTTTACGAATTACTGACTATTGACTAATGGCTAATTTCAATGAAAATAAAAATAAAAATCGAATTGTCCGGAATGTTTTTTGAAAAATTAACCTGGTCACAGATATTCCTAATATTTCAGACTTTATTTTCATTTGTACATGGTGCTTTAAAAAGCAGTATCCATGTAAAAAATTACGCTCGGACAATGTTTCTTTTTATTTTTATTGAAAATCTCTAAGTTTCAATTGTCAATAATTCGTAAACAGTTGAAGATAGGTATCATACATGAAACATATCTAGAATGATCCAAAATGCAATAATATACAGGTGATCTATTTGTATATACTAGTATTAGCTAAAAAAAAACGACGTTTGTGAGCGTGTTTCTTTTAGGTAAACCTGTATACAGATATTCCTATTATCCCAAACTTTTAATACTAGTGAAAAATGTGCAGCCATTTCAAAACAATCAGTTCCAATTGAAACATCATTTAAAAATAATTATTTACCTTATAAATTGTCAAAGAGTTGTGATAAAATAAATAATAATATTACCTGCATGAATTTTGCCCCATCCACTTATTGTGAAGTTTTGATCCACAAAGTTCTTGCTTTCGTAATTTCTTTCAAACGGCAAACAAATTGGTGTTATATATTCTAAAATCAAAAGTTATAATAAGGACCTGCATTTCACTTCTTAACAAATAGCACTGCTTAATAAATGCCTACATTAAATAAAGAAATAGTTAGTCTGGACGCAGCAAGTGCGTTATGTAAGTGAATTTTCATAAAAATGTTTTTAATAGCAAATATGTCTCTTTAATGCAAGCAGGCGTCAATTTGGTCGCCGGTATAACCTGTATAGTAGAAACAATGTACCATATTTTATCAAAATAAATTGTTTGAAAATGTACAAAAATTTTCCGAAAATGAACTTAAAATGTTTCAGAGAAAACTCGCTTCCTAGCCGACGAACCTTAGGTTAATAGCAAATTGAGTTATTGAATTTTGAAGAAAACGCACTTACTGCGTCTAGATTTTTTTTACAAACATGTATAATATTTTGATGTAAATGCAAAAATGCAATAAGAAATGTTCAAAAAAAAATTGTAGGTATCACCAACGACTTATGGGCCAGCCTGTGATTGTCAAAATAATTTTATAAGATGCAGCTCAAGACACCCTTTAAGTAAAGTATACAATTTTTTCTCGTATCTTGCATAATAACAATTATATTGAGCTTTACCGTAGAATTGCGTCATCCTGTATATATGTAAATAGAAAGTAAACCCGGATATGGATTCTAGTGCGCCTAGTTTGTGCTCATTTAAATAAATCTTTCTATAATTCAAAAGCCGCGGTCTCCTCATTAACTAATTTTTTCTACAAAAATTGGCTAAAAATTATAGACCGTTAAACCATAAACTTAACTAAAACTACTGCGAAAGCATCAGAAAAAGTGTCTATTTGAAAATAATTTTCTGGAAATGTTTTACTAAAATGGGCAATTATCGTTCAAACTGAAACTTAGATAGATATGCTATTCAAATTGAATTAAGTCTTAAAACTTTCATCTCCTCTTTATTAAATTATTTTTAATACAAAAACTGCTAAAAATTCATTGGAATAACAACAATCTGATCAGATATCGGTAAAGTGAAATGAGACTAAAAAATTTGATAAAAAGTGAAGTCGCTAACTATGATTAGAACTCGTCATGTAGGTGTCGATTATACGATGTACAGGGCTTAACTCACTCGGCTACAGTCGATATGTATGTACTAGCAGGTATATCCGGTAGTACCTATGTTAATTGTCTAACGTCTTTACTATTTACACCAAACAGTTTTTAATTACAATGGATTTTTTGCTCACATTTTAACGAAATGAAGGAAAATAACGACTTAGATACATATCTAGGGGCTTGTTAGTCATTTCGTGTCGTATTTTTTACTCGCATTCGTACTCCTGCTATAATTATCAATTTTGAGGTTTTAACTTTCTTTAATCAGACTTAATTGATTAAAAATTAATTTACTTCTAACCTTTTTTTCTTTCAACATAGAGATCTGAATTTTGGTACGTAGGACACTCGTGATGACAGAAACCGTACCAAATTTGGTTGCTCTTACTTTGTTATTTCCGGAGATATCATTTTTGTTTCGAAAGAAAACACAACATTTTCAGGGAAAACCTGGGCCGATTTTCCTGGATAACGAACTTATCCAAGCCACTTGCAGAAGGAAGGTATGTACCAAGTCTGATCAAAATCGGCCCATTATATTTATTGAGTTATCGGTGTGATACATACATACATACATACATACATATATATATATATATATATATATATATATATATATATATATATATATATATATATATATATATATATATATATATATATATATATATATATATATATATATATATATATATATATATATATATATATATATATATATATATATATATATATATATAGTAGCGTGCATACAATAGAAGCATAAAAGCATTGCCTACCCTTAGGAAAAGTACCCATACAAAATTAAGTGAATTAAGATATCTTGTTTAAAAAAATCTTAATTCCGTATCCGTATACTATACTTGTATTTTTTATCTTATATTCGGGGCTTTTACAACTCTTAATATAATAATATATTAAATTTATGTATTATTTATTCTCACTTCTCGCCGCAGCCGGGTTCTGTTAAAAGCATTAGATTGGAAATCAAAGGCAGGCATTCACAGCTCTCTCGTATGGTGTTATACAGAAACCAAAAGCAATGCTTATTCAAAGAATATTATGCATATAGGTAGGTCGGCCGCCTTCGTGTCATCGCCGAAATCTCACAGTTCCTAAGATATCCTGGATGTCGTCTCGATAAGGTCAATATTGTTCAATATGAACTGCTATTTTGAACTTTAGCCACTTAATTGGCGCCTAATTAAGCATTATTATGCATTCTCCACTTTTACCAGTTGATGATTAGTTGCAATCGAGTTCATGCCATACAAATAGTATTCAATTATTTATCTAGATCCTGGTATTTAGTGCTTTTATAGCATCCCTTGACTTTGAGACAGTTAAACCTTTGATTATACTGATTATAGACAATAGTTGATCTGTGGTTGTGCTTAAAAACAAAATTAAAAACAATATGAGTGCGTTGGTGTCAGTGTGTGATTGTGATTCTATTAATAATAACTGCATTCGGAAGTTAAAAACAACATTCATCATGTTAACTTATGACGAAAAACAGAGAGTGATTGAACTAGGCCGACATATTTCATCTTTAAAATTAATGCAAGAATCTAAATAAACTTCGCGATATTTCAGTAGTAAGTTTTATGATAATTATAAGTGGCTCTGTGGTTGTGCACATGGCAACAAAATGTACTGTTGGGCATGTTTATTATTTTCCAAAGAAAAAAATGTGTGGAATAGTACCGGCTACACAGACCTAAATATTTTTTCTAACGCCTCCAAAAAACATGATCAATCAACACGCCATTTAAATGCTGCCCTTCCTTTACACAGTTTTGACAAAACACGTATAGAAAGTAGTCTTTCACGCCAATTTAGAGAAGAAATCGAAAGGCATAATGCAAAAGCAGATAGAAATAAAAATGTAATGCGAGGGCTTATTGATGTTACATGTTGCTTGGCGAAACAAGATCTGTCATTTCGTGGATATATAGAATCGGTAGAAAGTACAAATCGTGGGAGCTTTGTAGAATGTGTTAAGTTACTTGCAAATTATGACGGAATTTTGGGTGACCATTTACAATTATCTGACCAAACCGAGGGCAGGGCCGTCTTCAGTGGACTTTCTAACCGAATTTAATAAATAGCATAGCAGCTGTAATTAAAAATAGAATTAAGCTGGAAATAGAGAACATAGTGTGTTGCTGTAATGATTAATGACCCCAGACGTCAGTGGAAAAGAACAACTTTGTGTCATTTTAAGATATTTTAACAAATCTAACAAAATTGTCGACCGTTTTGTTGGGTTTGTTGATGTGAGCTCTAATCGTACAGCTGAAGCTTTAACAAAAATTATTATCGATTTTCTAAACTACTATAAATGTTGTGCAAAATTATTCGCTCAAACTTACGACGGAGCCGCAGTTTTTTCATCCGAAAAAAATGGTGTTAAAAAGCAAGTTCGTGAAACTTGTCCAGATGCTTTGTATGTTTGGTGTAACGCTCATATTTTAAATCTAGTTCTGTCAAAATCTTGCCAAAGAATTGTGGAAACTAAAAACTTTTTTACGACTGTTAAAAACTTAGCAACATTTTTCCATATGAGTACAATGCGATTGGATTTATATAATAAATTCTGTTCAAAAAATTACCGCGCGTTGTACTGACTCGATGGGTTTATAATTCAAGAACAATAAATGTAAGTTTTAATGACCTCAAAAATCTTCTTGATATTTTTGTTGAAATTAACGAAAACCAAGCCAGTTGGGACGGAGAAGCTCTTTCAGCAGCTAGAATGTATGAATTTACGTTAAACGATCTTGAATTCAATTATTTTTTAGAAATTTTCAATGTAATATTTATGCGAACTGATATTCTTTTTAATAGGCAAAAATTGTAGATATTGGTTATTGTATAAAAAAATAGAAGAATTTAAAAACTTTATCGATAATCTGTACAATGACTTTGACAAAATTTATGGAAAAACGCTAATCTTTTGCGGGGAGCCAAAAAGAAAGCGAAATATTAATGATGTGAAAGTACATTATAAACGAATATTTCAAGAAATATTGGACAATATAAAAATATAAATTTCTGATCGATATAACGAAATTAGGCAGTTAGGTTTTTTTCGTCTTCTATATCGGCACTCTTTTTCGGATTTCAAGTGTAATTTTCCTGAAGACATTTTTTTAACTGAAAACAAAATGTAATGAAAGATTTGATTTTGACAGATTAAAAAACGAGTTGATTTGTTTATATTCTTCAGCACAATTTTCCGGTCTTAATAATTATGAAATTATTAGATTTTGGAGGAGATTCCACAACTAGTGAAATTAGCCAAACTTATTGTGAAGATACCAGCTAGTAGCAGCAGAACGATCTTTCTCGGGGTTGAAACGTATTGACACCTACTTACGAAATACTCAAGGACAAGAAAGATAGAGTAATTTGGCAATTATTTCAATTGAAAAAGACCTTATGCAAGACTTAAAACGAAATACTAATTTTTATGATGTGTTAAATGAGTTTTTGAAAAAACACCGTCGTATTGATATAATTTATAAAAAATAAGTGTTTGATTTTCCTATTAGAATGTGTGTAGTGTTTATTTTCCAAGAACCCACGGTTTTAAAAACAGCGTAAGTGCACCGCGCAAGAACTATTATAATACAAATTTCTGAAGGAGGTCGTATTTTGGTGTGTCGTGGTAAGTAATTTTCACTTTTAAAATGTTTGCCTACCCTAGTTTACCTAGCACTGCACGCCACTGTATATATATATATATATATATATATATATATATATATATATATATATATACATATATATATATATATATATATATATATATATATATATATATATATATATATATATATATATATATATATATAAACGTATAAAAATTAAAACTGACCCTAGATATGGGTTCTAGGGGGCCTAAGTTAAATACATTTTTTCCAAATTCAAAAGTCGGGATCTCCTAATGAGTGATTTTTTTAAGAAACCTACTAAACCTATAATTGTATGCCGACTAGAAATTATGGTAAGCATAACACTTAAATAGTAACTTCATAATACGAGTAGTCCAAGCCATAAAAGTCTTTAAGAAGACTTTCAATCAATAATTAAGTATTAATTTTGAAAACGGCAATCGGTAGAGAAATTTTTGCTGATATGGTAGAAACCTTAGGTGATCGATCCTTTCTGTGCTACTATTTAAAAGTCGATTGCCGAATTTAAAAGAGAACAATCAAATATCAACGATGTGCACCGCTTTGGAAGACCAATTATGTCACAATTCAAGAAAATATTGTTTATCTCTATGAAATCATCCTAGAAAATGGACGAATTGCAAAACGTCTAGCAGAAACATGGCATATATCCTAGGAACATGTGTTTCATATTGTTCAATGCCAATTGGGAATGAGAAAGGTTTCGGCAAAATATATTTTGAAATAATTTTGCACGCTGACCAGAACCGCGCTCGTTTGACAGTGTCAAAGGCAATGTTCCAAACATACTAATCAAACTTTTTAGGTATATTGTCGATACACAGCTAAAAATCTTAGAGATGTAGAGATTTGGCTACTTCGAATCTCAGTGGTAAGGAGAAACATATATTGGGCGAGTCGATCATAACGCACTGTGAAGAGTATTGATCGGATTTTTGGTGGTTAACAGAAGGTAATCTATATGCAAAAGGAAAAGTGTGGGGGCCAAAACGAAACCCCCTTGAAACACCTGCGCTAATTTTATACATTTATAGGCATAGTTTCGAGGGCAAATTATATGATAGAAGTTTATTGAGGAGTGCCACATGGCAGACCCGATCCAATTCTACATGACCTTCTTCAAATTTTATGAGAGCAGAATTCGGAAGATGAGTGACGTATGGTAGAATATTATAAGCTCTATATCAATAACTTTTCTTGTACAACAACTGAATGAAGATGATTTTGATCGGCGGCTGGAGGTTTGTGAAGTTATGACTGCACGAATAGCTGATAACGGGAACTTTCTGTTCATTATCTGTTTTTCAGACGAGTGTACGTTTTTATTAAACTCTACAGTCAATCGTCATAATTGTCGTTATTGGGCAGATAATAATCCAAGAAATTTTCACGAAGTCCACACTCAAACTCCACAGAAATTGAATGTCTAGACTGGCATTTTTGGAGACCGTTTAATCGGATCAATTTTTCTTGGTGGCAATTCGAGTGGCGAAACGTATTTGGAGTTACTAGAAGATATCGTTTACCCTCTACTAATTGACATTGTTGAAAATGATGATCGCTATCAAGAAAATCAATTAGTGTTTCAACAAGATGGAGCTCCTCCGCACTTTTGACAACGTGTTAGGGATTTTTTGAACAGAGAGTTTCCAGGACAATGGATTGGGCGTAGACGTGCTATTGGCCCTCTAGATCACCGGATTTAACTCCTTTAGACTTCTTTCTATGAAGCTATTTAAAGAGTAGAATTTACGCAACAGAACCGGAGTCTCTGGAAAAATTACGACGACGCATTGTTGAAGAATGCCGTCTAATAACTCCACAAATGCTCCAGAATGTCAGAGCTTGTTTTGAACAAAATTTGTACTTTTGTATGGAAGCTGGTGGTCAACAATTTCAACACTTACTTAACTGAATAAACATTTTTGAAAGTTTGGTTTTGTTTTTTAGTTTTTTTAACGAAAAATTGACTAATTAGTGCATTTCTTATCACAATAAATGAAATACGTTCTTGCAACTCCAACTGTGAATAATTTTTAAACGAGTTAATAAAACTTCCAAAAAAATTAGTGTGCTGAATTCAGAAAAGAAAGATCTTTCAAATGATGTAACACTCGACCCATGTTTCCTATTTAAAATATAAGGATTGTTATCACCACCCTTAAGGGGTTGATGTGACAAAGTTGAGTTTTAATTCAAAACATGCCCCCCTTAATATTAAAATTGACGTGTTTCAGCGTTTCTTAAAAAAAAATTCTTTGGACGCAAATCGGTCTGTTTCGTTTTCAATGCGCCACCCTATATATCAACATATAAAAATTAAAAGTGACCCCGGATATATGTTCTAGTGGACCTAGTTCCCACTCATTTGAGGGATTCAAAAGTCGCTATCTCCTTATTAGTGAATTTTGTTTTAAAGAAAATTTACTAAAAAAGTTAATTTATATTGCCGTGACTATTTTCACTATGATTACCTGTAAACTGGATTCTTCTTTTGAGTTTAATTAATGCTATATCATTTTGATAATTCTGGTCATTGTAATTTTCATGAGCTACAACGTTTTCGACAAGAACATCCACATATTTGTCTCCACAGATTTCCACGCCACCACTAGAATATGTTATACAGTCGATTTCTGTACTTAAGTCCAATTCTCCCAATCTCACCAATACCCTACAATTGAAAAGATAATTTAAAAAAACCCAGAAAAATGTGTTATTAGCAAAGTAATGCAACAAACTATAATAAACTACACCTTTTATTAATTTCTAGTACTGTATTATTATATAGGGTGGCGCATTTAATACGAAATAGCCAGATTTTCGTCCAGATAATTGTTTTTTTTAAGAAACGTTGAAACAGGTCAATTTTAATATTGAGGGGGACATGTTTTGACATAAAACTCAACTTTGTCACATCAACCCCTTAAGGGTGGTGATAACAACCCTTATATTTTAAATAAGGAACATGGGTCGAGTATTACATCATTTGAAAGCGCTTTCTTTTCTGAATTCAGCACACTAAACTTTTTGGAAGTTTTATCAACTCGTTTAAAATTATTCACAGTTAAAAATGCCAAAAAGCATTTCACTCATTCCGATAAAAAATGTGCTGATAGGCAATGTTTTGTTGGTTTGTAAACAAAAAATTGACTATCAGAACATTTTTATCGGAATGAGAGAAACGCGGTTTATTATTTCAGTTTATCGGTCGGTTTGATAGTTGATAGTACTACCGAAAATTAATTTCATAATGGTGTATTTTGTAGAAGAAAGAGTTGAAATAATTACTCTTTTTTGCAAAAACGATGACTGTGCCAACCGTGCCGCAAATTTGTTTAACGACATCCGAACAGACATGTTAACAGAAAATACATTTTGGAGTTAGTTGCAAAGTTTCGACAAAGTGGTTCAGTAGCCAACAAAAACGGGACCCTGAAAGTGAATTTCCGGTTAGAAATATACTGTGATTGAAGTTTTAGGACAAATTGCTGCTGACCCAACTTTGAGCACGCGAAAATTGGCCACTGTTTCAAACATCAAAAGAAAAACTATTCAGCAAATACTTAAGCATCATAAATTTCACCCGTATAAAATTCATCTTGAACAACAACTTAATTAAGATGATTTTGATTGGCGGCTGGAGTTTTGTGAAGTTATGACTGCACGAATAGCTGATAATGGGAACTTTCTGTTCAATATCTGTTTTTCAGACGAGTGTACGTTTTTATTAAACTCTATAGTCAATCGTCATAATTGCCATTATTGGGCAGATAGTAATCCAAGAAATTTTCACGAAGTCCACATTCAAACTCCAGAGAAATTGAATGTCTGGACTGGCATTTTTGGAGACCATTTAATCGGACCAATTTTTCTTGATGGCAATTTGAGTGGCGAAACGTATTTGGAGTTACTAGAAGATATCGTTTACCCTCTACTAATTGACATTGTTGAAAATGATGATCGCTATCAAGAAAATCAATTAGTGTGTCAACAAGATGGAGCTCCTCCGCATTTTTCACAACGTGTTAGGGAGTTTTTGAACAGAGAGTTTCCAGAGCAATGGATTGGGCGTAGAGGTGCTATTGAGTGGCCCCTAGATCACCGGATTTAACTCCTTTAGACTTCTTTCTACGAGGCCATTTAAAGAGTAGAATTTTTGCAACAGAACCGGGGTCTCGGGAAGAATTACGAGGACGCATTGTTGAAGAATGGCGTCTAATAACTCCACAAATGCTCCAGAATGTCAGAGCTCGTTTTGAAGAAAATTTGTACTTTTGTATGGAAGCTGGTGGTCAACAATTTGAACACTTACTTCACTGAATAAACATTTTTGAACGTTTGGTTTTGTTTTTTAGATTTTTTTTTAACAAAAAATTGACTAATTAGTGCATTTCTTATCACAATGGATGAAATACGTTCTTGCAACTCCAACTGTGATTAATTTTTAAACAAGTTGATAAAACTTCAAAAAAAATTGGTGTGCTGAATTCAGAAAAGAAAGAGCTTTCAAGCGATGTAACACTCGACCCATTTTCCGTATTTAAAATATAAGGATTGTTATCACCACCCTTAAGGGGTTGATGTGACAAAGTTGAGTTTTATGTCAAAACATGTCCACCTCAATGTTAAAATTGACGTGTTTCAGCGTTTCTTAAAAAAAAATTTCTCTGGACTCAAATCGGTCTGTTTCGTTATCAATGCGCCACCCTATATTTACAGATAGTGCAGCTTCAATTGTTTGATAAAATCAGTATCATATTTTGTACGGAAGTTCACAATCCTGAGTATCACTCTACAAAATCGTGAATTATGGTACAAATATGTTCTGTGATTTACCAAGTGCCGTGAATTAGGTATGATCCCTAATTCACTGTCAAAAATTAATATTATTTAACAGAAGTGGAAAAAATATTTCAGAGAAAATTAAATTAGATATTACCTACAATTCATAACTTCTATCCAAATATATGCAATGGGCCGCTGTTAGCACATATTTCTCTGTGATAATAGATCCACCACATAAAAATTGAGTATAATCTACCGATCTTTCTGAAATTTAAAGTACAAAATAAATTATTCATCTACATAATTTTTTATTTATTTCAACAACACACCACGAGGGCTCACAGCCTAAATACTATCGTACCGTGGGTGTCACAAAGAGGAAAGAGGCAACTTGTTAATTCTGGACTTGAAGGTTTGGAGGTTCGGAGGAGAAGGAAAAACATGTGTCGGCAAGGAGTTCCACAACTTGGAAGTCCTCGGGACAAAAGAGCGGGAATAACAAGATGTTCTATGTCTGGTGACCTGGACAGTAAAAGGGTGCATTTGCTCTATTCCCCTGGTAGATCTGTTGGGGGCAGCAGGTGGAGGAACTATAGAAGAAAGCTCCTCTGAGCAGTGCCGGTGCAGATATCTATAAAAGAGAGAGTGGTCACCAACGGCACGTCGGTAGGCAAGGGATGGCAGCCTTTCGGTGAGGGTAGAGTTACCGATAAGACGTATAGCTCTCTTCTGAATGGAGTCCAGGATAGCGAGTGAAGAAGTGGCAGCGGCACCCCAGATGCGGGAGCAGTATTCGAGGTGTGGCATTACTTGTGAAGTATATAAGGTATATAGATTAGCTGGTGAAAAGTATTTACGAGCCCGGAAGAGGAAACCTAATTTCTTAGCAGCCGCTTCTGCAATTGGTGTGACATGTTGGTGCCAGTTGAGATATCGATCCACAGAAATGTCAAAGAACTCATTACTTTGAATAACTTAGTTATTCATTGTGATGGGTCTAGGGCTGGTGTATCTCTTATGAGATAGAAAACAAGACTGAGATTGGTGGAGTTGAATTGTACAAGATTTCTACTTCTCCAGTCTAATATTTTTTGGAGATCCACGGAGACAGAACCCTCCAAGGGTCTCCGATCCTCATCTAATTGGGCTAAGGAGACAGGCTTAGAATATTGAATATTTAAGTGGAGGGCGCTTTCGGCCGCGTAACTGTGAACTGGGTTGGATGTGCTAGAGAGGAGGTCATTGATGTGGAGAAGAAACAAAGTAGGAGCTAAAGCTGAACCTTGAGGGACTCCTGCATTTATTGAATACAGTTTAGAGGAATGGCCATCCACGACAGCAGAAATGCTCCGGTTGGAGAGGAAATTTGCTGTCCAGGTACAGAGTTTTGGTGGTAGGTCATATGCTGGAAGTTTATTAAGCAGCGCTGCGTGCCAGACCTGGTCGTATGCGTTGGATATGTCTAGAGCGACAATCTGGGATTCACCGTGTAGTTCCATAGACTTGTTCCAAGAATGGGTGGCAAAGGAAAGGAGGTCGGCAGTTGATCTGCACTGACGGAATACATACTGCCTATCATGGATTAGACTGTGTTTTTCAAAAATGTTTAGTAATTCGGTGTTTATATACTTTTCCCTTACTTTAGAGACGACTGAAAGAAGAGAAATAGGCCTGGAGTTGATAGGAAGCGCATTGGATTCTTTCTTGGGGACGGGTTGTACTCGAGCAGTTTTCCAGTTACTAGGGAATATGCCTCTATTGTAAGATGTCTGAAACAGACGAGTTAGGACATGAGCAAGTACTGGCGCGCATTTTTTTGAAAACAATTGCTGGGATCTCGCAAAGGCCAGAGGCTTTCCTGGTATCAAGAGAAGAGAGCATCTTTCGTACCTTTTTAGTTTTGAAAATGATATCCGTCATTTTATGCGCGACATTGGGGACTGTTGAGTGGGTTGAGAGTAGAATTGCCGGCGAACAACGAGGCAAAAAGTTTGGCCTTGCCCACGGCGGTAGAAACAATTTCATGCCCTAAAACAAGAGGTGGGAACGTGCTCTTGCAGAAATTATTCCCAATAGATTAAGCAAGAGTCCTCAATCAACTTCCTTCCTCTCGCGTTTAGTACACTATCTAAGCTTCCGCGATTACCGAACAAAACCGTATTATAGAAAAGGTCTAACGGAGCCCCATCCGAACCCGCCACTCTACAATTAAAATTGCCAAGAATATAAATAGGGAGATTCGGACAGGACTCCCTCACCTCGGTTAAACATTAAAAAAAGTTCAAGCGCAACTTCAATATCAAGAATCGGTTTCAGGTAGGCAGTACATACTATAAATTCAAAATTTGACTGTGCCAACTTCACGACAATCCACCAAGGGGGCGTCTCGAGGACACGCATCGTGTACTTCTTGGAAGAAAATATAGCTAAACCGCCACTAGCCCGACCTCGAGATATCTCCCTGACTGCAAGTGAGGACACAATATCATAGTCATTAACCAAATCTGGAGGTAAAGTTACACAGTCGAGACCTCACGTTGCCGCTAGACAAATTATTGAGAACTCCATATGACACCGATCTAAAAATCTATCCAAATTATGAAAACCACTCATATTCCAAAACAAAATATTATGTGTGAGAACTGAATTACAGAAAGAATCAACATCACAATACAAATATATTATTCAATACTACAGAGTCTAATTATAGATTTGCAATTTATTACAATTATAGGTCTTTTGGTGTGTCTTGTTTCAATTAAACCTTATAAAAGTTCAAACAGGTATTCTTAATTAGCTATATTAACAGCGTGTATCATTTTGGTGTGTCCTATTTCAGTTAAACATTATGAAGGTTGAGGCATTCTTACATCTATCTACATTAACAGTGTGCATGCTTACGTTTGTAACCTAACAAGGCCATCCAAGGAAACTGCCCAAGGTCAGCTTTTTCTCCACCAATTATTTTGTCAGTATCGTCAGCAGCACCACATTCGTCAGGAAATAGTTTGGTAATCCTGGTTTCTAAATTATCATTGGAGTAAGTTGTGGATTCAGGTGGACAACACACATAGCGTAGGGCTCTGTGACACGGAAAAATAATCGTATCAGTTGGAACATTACATTGGGACATAGGAACACAATGCTGGCCATCACTACAAGGTCTTTCATCAGAATTAATCAATGCTGAAAGAATAAAAAAAACAATGCCCGGTTCATACTTCATTTAAAATAATATACAGGGTACTTTAAATTTAATAAGCGCATTAAAGCCCAATTTTTTTACGAATTTTGACCAAATTTTATCAAAGAGATGTTTTTTTTTTTGTGAAAGAAAAAGTACTAATCAAAAATGTTAGTCCTTTTACATATTTTGAAAAAAAAGGTTCATTGTTGCCCTTACTTGGTGAAACTTGTCCATACTACATACAGACTTGGAGACTACTTCTTTAGCTTCACTGTTGGTTTTTGTAGGTGAAGGACGTAGCCAGCGCGTGAGCGAACTGGAGCAAGTGGCCCTTCGAATTCTGGAAGTTCTAGGATGTTCTTCAATGCTTCTGTGACTATAGTTTCTCTGCTTGACAGCATTTTCAGACAGATTGAAATTGAATTAGTACGAAATCACGACAACTACAAATAAATATCTGTTGCTATGTTATGATATGATGTTTTGATATCAAGTTGAAAATAAAATGAAACACAGATGACAGATGAGGTTTTCAAAATGTCTATGTGATGTATGTCAATATTTAACATAAAAATAGAACTAGCCTATGATAACTATGATAACAGTTACAACAATACAATAACTAAACAATAACAGTATAAAAGTAGTCTCTATACAACGAAAATATCGACATACATCAGCTCATTATATTATTATCACTTTTTTGAAAGAATAATAAAAATTTATTTTCTGTGACTTATTTAATTAAAAAGAAGAATATCCAAGAAAGGGGAATTCATTAAATAAGTTTGGTCGTTTAAAACAAGGTAGCTATTGTCGTGTGTGGTTTTTGACTTCCAAAGCTTCAAAAAAGTCTAATTTACGCTTGTCATTATAAAAATGTAGTGGCTGTATGCGGTTATTTACTGTAGGTCTATGTTCGGTATCAATAATATGTTTTGCAAATGTAGATTTGTCAGGGTGGTTATTTCTAAATGCAGAAATATGTTCTTTGTATCGGGTGTTAAAATTTCTAGAAGTTTGACCTATGTAGATTGCGTTAAAATGTGAACAAGCTAATTTACAAACTCCACGTTTTGTCAAGAAATAACCACGCTGACAAATCTACATTTGCAAAACATATTATTGATACCGAACATAGACCTACAGTAAATAACCGCATACAATCACAACATTTTCGTAATGACAAACGTAAACTAGACTTTCTTGAAACTTTAGAAGTCAAAAAGCACACACACGACAATAACTACCTTGTTTTAAAATGAGCGAACTGATTTAATGAATTCCCCTTTCTTGGATATTCTTCTTCCTACTTAAATAAGTCAAAGAAAATAAATTGAACTATTCTTTAAAAAAAGTTGTAATAAGATAATGAGTTGATGTATGTCGATACTTTCCATGTATAGAGACTGCTTTATTACTGTTATTGTTTAGTTATTTTATTGTTGTAACTGTTAGAATAGTTATTATAAGCTAGTTCTATTTTTATGTTAAATATTGACATACATAACGTAGATATTTTGAAAGCCTCATCCGTCATCTGTGTTTCATTTTATTTTCAATTTGATGAATTTTTTGATCAAAATATCATCACATAGCAACAGATCTTTATTTGTAGTTATCATGACTTCGTACTAATTCAATTTTTACCTGCCTGAGAATGCTGTCAAGCAGCAAAACTAGCCACAGAAACGTTGAAGAACATCCGTGAACATCTAGAATTCAGAAAGGCCTCTTGGTCCAGTTAGCTTACGCGCTGGCTACGCTCTTCACCTACAGAAACGAAACCCAACAGTCAAGCCAGATAAGTAGTCTCCAAGCCTGTATGTAGTAAAAAACGTTATATTACTCGAGTTCTAACAAAAAATGTCAAGTTTCACCAAATAACCCCCCATTCATCCCCTACCTCGTAAAGCGATTTTACCCAAAAACAACCCGAACCGTTTGTTTATCGGGTGCTAACTATATACAATATTTGAAGACAATCCCTTCATTTGTTCAAAAGCTATTGCGCCTACTAACAGACAGACGTACAGACCTATAGACCGACCGACCCGACAGACAAACAATTTTCTTTCCAGACTCAAGTTTTCTGTATGTTTCGAGCCTTTTTTGCCGTTTTAGCAAAAAAAAAACAATTTCGACATTTCTGACACCGATATTCCACCCTCACATATTCAACCTCTAAATTAATTACAGCACAGAATATCAGATATTTAATTGAATTGAAAGTTCTCTAATAAACAAAACCTAAAATGTTATCTTATTCGAGTTTTAACGAAAAAAATGTGAATTGTCACCAACCCCCTACCCCCTCGATCGATTTTACCCAAAAACAATCCGAACCGTTCGTTTGTCGGGTGCCAAATTTGAAGACGATACCTCATATCGTTCTAAAGTATCGTGGCTACAAACAGACAGACATACAGACCGACAGACAAACAAAAATTCGTTCCAAAATCATGTTTCCGATATGCTTTGACACTTTTGATGACGTTTTAGCAACAACAAAAAAATCGAAATTTCTGTCACCGATATTCCACCCCCACACATTCACCCCTAATTTAATTTCCGCACAGAATATCAGATTTTTGCTGACATTGAAAGTTTTATAATAAACAAACCCTAAAACGTTATATCACTCGAGTTTGTAACATGTCGCGTGTATTTAATAAGCGGGAAATGTCACACGTGTCAACGCCGTTGACTTTTAAGCTTCGGAATTAACCCCTTTTGTGACGTCAGCGTTCAAGTCCCTTCAGTGACGTCAAACTCGGCGGTCGCTTGCGCTAACGCACTCGACTCATAGAAACGCGCCTCCGTACGAGCTGATTTTATGACATATCTGCGATAAGCGAGTCTTTATATACGCTTACAAAGCACGCCACGCTCTCTTCTGAATCGACCTAAAGATGGAAAAGTGCAGCTAAATTTTAGTCAGAGAACAGCATGTCTAACTAAATGGGTGAGTCTTACATCTATCCAATTACTAGTATATTTTTTTGCTTGATAATGATGGTGGATTGCTTATTAATATATGTATGTTGAAATTACTTTCGATGATTGTTTTCGTTATTATAAATTTCATACTGTTAAACGGTGGCTTGTGGTAGCGTGAGTTCGGTAACTAATTGCTATTATACTGTTTTAAATGCGTGATAAAGAGGTCATTTGAGATTTTGTTTCGCATATGTTAGTTTATTTCCAATCATTGAAACAGATAAATTTTGTAAGTAAACTTAACCTGCTACCAGCCGTCCTATGCAAACCATTAAGCCCTGAACCGTTATTCATGCGCTTGGAATTTTATAGCACCCCGTAAGTGAAGGCCCCTTCAACACCATCGTAAGTGAAGGGCACTTCAACAACACCATGAAGGAGCCCCTCTGAATACACCGTAAGTGAAGGGCACTTCAACAACATCATTAAGGAGTCCCCTACAACACCACCGTTAGTAAAGAGCTCTCTTCAACAAGATAATGAAGGAGCCCCCTCAACAACCACAGGAAGGAACCCCCTGAATACAACATTATTACGGAGTCCCCTTCAGCACCATCGCCAGGGAGGAGCCCCCTCAACCTGAAGCTGAAACTTAAGTACACTATTTATCTGTGGTTTTTTTCTTTTGTAGAGTGTGCTCCACAATTCATTTTTACAGTGTTATAAGTAATCGAGTCATATTTTTCCTTCACATAATTTACTAAATTCAATCCACTGCATTATATAGAGTCAATAACTTTTTAAACAAACTGATTTTATTCAATATGCCTGTTTTTATTTGTACCTCTTAAAACTTACCAACTGCAAGTACCTAAACCCAAGGCCTGAGATAATTTGTATCATGTCATATCATATTATTATTACAGTTAATTTATATATTTCGTTATACTGTCTCCACAACGCTGGGTTAAGTAATATAATTTTAGTTATAAGTTTTAACGAAAAAATGTCTATTTTCACCAAATCATCCCCAGTTCATCCTCCACCCCTGGAGCGATTTTACCTAATAACGATTCTAACTGTTCATTTATCGGGAGCTAACTGTATATCAAATTCGATATCTCAATTCGTTCTAAAGTTATCGTGGCTAGAAACAGACAGACATACAGACCGACAGACAGACAGGCCGACAGATACAAAAAAAATTCCTTCCCAAATCATGTTTTCTATATGCTTTGACACTTTTTACGACGTTTGAAAAAATATTTTTGAACTTTTTCTCGCCGTTGCCATACTTCCACACGTATTGACCATGTGGAGGTAAAACGTATATTGTTTTAGTTTGTCATACCGTATTATAGTAGAGTGCAATATACTTAGAAAAAATAGTTTAAAATATACGTAAATCTTAAAAAAAAATCCTAAAAATCAGCCTTAATATTCAGGCTTTCGGTTTGATTCTGGGGCGGCTCCTCAATAAGTGCGCTCGTGCGCGCCCACAGCCGCATGCCGTGGAAAAAATAATAATGTTTTTGCTATGCTATATTTTAATAAATTTTTATTTGCTTTTTTACCTCGTGCATTCCTGCATTTAACAAACAAAATTAGTATATCGAGGATCGCAGAGTCGGCAGCCATTAATACAGCATCAGAATAAGTATAGTGCTAATGGTTGGCTGCAGACGTTATAGTTATATACATCCGTATCCAAATATACATATATGCATCAGTCACTAGCGGTGTGTATTTTTCGGCGCTCTTAAGGAAATGCGATACTTCATTGCGAAATGATCGAGTGTCATCGTCGAAAACGACCGAATAAGCAATCCCGTTGTTCGAGTTAAAATTCCACACTTTGCAGTTTGCAGTGGAATTTTGGCAGAGCGTGTCTGTGTCTAGCATGTGTTTAGTAATTTTTGTGTAGTGCTGCGCGTCGGATTGATTTTAATTAGATCATTTCGTTGTTGTTTACATGTTCTAACAAGACAATTATTATTATTATGATAACTTCGGGTTGCTTAATAAGTGGACAAAATAATTGTGATACTGTGATTAATTCAGTGGATAATATTTTAAATTTAAAGGTTAACTTTTTAAGGGACTTTTTAACTAATATAGCCTATAACTTACTAGAGGAAAACTTGGTCAGTATAGTTAATAACTATTAAGTTTAGTAAGTAGGTTATTTTATAATACATTTTCGGGGAAAAAATAGGCGAGCCCTTCATTTTTGGTGAATTTTTATTTAAAAAATTCACTAATAAAAGGTATCGATGGAGAGACTTTGCAAAAATCTTTTCAAATGAGCGGGAACTAGGACCCCTAGAACCCATATCCGGGGTCAGTTTCAATTTTTATATGTTTATATATATATATATATATATATATATATATATATATATATATATATATATATATATATACATATATATATATATATATATATATATATATATATATATATATATATATATATATATATATATATATATATATATATATATATATATATATATATATATATATATATATATATATATATGTGTGTGTATCCAACCGATAACTCAAAAAATAAGCAACTGACTTCGATTAAACTCGGAAAGTGCCTTTCTTTTATTAATGACTTGGATGAGTTCGTTAGTCAGGAAAATCGGATAAGGTTTTCCGGGAAAATTTTGAGTTTTGTTTCAAAAAAATCTTTTCTCCGAAAATTACAAAGCTATTTAAATGAAATTTGGTGGATATGTTTCCTTGTAAAAGACCTTACTACACACTAAAATTTAACTTTCTACATTTTTAGAAAATTGAGTTATTCAAATTTTGAATTTTCTTTTGAAAAATAAATTTTTCACCGAAAATTACAAAGTTATTTTGATGAAATTTGGTAAATATGTTGCCCTGGGTAAGACCCTACTATACACCAAAATTCAACTTTTTAAGTTCGTATAAAAAGAGAGTTATTAAAATTTGAAACATTTAATAAAAATTCACTACCATAACGCACTTGCTGCATCCCGAAATTTTTTTTTCTTGCGCACCCCCAATGCATTAAGGCACGAGCCGCTACTGGTTTTAAATATCAGATTTTATATATGTTCTACAGTATAACTCATAATATTTGCATTAAATAAACGAAAGAGTATGTGATTTTTAGTACTAATTATAAACAAATTAGGCAAATTACTCACTGTAAAGATTTCCCATCTAAATTAATTCTTAACTATCTAACGGGAGCTACAAAATAGAGAGTAATCAATATGTAATAAATGAAGAAGACCAGTCACCTTTTATCGATATCTAGGAATCTTACTTAATCAGATAGTAATAGAAAATATACTCACAATAATTAATTAACAATAATGCAAGGAACAGTGGGTCATTTATTGTGGTAGCCATTTAGTTTAAAGCAATCACTTCAAGTTATATTTAAAGAATATTAACAACACCAAGATGTAAACAATCCTACCGAAGTCAATGTCAGCTTCAGTCACGCTTGCGCGTTGACTGTAATAAATGCATTTTTGCTGATTTTTTAATCAAACAAATTGTTTAGTAAAAAATTAGATAATACTTTTTTTATATCTTGAGTTTAATTGATCATTTTATTAGTAATAAAATCAATCAATAAGAATACGATTGATGTAATCTATCTACGTCATATAAAATACTTGCATCTCAAGGTTATTTTGTATTTTTGACTTATTATTATTAATAACTATTTACATTTATAATACATTGTTCATTTCTCAGATTTCTACGTTTTTTAAAATTTTTAACAGGAAGTTTGAAAGTTAATTCTTATTTGGCGTTTCGTTAAGCTTTATCTTGTTTCTACAGTTGTTCTATTACATTACCATAAGTTACTTTTCCAATAAATAAAAGTCTGGACGCAGCAAGTACGTTATGGTAGTGAATTTTCATAAAAATGTTTTTAATAGCAAATATGTATGTTTTTTTAAGAAAGCATGCATCAAATTTGGCTACTAGTATAACCTATATAGTAGAAAGAATGTGCCATGTTTCATCAAAATAACTTTATTGTTTGAAAATGTACAAAATTTCCGAAAGTAAACTTAAAGTGGTTTCTTGGTCAACCTTATAGGTTAATAGCAAATTGAGCTATTCAAATTTAAAGCAATTAATGAAAATTCGCCACCATTACGCACTTTCTGCGTTCAGAATTTCTTTTCTTACATACATGCATTATATTTCGATGGAAAATGAAAAAATGCAATAACATTAGGCGCGTTCCATTAAAAAAATTCGCTACCAAACGCACTTGCTGCGTCCAGAATTTCTTTACTTACAAACATGCATTATCTTTCGATGGAAAATGCAAAAACATAGGGCGTTTTCGACAAAAAAAAAATTTGTAACACCAACGACTTATGGGTCACCCTGTGATTGTAGAAATATTTTTTAAGATGTAGCTCAAGACACCCTATAATTAATGTATACAATTTTTTTCATATGTTATAGAATAACGGATATATTGAGCTTTATTGATTTTTAAATTTTTATTAAATGCTTCAAACTTGGATAACTCAATTTTCAAGAAAACCTAGAAAGTTGAATTTTGGTATGTAGTAAGGCCTTTCCTTAGGCAACATATCCACCAAGTGCTATTAAAATAACTTTTTTTCGAAAGAAAATTGAAAATTTGTTGTTGTTGTTGTTGTTGTAATTTGGTTTGGCCTCGGACCGAATTGAAAATTTGAAAAACTCAATTTTATGTAAACTTAGAAAGTTTAATTTTGGTATGTAGTAAGGTCTCTCAAGGCAATATATCCACCAAATTTCTTTAAAATAGCTCTGTAATTTTCGAAGAAAAAAAGTTTTTTTCGAAAGGAAACTCAAAATTTTCCCGGAAAACCTGATCAGATTTTCCTAGATAACGAACTCATCCAAGGCATTAATAAAAGAAAGGCACTTGCCGAGTTTCATCGAAATCGGTTAATTATTTTTTGAGTTATCGGTTGGATACATACATACATACATATATATATATATATATATATATATATATATATATATATATATATATATATATATATATATATATATATATATATATATATAAATTGAAACTGACCACGGATATGGGTTCTAGGGGTCCTAAATCGCGTTCATTTGAAAAAATGTTTGCAAAGTCTCTTAATAAAAATTCACTAAAAGTCTGGACACAGCCAGTGCGTTATTGTAGTGAATTTTTATAATAATGTTTCTAATAGCAAATATGTATTTTTTTAAAAATAAGGCAGGCATCAAATTTGGTTACCAGTATAACCTATATAATAGAAACCATATGCCATGTTTCATCAACATAACTTTATTGTTTGAAAATGTACAAAAATGTCCGAAAGTAAACTTAAAATGTTCCCGAAAAAACTGGTTTCTTGGGCAACGAACCTTATAGCAAATGCAGCTATTCAAATTTACAGCATTTTATAAAAATTCGCTACCACAACGCGCTTGCTGCGTCTCGGATTACTTTGCTTATAAACATGCATTATATTTCGATGGAAGATCCAAAAATGCAATTACATAAGGCGTGTTCGCTTAAAAAAAAAGAAAATTGGTATCATCAACGACTTATGGACCATCCTGTGATTGCAGCAATATTTTTTAAGATGGTGCTTCAGACACCATATAATTAGTGTATACCATGTATCGTATCGTATCTAGTAGAATAACGGATATATTGGCTTTATTGATTTTTTACGAAAATTCGCCAAAAATTATATACCATTCAACGATAAACTCTATAGCTAAGGCTACTGCCAAGACATCAGAGAAAGGGTCTATTTGAAGTGAATTTTATAGTAATATTTTAGTAAAATGAAGAACAATGACGGTTGAAGCTAAGACTACAGGGTTTGCAAAACATTCTTCTTGCGACATTTTCTTTACATAACCCGTATTAGTTTCAGGTTCTGTGCCTAAATGTTGGCAGTTTCGACGTTTTAAATCGCGACTTTGACGTTTTGAGGAAAACCCAAATTTATTTTTCTTTAAATGCATGTAACTTATTCGTCCTTTAACGTACAGAGCTAAATTTTGGTAGGTAACTTACCTATAATGATATAAACCCGCGTACCAAATTTGGTTGCCCTTACTTTGTTATTTCCGTAGACATAAATTTTTTCTAAAAGAAAACACAAATTTTTTTGGGAAAAATCGGGCCGATTTTCCTGGCTTACGAACTTATCCAAGCTTTCCAGACTTTTCTTCCACTCTATATATAAAACAAACACTATGGGAGAAAGCATACCCTTCAGTCTGACAGGCTTAATATAAACTTCGGGCTATAAGGCAATAAGGAATTTTCAATGCAACACTATTAATTATAACAATGGATGACATAATGAAAGGCTCAAGAGCTAACAGCTACGAAATTCACATTGGATATACTAAGTTGAGACATGTTGGAATATCAATGTGTGCTTTTGCTAACTAACTAAAGCATAACCTAAAAGTATAGTAAAACGAACTTAAACTCAGAAATGTGAAGAAAAATAAAACCGTAAAACAAATATAATGGTTATAGGAACCGATATCTCAACAAAAATATCAATAGACACCAAAACAATTATAACAATGGATGACATAATGAAAGGCTCAAGAGCTAACAGCTACGAAATTCACATTGGATATAATAAGTTGAGACATGTTGGAATATCAATGTGTGCTTTTGCTAACTAACTAAAGCATAACCTAAAAGTATAGTAAAACGAACTTAAACTCAGAAATGTAAAGAAAAATAAAACAGTAAAACAAATATAATGGTTATAGGAACCGATATCTCAACAAAAATATCAATAGACACCAAAACCACAGTACTAGTGCCTTAGTTTTGTAATTGGCTTAGATTAGTTCGTTAGCCGGAAAATCAAACAGGTTTTCCCAGGAAAATTTTGGGTTTTCTTTGGGAAAATGTTTGTATCTTCAAAAACTAACAAAATTCAGATCTCTAAATTAAAACAAACAAAAGTGATAATCATTTAAAAAAACAAATTGGGTGCCACTGGTTATGGATGTTAATTGCACATACTCCCCTCTCAGTGGCAACGCTATTAGTTCAAGTATATTCGTGGAAATCGAACTCTACGTCCATGGCGTGTCGTTTGAACGGGAACGGGAACGTCACTTTCAGTTTCACTAGGTGTTGGACTTTCACTGTCACTTTCAGTTTCACTAGGTGTTGGACTTTCACTGTCACTGTCAGTTTCACTAGGATGTCTCTGAGGCTGGAAAGTTGTCTGTTCGTTATCACAAAGAATGAATGCGGGTTTAAGACGGTCAACAGAAATTGTCTCTTCTCCGTGTGATTTCTTGATTTTGAAGACTTTGTCAGTTCGGGATAACACTTCAAAGGGGCCGTCATAAACTGGTTCGAGAGTTTTTCGCGGAATATCAATGCGAACAAAAACAAAAGGAGATTTCATAAGCTTAGGATGGACAAATACCTTTTTTGCAGTATGATGTTTAAAAGGTACTGGTCGAAGTTTCCTTATGTCTTCTTTCAGCTGAGATATAAGTGGTGGAACATCATGAGCTTGTGTGCTGTTGAAAAAGTCGGTGGGAAGTTTGATTGATTCTCCGTAGACTATTTCAGCGGGTGTTGAGCGATATTCTGGAATTATGTACGATCTGAGTCCTAGTAACACAATTGGCAATTTAGCGACCCAGTTTTCGTCCATATGAGCTTTCAAGGCCTGTTTCAGAACTCTATGCCATCTCTCGATTACACCATTTGCTGCTGGGTGGTAAGCTGTGGTCTTGATGTGGTCTGCACCTAGTGTTTTAGTGAGGTGTGTGAAAAGGTGGCAATCGAATTGTTTACCTCTGTCTGTGGTGATGTATTGCGGAACACCGAAACGAGAGATCCAGCATGATAAAATAGTGTTCGCTACTGTTTCTGCTGTAATATCTGACAATGGAATTGCTTCGGGCCATCGAGAAAATCTGTCTATTATTGTTAACAGATAGCGTTGACCTTGTGATGCTGGTAATGGTCCCACAATGTCAACATTTATATGCGAGAATCTTCTCATGGCTGGGGTATATTGTCCAATGGCACTGGAAGTGTGTCTCCATATCTTGACTTTCTGGCAGGGAATGCAAGTTTTAGACCAAAGAGATACATCGCGTTTCAATTTGGGCCAACAAAATCTATCCTGGACCAGATCGACTGAAGCTGATATGCCTGGGTGAGATAAATTGTGGATAGAATCGAAAATCTTTCGGCGAAATTTGAGCGGAATGAATGGGCGAAGTTTCTTTGAAGAAGAATCGCAAATAAGATTCAATCCGTTGTCAAGAGGCATGTTTTGAAATTTGTATGAGGAAGATTTAGACTGCAGAAGGTGTTTGAGTTCCTCACAAGATGACTGAGCTTGCGCAATTTCTTGGAGTAACACAGTGGAAGAAAGTGAAATTGTTTCAATGCGAGAACAATAGTCTGCGGGAATGTTTGTAGGACCTGGTATGTAGCGAATGTCTGTGGTAAATTGACCTAGGAATTCTAAATGTCGTAGTTGCCTTGGAGATGCTTTATCGACGCGTTGTTCAAAAGCGTATGTCAAAGGTTTGTGGTCCGTATAAATGGTGAAATGGCGACCTTCTAGAGTATATCTAAAGTATTTAACTGCCTGATAAGCAGCTAGAAGTTCGCGATCGTAGGTGCTGTAAGATTTTTGGGCTGAAGTAAGCTTTTTAGAGTAGAAGCCTAGGGGTTCTAGTGTTTGATCACGTAGTTGTTGGAGGGAAGCGCCTACGGCATAATCAGAAGCATCGACATGGAGAATCAGTGGTAGCGAAGAAGACGGATGAGCTATTAGTGTAGCGTTTTTTAGTGCCTCTTTCAAACGTTCGAATGCTTCTCGAGTCTGAGGAGTCCAGTCGATTTTACGTTTGTCGCGTTTTTTGGGATTCTGGCAGAGGTCGAATAGTGGTTGCTGAATTTCCGCAGCACGTGGAAGAGAACGACGGTAGAAATTTATGAGACCTAGAAATCTTCTGAGTTTTTCAATGGTATCGGGAAGAGGTAGGTCGGTAATAGCTTTGATGCGTTCAGGAAGTGGAAATAATCCAGATTTATTTACACGAAAACCTAAAAATGAAATTTCGGCCACTCCGAATTCACATTTGGATGAATTGATACGGATGCCGTTGTCTTGAAGTGTCTGAAAAAGTTTTGCTAGATGCTCTTGATGTTCTTTTTCAGAGGCTGATGCAACGAGAATATCGTCAAGATAGGAGTAGGCAAAGTCAAGATGTCTTAAAATTGAATGTAAATATCTTTGAAATGTTTGTGCTGAATTACGAAGGCCAAATGGGGTTTTAACAAATTCGAATAACCCAAATGGAGTTACGACTGCTGTTTTGGGAATATCTTGAGGTGCTACTGGGATGTGATGGAAAGCGCGAATGATATCTAATTTTGAAAAAATACGTTTGCCTTCTAACTGGGCATTAAAATCCTGCAAATTTGGAATGGGATATTTGTCTGGGATTGTTTTAGCGTTTAGTGCTCGGTAATCCCCACATGGTCTCCATGAGCCATTCTTTTTTTGCACCATGTGGAGGGGGCTTGACCATGGACTTTTGGAGGGTCTACAAATTCCCAAGTCCATCATGTGCTGGAATTCTAGCTTTGCTTGAGCTAGATTTCCGGGGGCAATCTTCTAGCTTTTGCAGTGACAGGTGGTCCTTCCGTACTTATAGTATGGAAGAACTCAACCTCTGGAAGGTTGCTAGAAGAAGTTTCCTTAAAAAGGTCAGGAAATTGTTGTAGCAATTTGAAGTACTGGTGTGTCGGGTCTACGAGATGAATTTTAGAATTAAATCCTGGTGGTGGGTTAGCACCGGCCTTAGAGAGGTTTGTCTTTGTATCGATTAAACGTCTATGTTTCATATCCACAAGTAAATCAAACTCTGCTAGAAAATCAGCGCCTATAATTGGTTGCTTGATATCGGCAAGTGTGAAGGGCCAGCAGAACCTACGGCGTAAACCTAGATCCAAATCTAATAATTGTTCGCCATAGGTATGAATAGGGGTCCCGTTTGCAGCATACAAGGTGCGTTTCGATTGAAATTTCCGTTGGTCGTGAGTGGGTGGAATAACTGAAATATCCGCTCCAGAGTCGATTAGAAATTTCATATTGGAGCGTCTATCAAAAATAAAAAGGCGGCGTGTTAGGTGGCTCTCGTCTCCTGCCGCGTAGAGGGAGTGCCTTATTAGTTTTCCGACACATGTTTTGCTTTAAAATTGCAAGGTTGGATGCAACGTTTGGCCTTGTTGCCAAATCGTTCATGATACCAACACGTGGAGGTTGAGGAATTTGCGGTTATGGAATTTCGAGAAATCTTGGGTCTTTCTCGGGAGGTAGATCGGGAACGCGTTCGCAATTCGTTGACTGATGCTGTTAGCTTCTCTAATTGCGCTTCTAACTTGGCTAGTTTGTCGGGCTCGCGTGACTGAATCTCAGTCACGTTGTATTTATTTCCGGAAATTTCCACGATTTTGTCTGCTGTAACCGACAAATTTTCTAGAGAATCGTTGCTCAAAGCCAAAATTGAACGAACATTGACTGGTAAACGTTGTAGAAATAAAATTTTAAGGAAATTTTCTCCAATCTGACTCCCGGCTAAAAACTTCATTTCGCGTAAAAGTTGCGATGGTTTTCTGTCGCCTAATTCTAATTCTGTTAAAAGTTTATTTAAATTGCGACTATCGGACTCTTCAAATTCTAATAAAAGACGTTTCATTAGATCTGAATAGGGGGTTGATGATAATGGTTGGGTTAAAAAATCTGAAATTGACTCTGCGACATCAGGATCGAGTATAGCGAGTACATGACTGAATTTTGTCTTTTCAGAACTGATCCGCGATATATCAAACTGGGCGTCAACCTGCATTTGCCAGATTTTCACGTTACGTCTCCATATAGGAGGTAATTTTATTGCAACCCTTGCCATGATATTGCTGCTTGAAGAATCTTCGGACATTGTGAAAAAAAATCAGATAATTTTTAAATTAGAAAAGACTGACCTGTTTAGATATTCGTTTTCTGTAGGCATGAGCACGTGCGTGGAAGTTAGGCGACGTTGGCTGGAACATCAGGCTGGGCATCTTCGGCTTGCGGCACGGGGTCACCAATATGGATGTTAATTGCACTTGTTGATATTAAATCCATACGTAAACATTTAATATACTTTATTATTTCACTAACTGAATAAACTATATAAAACAATCCAACAGTACATAACAGATAACTGACCGAGCGTGGAGAGACGTATCTTCACTGTATCGGTTGGTAGCGAGGAGAGAGAGAGAGATCCCTGGTGTCTCTTATATAGTAGTTCTTGACAGCTTGCTGTCGAATAACGTAACGCAACGTTTAGCTGTCAAGAGAAACACAGAGTAGTGTTGACGGAAACACTGCGGTCGGAACCGCCGCCACACTGGTGATCAGACATCAGATCAAAGTATTTTTGTGGTTAACAAAATCGATTGAATATTACACACAAAGATTAAGTTCTCTTGGCGCAAAAAGGTTAAGCCACACCAGAAAAATTACATCGATAATTTTATAGTGTTTCTTTTTAGCGAATGTTTATTTTTTTAAAAACGCTAATAGAGAGGTTTCGTGGTGAGACTTTGCAAACATTTTTTCAATTTGCTAAAATTCTACTTTTAAAGTTTATAGCAAATTGGGTTATTCAAATTTAAAGCATTTAATAAAAATTCGCTTCCATAACGCCTTTACCCGAATTTTTAAAATGTCACAGTCGCGATTTGGAAGGTCAAAATTGGCGAGTTTTAAACAGAAATGCTGAATAGAATGCGGGTTATATAGAAGAAATGTGGTAAAAAGGGTTTTGCAAAACCAAAGTTGTCACTTCAACCGTCATTGTCTTTCATTTTACCAAAATATTTGCAGAAAATTCATTTGCAATACACGTCTTTTCTGATGCTTTGACAGTAGTTTAAGTTATAGAGTTTGTGATTTACTAGTCCAATATTATTTTATTTGCCAAAATAAATTTGAAAAAGCCGCTCTCTTCAGGCAATAAATGTATTAATGGACAAACTATATGTAAGGCTAGATGTATTCTCACCACAATTAGAACCGTAGACCGGTATCCAAGCCACTTGCAAAAGGAAGGTATCCGCCAAACTTAAGCAAAATCCGCCCATTATTTTTTATTAACATATTTTTATTATTAAAATAAGTTGTTACCCTGTGTAGGTATGGTTTTCTTTTAGTATGATAAATTGGTATTCTTCGATAAATTATTTCCTTGACGGTGCCAAAAATTTTCTATTATTTGCCGTACACTGTTTCGCGACGGATTCTGTTGATCTGGATATCTATCAGCAAACAGTATCTGGCATGTTTTTGATAAATCTTTGTTACATTCCCCGTAAATAATAAACAAATTTAAATAATCCTCCTATGTATAATTTAATCGCACCGACCTGATTATTGGTAATAAGTATTTGTCAAATGACAACAAATAGTGATAAGTCTGTAGTGCTGGATAGTTTTCTTGTCCGCCATGCTTAGCTAACAACAAAGCTTAAAGCCGTATAACATTTTTACAAAATAAAAATGTTAAATTGCCAATATTTCGCAAAATACAAATTTTTGGCATATACAACCTTATACAAAGTTACCCTCTTTTTTAATGCTGAATAAGGTAAAATTATAAAAATAGGGGGTTTCCATTTGGAAAAAAATACTTTTAACTTTTTTTTCAAACCAATTTTCAATGTGAGTTTTTGATCACCTGTATTTATTTATTATTAAAACAACATCACAGGCCACTAAAATAAATCCCCTTCTACAAGGAAATCTAAGCCAATTAAATGATAAAGGCTTACATATAGGAGGAATTGACAGTATTATGTTTAGGCCTGCAAACGACATTTTTGACATAAAAATTGAGATATGTCAAAAACAGCTGGACTTAGGTATAGGACAATATGCATAAAATGTGTCTAAAATTTTGCGTGCTATCCAAAATTGCAATATATATAATTGTCTTATAGGATAGTTTCCGAGAAATCTATCGCGGGCCTTCGTCGTGGGACAGCCTTGTATATATATATATATATATATATATATATATATATATATATATATATATATATATATATATATATATATATATATATATATATAAACATATACAAATTGAAACTAACCCCGATATGTGATCTAAGGGGCCTAATTATCGCTTATTTGAAGAATTTTTTCTAAATTCAAAATCGGGATCTCCTCACCCATACAGCACAAGATATTATCAGTATGTTTTCATAATGTGAGAATATTCTTTTTTCAGAGTAAGTATGTACTTATAATGAATACAAAGAAATGTCTGAATAAAATATTAATAAAACAATTAAAATTTCAATAACATAAAAATAAAATAAATAAACATACAGTTGTTGGAGTTGCCAGAAAATATAATAACCAAATACAAAGTTTCCGAGATGAATATTCGAGGTTACTCCACTGAAGTAACTTGAAATTTGGCTAGACTATTGATTCTACAGACTTTCAGTGTGGCATTAAAGGAATTGCATTACATAATAATACTTATACCTTTATAGAATACAACTAAATTGGACAGAATATGCCACAAAATCACACTAAGTTGCACTTACAAAAAACTACAACTGAAAGTCATCTATCAGACCTTTTGATCCTTCCGTTGTATGGTTGCTTTCCGCTCTGCTCTCGCGGACGTGATTTTGACATCTAAAGCTATTTCCATATCCTGATTCCCGACGTTTCTCACCAACAGCTTGGATATTTTGGTTGTGAAAGCATACTTTGGCAACGTAATTGCATATCTGACAAACTGCAAGTTTTATTGTACATGCATCTTCCTACCATATGTTCACGTCCACATTTTCTGCACTTTATAGCTATACTTCTCACAACATTGACGTCTTCCACAGGAGTAAAAAGACAATTTTATACATTTGCAGTATTCTTGAACTTTTGATACATCCATAACTAGTAGGTTGCTTCTTAAGTTCCGTTACAAAAGAGCAAATGGTCTGGTTTTCTTTTTGATAGAAGTTATAAAATTTTAATGTTTCCATGGTAATATTTGTCTTCGGCTTAATCAAAATAACCGAGAACATCTTCCGGCTTATTTGTCTTATCTATTGGAAAAGTATTGAAGATATCTAACCCCGCTTTACTTATAATATGTACAAGTAGGGCTATTTTCATATCATCATTTGAATTGTGTTTTCCTGAAGCCTTTGGAAACATATTAAACTTTTGTTGCTATATGTCTAAAGAAGGGATTGCCTAAATATAGAATTTTCAGATGTGTTTAACATAGAACAGGTAACAGAAACAAACATGCCAAATAGTTACTATTATAATTCTCACCACTATACCGTAATCATCATCTATCTTTTTCATGAAATTTTATATAATATTATAAGGACATCACAAGCACATTCTGAGCGAATATTCTGAATAATGATCTATTCGAAAATTCTCAGTATATTGATGAAGAATTTTCTTACGCTGTGATTGAATGAATGTACTCCGAATATTCAAGATGCAGTTTGAAAATCCATAAATGTTCTTAGAACATTCCGAAACCAATATTCTGAGAAAAGAATGTTCTCACATTGTGAAAACATACTGAGAATATCTTGTGCTGCATGGGTGAGGAGATCCCGATTTTGAATTTAGAAAAAATTCTTCAAATAAGCGATAATTAGGCCCCTTAGATCACATATCGGGGTTAGTTTCAATTTTTATATGTTTATATATATATATATATATATATATATATATATATATATATATATATATATATATATATATATATATATATATATATATATATATATATATATATATATATATATATATACAAGGCTGTCCCACGACGAAGGCCCGCGATCGATTTCTCGGAAACTAGACTTTGGAAAATTTTGAAAATTTGGCAGCCACTGAAGTGGATAGGGGCAACTCGGCTGAATTATTTTCAAGACGGTGGCACTTCCGGTTATACAGGGTGTTGATGTTATCTTGCTTATTTTAAATAGAACAGCCTATATATTATTGCATTTTTAGATAGCACGCAAAATTCTAAACACATTTTATGCATATTGTCCTATACCTAAGTCCAGCTGTTTTTGATATATCTCAATTTTTATGTTAAAAATGTCGTTTGCAGGCCTAAACATAACTGTTAATTCCTCCTATATGAAAGCCTTATCATTTAATTCGATTAGATTTCCTTGTAGAAGGGGATCTATTTTAGTGGCCTGTGATGTTGTTTTAATAATAAATAAATACAGGTGATCAAAAACTCACATTGAAAGTTGGTTTGAAAAAAAAGTTAAAAGTATTTTTTTTCAAATGGAAACCCCCAATTTTTTTAATTTTACCTTATTCAGCATTAAAAAAGAGGGTAACTTTGTATAAGGTTGTATATGCCAAAAATTTGTATTTTGCGAAATATTGGCAATTTAACATTTTTATTTTGTAAAAATGTTATACGGCTTTAAGCTTTGTTGTTAGCTAAGCATGGCGGACAAGAAAACTATCCAGCACTACAGACTTATCACTATTTGTTGTCATTTGACAAATACTTATTACCAATAATCAGGTCGGTGCGATTAAATTATACATAGGAGGATTATTTAAATTTGTTTATTATTTACGGGGAATGTAACAAAGATTTATCAAAAACATGCCAGATACTGTTTGCTGATAGATATCCAGATCAACAGAATCCGTCGCGAAACAGTGTACGGCAAATAATAGAAAATTTTTGGCACCGTCAAGGAAAGAATTTATCGAAGAATACCAATTTATCATACTAAAAGAAAACCATACCTACACAGGGTAACAACTTATTTTAATAATAAAAATATGTTAATAAAAAATAATGGGCGGATTTTGATTAAGTTTGGCGGATACCTTCCTTTTGCAAGTGGCTTGGATAAGTTCGTATGCCAGGAAAATCGGCCCGATTTTTCCCAAAAAATTTTGTGTTTTCTTTTAGAAAAAATGTATGTCTACGGAAATAACAAAGTAAGGGCAACCAAATTTGGTACGCAGGTTTATATCATTATACGTAAGTTATCTACAAAAATTTAGCGCTGTAGGTTAAAGGACAAATAAGTTACATGCATTTAAAGAAAAATAAATTTGGGTTTTCCTCAAAACGTCAAGGTCGCGATTTAAAACGTCGAAAGTGCCAACATTTAGGCAAAGAACCTGAAACTAATACGGGTTATGTAAAGAAAATGTCGCAAGAAGAATGTTTTGCAAACCCTGAAGTCTTAGCTTTAACCGTCATTGTTCTTCATTTTACTAAAATATTACCATAAAATTCACTTCAAATAGACCCTTTCTCTGATGTCTTGGCAGTAGTCTTAGCTATAGAGTTTATCGTTTAATAGTATATAATTTTTGGCGAACTTTCGTAAAAAATCAATAATGCCAATATATCGGTAAGTCTACTAGATACGATACGATACATGGTATACACTAAGTATATGGTGTCTGAGGCTCCATCTTAAAAAAATATTTCTGCAATCACAGGATTGCGATATGCAATTACGTTGCCAAAGTATGCTTTCACAACCAAAATATCCAAGCTGTTGGTGAGAAACGTCGGGAATCAGGATATGGAAATAGCTTTAGATGTCAAAATCACGTCCGCGAGAGCAGAGCGGAAAGCAACCATACAACGGAAGGATCAAAAGGTCTGATAGATGACTTTCAGTTGTAGTTTTTTGTAAGTGCAAGTTAGTGTGATTTTGTGGCATATTCTGTCCAATTTAGTTGTATTCTATAAAGGTATAAGTATTATTATGCAATGCAATTCCTTTAATGCCACACTGAAAGTCTGTAGAATCAATAGTCTAGCCAAATTTCAAGTTACTTCAGTGGAGTAACCTCGAATATTCATCTCGGAACCTTTGTGTTTGGTTATTATATTTTCTGGCAACTCCAACAACTGTATGTTTATTTATTTTATTTTTATGTTATTGAAATTTTAATTGTTTTATTAATATTTTATTCAGACATTTCTTTGTATTCATTATAAGTACATACTTACTCTGAATAAATGTGCAATACTCGAAATGTTGACTTACTAAGAATCTGAACATGAGTTTACAGGTGTATGTGTAGCCACTGGAATAATATGGTAACCCACACAAGGGTGAGTGATTTAAGTTTAAATTCTAGCATATATGGCATGTTGGGCTTGTTTATACGAAAATATATAAAAGGCCAGTTAAAGGGTGGAAAATCAGTAAATTTTGAAGGTAAACTAAATATTTCATATCTTTGCATTAAAAAAATGTATACAGGATGTTTCGTATAAGAACCGACACAAGGCAGGTGCACGCGGGAAAACATACAATATGGTGATTTAACGCAACTTATCCTTAAAGTAAGTTCCACCCCTGAAAAGTTATAGGCGTTCAAAGTGGGGTTTCAAATTTCGAAATAAATCAATATCTCTGTAATACTTTAACTTAGCAAAACCAAAGTTAGTACCCGTTCTGAGTGTACCAAGAGCATTAATCAATGGTAAGTAGAGGTCAGTTAAGGCATTCCAAAGGGTTGATTTGGGGAGATGCACTCTTAAAATGTCGCAATTTTTTAATATATTGGTAGATTTAATAAGTTATTATATCATTTTATGAGAAATTTAACTCTAAAACTTTGTTACTCCTGTTATTTTTAAAAAACTTTGTTGTTTTCAAGAAAAACACGAATAACTAAAGAAACATATTTTATCAATCTTACTAAAAATCATCAAAAATTAAATATTTGCCAATAAAATTATGTATAGGTCAAATTTGACAATCAGGAAAAAAGTGTGAATAAGTAAAATTTATTAGAAAATAACTAGAACAACAGAAATAAAAAAATTGCTACCGATAATTTCATAAGCATCTATTGCATTTTTGATGATTTTAAGTTTTAAGTAGGTAAACATTGATAAAGTATGTGTCTTTAGTTATTCCGGTTTTTCTTGAAAACGAGACAAGTTTTTTGAAAAATAACGAGAGTAGAAAAGTTTTAGAATTTACTTCCCCATAAAATAAAAAAATATTTTTTCTTACCCGCCAAGAGGTTAAAAAATTCTGTCACATTTTATGGGTGCATCAACACTATCCAAACCTCTGAAATGCTTCAGTTGAACTCTACCCACCAACGATTAATGCTCTTGGTACACCCAAAACGTGTACCAATTTTGGTTTTTCTAAGTTGAAGTATTACTGATATATAGGTTTTTTTCGAAATTTAAAACCCCACTTTGAAGGCCTATAACTTCTCAGGGACGCACCTTAGTATAGGGGTAAGTTGTGTTAAATCACCATATTTTATGTTCCCTGTATATCTTTTTAAAAAGCCTGAACGCAGCAAGTGCGTTATGGTAGTGAATTTTCATAGAAATATTTGATTATAACTTTTTTTCTTGTAACATAGAAATCTAAATTTTGGCGTATAGTTTGCCTTTTTATCGTAATCCTACCTACCAAATTTGGTTAGCATAGCTTTTTTATTTTTTGAGAAAATTTTTTTTTTGAATGAAACCTCAAAATTTTCCCGGAAATCCTCGTCCGATTTTCCTGACTAACGAACTTGTCCAAGCCATTTACAAAAGGAAGGTACAAAATTTTATCAAAATTGGTCCATTATTTTTTGAGTTATCGGTGTGATACATATATATATATATATATATATATATATATATATATATATATATATATATATATATATATATATATATATATATATATATATATAAATTGAAACTGACCCCGGATATGGGTTCTAGAGGTCCTAGCAAAAAAAAAATCAAAAGTCGGGATCTCCCCATTAGTGAATTTTTTCTGCGAAAATTCACTAAAAACGCAATGTTCCCATAAGTATATGTATGAACATTTGGAGAAGATTCATTGAATGTTCGTGGAACATTTTCAGAACATACTGGGAGCTCCTAAGAATATTATTAATAACATTCTAAGAACCTTATTAGTATGACAGAATCTGTCCCATTGTCATGTTCATAGAATGTTCTATGAATATATATATATATATATATATATATATATATATATATATATATATATATATATATATATATATATATATATATTGTATTCTGTGAGAATGTTCTAGGGATGTTTGAATATTCTGTCGAAACATTCCTGGTATATTCTCAGAATGTGTCTGTGCTGTCTGGGCATTAGTGAATTTTTTAAGAAAATTCACTAAAAGCATGCTTGTTTCTGAATTTCTCTTCTGCCTGGTCTTCACACAACTTTTAAATATAAGGGGGCTGCAAGAAAAACTAGCTCAGGCATTAAATGCCGCCGTAGGAGAAAATATACCGGTACAACGAACATCGGTAGGACCCAGAAAAGTTTCATGCTGTAGCAAAAAGGCAAGATCGAGAAGATTGCCCTCTGATGTTAAAAAGAAACAAAAACACCTCATTGATTAAAACAGTGCATCAAAAAAATATTACACTAGGTGCTAATAAATTTAAAAAGAGAATGAAAAGTGCACATACATTTATGTCTGCAACACATGTAGGTTTATATTACCCAATAAAGAAGATAACATTTAGAAATCATGTAAGGGAGCGTGGGGGAATCGTGCGCATCAAATTTGTTCATACTCCGTGGCCTTTCAAGCGCAACCGACTAGTGTTGCCCTCTCTCCTGTCTACTGTGAATCACCGACGCCTTGTTTATTTGAAATCCAACCAGTTCTTGTAATTTTCTGATATCGTAAAATAAGACGGTGAGTCCTTTTCATTTTCCTAATCTATAAGATATATTTACTTCATGGAAGAGTACGATCTTGTGCATCTATTAATGCTTGTCTTAAATAGTTAGGTTAAGTAGTTTGCTAACTGTATCAAAGATTGTCAGTCAATATCTGAAGGGGTAATGATGCGTGCTAACGTGCACCATTCCCCCACATGCAATCTAATTTTAACTATTTTTCTTCAGATGCCGAGAAATTATACAAGGAAAACTACTATTCTGTCATATACGGCAGAAAATTTACGAGACGCGTTATTTGCAATAAGACATGACGGCAGAAAAATATAGGACGCAGGAAGGGCCTTCAATATTCCTGAATCGACACTCAGGAAAAAATTGTCAGAAGATCAGCCAAAGCCACTTAGTTTGGGTTGTAAGCCAGTGTTTTCAGAACAAATAGTATGCGAGTTGAGAGAGTACATTTTAACGCTAGCCAAACTATTTTATGGCCTTACACCCAGGTGTCTTAGACGACTAGCTTTTCGCAACGCCGAACAGCATAAGATTACCCATAAATTCGACAAGGAGAAGGGATTAGCTGGGAAGGACTGGCTGTATGCATTTTTAAGGAGATCACCTGACATAAAGCTACGGCAGCCTGAGGGAACCAGTTTGAATAGGATTGCATCTTTTAATAAAGACTCAACCAAATTATTTTTTTGGAACCTTGAAACTCTCATGGAAAGATTTAAATTTGAACCGAAAAGTGTTTACAACATGGATGAGACAGGCATCACCACGGTGCAGAACAAGTGCCCTAAAGTTTATGGCCGTAACGAATCTAAAAAGTAGGAGCTGCAATTTCCGACGAAAGAGAAAGGACAATAACAGCTGTATTTTGTATGAATGCGGCTGGGAACTACATCCTTCCCATGATGATATATCCTAGAAAAAGGATGCCGAAAACTCTTGAGAAAAATGGTCCAATTGGGGCATTATATAGATGTTCTACGAACGGTTGGATCAATTCTGAACTTTTTATTCAGTGGCTGCGCCACTTTCAGAGGCATGCCAAGCCTTTGTTACTGATCCTGTCCTTCTGGTCCTGGATAATCATTCTAGCCACATATAAATTGCAGCTTATGATTTCTGCAAAGAAAATAACATCCACATGGTTTTGCTTCCTCCACACACATCTTCACCTTCAGCCTCTGGATCTGACATTTTTTAGTCCTCTGAACATGAGAAAATAACTGAGTATCATGTATCCGAACTTTTGAATAAAGCCTTCATGAACGTGGCTACAATGGAAAAAAGCAGGTTCTGGGTTTTGGGCAGCTGGAATATTTCCATTGAACCCCGACAAATTTGCCGATGCTGATTTTGAACCTAGACAGTATGTAGCAGAACTTACAGTAGAAGCAACAGCTGAACTTGGAACTTCATCCAGCCAAGAGTAGAGCAGTCACTCTACTAGATAATCACCTAGATCTACAACATCGGAGAGATCCAAGCTCTCAGCCATCTACGTCTAACCATAATGCTTTCTTTGCTGTGGCTCCAATACCAAAAGCAAAAGTTAACCAGGCAACGAAAAGAAAATCTAGGAGCAAGCAGAAATCAGAAATCCTTACGAGCACTCCCATAAGAATAAAACTAGAAGAAGCTGAGGTAAAAAAGAAACGAGAAGAGGCAATCAAAACCAAAGAGAAATTGAGAGACAAGAATAATAAAGGAGTCATTCGTAAATGTTTTGATGATGAATTTTCAATTCCATCGACTTCAATGGAATTGAAAATCAAACAAAAAAGACCACCAGTGCCTGAGTCATCTGATTCATCAGAAGATGATATGTCGGATATTTGTGACGAATTGGATGACGTCGAAGATGATGTTGGGCTAAGCTTCATACCGCCACCTTTGAATCAGCTAGCGAAAGCGAACGAACTTTGTGGTATTTGCGGAGAATTTGGCAAACAATGAGAATTATGGTACAGATGTGTCCTTTGTTCAACTTGGAATCATGCCGTGTGTACTGGCTCAGATACGCCGAAAAATTATATATGTGACTTATGCTCAAATTATAAGTTATTGTAATGTTTTTTTCTTTGTTCAACAATTTCAATAGATGTTTTCAAAGTCAGGGTTGAATTTATTTAGCAATGAGTACTTTCAATGCGCACCATTCCCCAACCTGTGCGCATCATTACCCGCAAGGGTGGGGAATTGTGCGCCAGAGCACTTGTATCCTTTCAGCAACATTGTGCTTCAAAAACATTTTTCCCTAAAATTGATTGACATGCTGAAAGTAACGTAAATAACGCTTTCGTTTTTGGATTTACATTTAAATTATTTACAATGTTATCAGTGCTATAACGATTTTCGCTTAAGTGCGCACAATTCCCCCACTCTCCCTTAGATGATTTTTTATGTACCATTTAGTATGGGATTTAAGGTGTTTTTTTTTAAATTCTTATAATCCCCCTGCCTATTTTAATTTTTATCACTATACTAGATATTGATATTTTAAATCATCGCAAGCAAGGAAATAAAATGTAAAAAAAAAATTATCTGCAATAACCAGCAGATGCGTAAAATCGGATTCGTCTGCTATATACATATCTTGAATCGGCACACATCTTTACAGCCGACGCGTCTGCCGTTTATAAATATGCGGCCCGCAGTGGCTACCACCTATTTGGAAATTTGAAAGAGGACCTTCACGGGCGCCTGTTTAGTGATGACGAAGAGGTGAACACTGCAATTTGACCACAGTTTGAGGACAAACTGAAAGAATACTTTTCTAGGAGTATTGAATTGTCGCTCAAACGATGTAATAAGTGCGTTGATATTAGGGGGGGGGGGGGTCTATATTAAAAAGTCTGGACGTAGCAAATGCGTTATGGTAGCCAATTTTTATTAAATGCTTCAAATTTGTATAACTCAATTTAATATAAACCTAGAAAGTTAAGTTTTGGTGGAGTAAGGTATTTACGAGGGCAACATACCAAGAAAATTTCATCAAAATAACTTAGTTTTTTTTTGAGATTTTCTTTCGGAAAAATTAAATTTTTAATTTTTGCAGTCTCACCAGTAATACCTCTCTTATAGAGAATTTTTTTAAATAAAGACTTTCTTTTTTTTAAATAAAAATTCGTTAATAAGAACAAAACAGAAATGTCATTACCTAAAAAAGCATAGGTAACAGTACACGATGCTCACAGGTGGTCACCCATCCAAGAACTGACCCCGGCCGAGGTTGTTTAACTTCGCTGATCGTACGAGATGCTATAGCTGTTCGCTTGAAATGATTAATTATCCAAGGTTTATATACTCTTTATTAATTTTTAAGTTTCGATTAAAAAATAAGAATTAAATTATTTTAAAATTTTGCAATATTTATACAATTTTTAACAGTCCTGATTGCATACGTACTGTTCCTGTGTAAAATAATTTAACATAAATTATTGTAAAGGTTAGGGTCTTGGACAACTCACTCATTTCGCAATATGATCAAACAAAGCAATGATTTAATTCACAAGCTTTTCATATAAACTGAAATTATTATTTGAAAAACAACCTATTCTCTCATTAACCTAAAATCAAAATAAATTAATATGACATATGACGCTACATAAACCGCGCCATTTGCTATAAGAATGCAAGTAACAGAACAAACCAATAGCAATTTAATTTCTGACTAGGTGACCAAGAATTGTATTGTTGGTCATTTCAGAATGCCAAATCTATAGATAAATCTCCCTTGACTAAATTTTAAAAAAAAGTTATAATTGTAAAAGTTTTATTCAACTTATAAGGTTTTTATTTAGTTATTGTTTGGATCACACCTTAAAATCAGGCTCACACTCTTTAGCTGCCGATTTTACCATATATCTTTTTGAATAACAAATCAATTCTAGAAATAAATATTACCGTTAATTTTCCTAACGAGAGAAACTTCCCAACTTTGTGTAATAAAATGTAATAAAACTGCTTCAATTTATTAGGCAGATTTTGTAGCTTTCCAACATTCAAATAAAACAAACTAAGAGATCCGTTATGTCAACCTCTCCCACACACATTACACAACGCCTTAATAAACTTTTAGGAGCGTTTCGTAGCTTTTACATTTATTTAATTCAGGATAACTTAAATTTGTGTTGAGAGAAATGCCTGAAAATTAATATATGAGAAGATCTTTGAATGCTCTATATATGTAAAAAATTACATTACACTCACTGTAATAATTTAAAAAATATAGCGTTTTCAAAATGTTTTCCCCGATTTTCCACCTGAAAAACTTGAGCAAAAAGGCTGATTAACGAACTCGACCTCGGTTTTCGCCCAAGCAAGATTTTTGCTAAGTTTGATTGAAATCAGTTTAGTATTTTTTGAGTTATCGCTCGGATACCTACACACACACACACAAATATATATATATATATATATATATATATATATATATATATATATATATATATATATATAAACATATAAAAATGTTAACGGACCTTGGTTTTGGGTTCTATGGACCAAATTCGTGCTAATCTGAAGAATTTTTTCAAAAGATTTTCATCGTGATCTCTCAGCGAATTTTCATTAAAAAAATTCGCTAAAAATCAAATTCAATTGTGAGTTTACGTCGTTTCCTTCATAGCCAGACCGGTAAAGGTTGGCGCTTACCTCGTACCTGTAAACTGCTGGATGAATCGCCAACCATGGCCGTTAGTTTCATCGGAAGATAGAGTAAAACTAGAATTATCAAACTAAATGTTTAAAAAAAGTTTATTAATGTAATAAATACAAGTTACCTAACATAAGATTATGATAATTATAAAATTATGGCTATTATTTTGACTAATCTACATAATCAGTCTCATCAAAATGCATTTCTTAAAACACTTAAGGCCTTATGTTATCCAGTATAAAGTCCATAAAGTAAGCCACTCTGGTGTATACTCCTGGATTACCTTGCTGACCACACAGTCGTGGCCCAAAAGAAATAACACCGTGCTGAATGTAAACTGCGTCAATATCTCTTTGGCCTAAAATCTGCAATGGACCTCCACTGTCTCCTGCACAGGAATCCCTACCATCTTTTCCACCGGCACATAATAGGTTGTAATTTATATTGACTATGTCCTTATACCTTCTTTTGCATTCTTCGTTTGAGGTTGTAGGAATTTCAACTTTTAATAACTCTGGGCTACTTCGACCTACAATTATAAAGAATTAATAAAATTAAAAATTTTTGAGTCAGAGTAAGACTACCCAGGATAAAGGAAGCATGACAATTAAAAAAGTCTGGACGCAGCAAGTGCGTTATGGTAGTGAATTTTCATTAAAAAAATTTAATATCAAATATATGTGTGTTTTTTGTTTAAGAAAGCAGGCATCAAAGTTGGTTACCAGTATAACCTATATAGTAGAAACAATGTGTCATGTTCCATCAAAATAACTTTATTGTTTGAAAATGTACAAAAATTTCCGAAAGTAAACTTAAATTCCCGAAAAAACCGGTTTCTTGGTCAACCGTATAGGTTAATAGCAAATGGAGCTATTCAGATTTGAAACATTAATTGAAAATTCGCTACCATAACGCACTTTCTGCGTCCCTAATCTCTTTTCTTACAAACATGCAATATATTTTGATGGAAAATGCGAAAATCCAATAACATAAGGCGTATCCGATAAAAAAAAGAAAATTTGTATCACCAACGGCTTATGGGCCATCCTCTGATTGTAGAAATAATTTTTTAAGATGTAGATCAAGACACCCTATAATTAATGTATACCATTTTTTTTCGTATTGTATAATAACGGATATATTGAGCTCTATTGATTTTTTACGAAAATTCGACAAAAATTATAATATACCAGTGAACGATCAACACTATAGCTAAGACTACTGCCAAAGCATCAAAGAAAGGGTCTATTTGAAATGAATTTTCTGGAAATATTTTAGTAAAATGAAGGACAATAACGATCGAAGCTTAGACTTTAGGGTTTGTAAAATATTCTTCTCGGGATATTTTCTTTCCATAGCACGTATTAATTTCAGGTTCTTTGCCTAAATGTTGCCAATTTTGACGTTTTAAATCGCGACTTTGACGTTTTGAGGAAAACCCCAATTTATTTTTCTTTAACTGCCTATAACTTTTTTGTTTCTTCACTAAATTCGCGAAATTCACCTATAATGACATAAAACCTCGTGCGAAATTTCGTTGCTCTTACTTTGTTATTTCCGGAGATATAATTGTTTTTCGAAAGAAAACACAAAATTTTCGGGAAAAACTTAGTCCGATTCTTCTGGATAACGAACTTATCCAAGCCACTTGCATAAGGAATGTATTCACCAAATTTCATCAAAATCGGCCCATTATTTTTTAAATCATCGGTGTGATCCATATATATATATATATATATATATATATATATATATATATATATATATATATATATATATATATATATATATATATATATATATGTGTGTGTGTGTGTGTGTGTGTGTGTGTGTGTGTGTGTGTGTGTGTGTGTGTGTGTGTGTGTGTGTGTGTGTGTGTGTGTGTGTGTGTGTGTGTGTGTGTTCTGGATCATATTTTTATTAGAATGCGTGATCTGGATGATGTATCGGTTGAGATTATTCGGACAACTATAACAGATCATTTCTCGGTCGTTGCACAGGTGGTGCCACCCAGGAATAAAGTAAAGGATGAAAATGTGAAAAATATAGAACGTACGTAGACTATAATGAGTTACAAAAAATATTATCTGTTGAAAATGGGGAGAAAATGTAGGGAAGCGATGATCTGGAAAGGGCAGGGTCTTCCCTCGTAGAGACTTTGAAGAGAGCAATAGCTCTTAGTAGCAAGAAAGGAAGGATCAAAAATAAAACCAAAGCCAGAAAAGAATGGATAAGTAAGGGAATAATAACATCGATAAACAAGAAAAATGAATTATATAGAAAAACAAGAAAGAGTCCCAAAGATGTCGAACTTAGGAAGCAATACGTATTCTATAGGAACAGAGTTAATGGCTTAACTAAACAATAAAAAAAGAAGTATTATCAGAGAGGATTATTCGTGGACAAAACAGTACAAAAAACTTATGGGAAAGTGTAAAAAAGATTACAAATGAAAAACCGGAATGAGGAAGATAAAAGTAATAAGGATAAATGCTGAACTGACAGAAGACAGAAGGAAGATAGCAAATGAATTTAATGATTATTATGTGAATGTAGCAAAAAAATTGGCAGAAAAATTTGAGCACAATGGGATGCAGCAAAAGAGGGTGCACAGTAATAATTAAATATATTTATTGCCAGTGTCTGAGGAAGAGGTTATAAAACTGATAAGAAAATTGAAACAAGGAAATTGAAACCAGGAAAAGCACCGGGACTTGATGGACTTCGATCTGAAACCATGCTTCAAATTTCCGGCGTTATTGTTAGGCCTTTGACCTATCTGCTAAATAGATGTTTGGAAGAGGGCAAAGTGCCTGGGATATTCAAGATTTCAGTTATTACGCCGCTTTATAAAAAAGGCGATAGGGAGGATACGAAGAATTATAGACCGGTGTCACTCTTGTCAAATATTGCCAAAGTGATGGAGAAAGTAATAAAAAGTAGATTGTGCAATTTTTTAGCAAGATATGAAGTGCTTTCTAAAAATCAGTTTGGTTTAACCGAAGGTAAGAACACGGAGGATGCCATGGCTGCCTTGACTGGGTTGATATATGGGGCGCTGGACTCTGGTAGACAGAACCTTTGCGTCTTTTTGGACTCAGAGAAGGCGTTTGATACCATCAGTCACAGAATATTGCTTGATAAGTTGTTTGATCTGGGAGAGGGGTGGCTTTGAAATTGTTTCAGAGTTACCTAATTGATCGCCTTCAGTGCGTATGTATTAACGGAACACACAGTGAGCTTAGAAATGTCACATATGGTGTGCTACAGGGAAGTGTTTTGGGGCCGCTGTTGTTTATTATCTATCTGAATTCACTATTTCAGCAGAAAACAACGGGAAATATAATAAGTTTTGCTGACGACACGGCGGTTTTCTATAGTGCTAATTCCTGGGATGCACTTAGAAAAAAGGTGGAAACAGATCTCGTGAAAATAAAAAACTGGTTCGACCAAAACCACCTTACAATTAATGTAAGTAAGACATGCTATGTTGCTTTTTCGAACCATGTGAACATAGGACCATCATATCAATATTTGAGCATAGATAGATCTAGAAATATGGAAATCAAGTCCGCGATGGAAGTTAAAAAACTGAGAAATTTGGTTTATATATTCAAGTATCTGAAGAACATTCTGGAGTATAAAGAGATGAAAATATTATATTATTCACTAGTTGAGAGTCGCTTGAGATATGGGATTACATCTTGGGATGGAGCTGCAGAGTGCCACCTAAGAAACGTTAAGGTAGCTCAGAGCTGGATCCTCAGATTAATGACGGGAAGGGCACGTACTTGTCCGTCTCGTCTCGTATATCATGAGGCTGGCGTGATGGACCTAGAACAAATATTCGCCTGGAATTGAATATTGTATCTCAAGAGATGTGCTGATACCTTGGAACTATATAAGCCTGTGTATGAATTCCTCAATAGAAGTAACAAAGTGATGACAAATAGGCCACGGAAAACTATGGGGCAGCAATGTCACTTGGTTTATTGCGGTCGACTCTATAACGCACTGCCTGGTGACATTGGAAGCATTGGACCTTATAATATATTTAAAACTAAGATTAAAAATTGGATATTTACTGAACGTGAAGTAGTCCATCGAATTGTGCATAGACAGGTTATGCCACCATAAACAGCAGACTTGGAAAAATGTGCTGATATTGATATGTTTGGGTGCATGAGCGTGTGGCGCTGTTATTTTGTGTACGAATGTGTGTGCATGTTGAGAGTAGGTGAGGGCATATTGAGGTATGTGGTGTGAGAGAATGTGAGAGCCTGGGAGCACTATAAGTGTATGAATGGGCGTGCGAAGACTGGTATGTACGCGATGAAAACAAACCTGCGTGTTTATGTGTGTATGGTGTATTGAGATAGTGGGTGCAAGAAATGTGTTCATATGAATACAGCGGAACTCTGGCCAGTTCTTTACAGGTATTATCTATAAAATGATGCATTTTCATGTGCCAGTATGTGCCTATATGCTGGTGACCGGTTGCGATGTTAGATGGGTTTGTTTGTTGATTATGCGATTTGATATACAGATTCCCAAAACCCCACACAAAAGCTATGCTTCTGTGGGAAAAGGTGTTTATTTTTAGCGCTTATGTTTTGTTGGTTTGCCTTATTATTATTATATAGCAAAAAAAACATAATTTGTGTTTTTATTTATTTTGTACCATATTTTGTATGTTCTTTCGTTGAAAATAAACTTTATTATATATATATATATATATATATATATATATATATATATATATATATATATATATATATATATATATATATATATATATGTATATAGAGGTACCGATTCTCTAAAGCTTCTAGCCACACAAGTCATCATTTAACTGTTAAAAAACTATAAGGTTTTGTTTATTTTATTAACACAAAGTGTTTAGATGTTTCAATAATCAATTTTGATAACAAACTATATGTTCCTACTTTCTGTGTGCCCTAAGGATCAAATCTTGATCTAGGAATTTTCTGACATTTATAGGTTACGTTCCATAGATTGTTCCTTATTCTTTGCGTTGATAATACGTCAGAGAATTCTTCTAGCGATAAGATATCAAAGAAACATAAAATATGCATAAAAAAATAGTGAAAATACCTGTTTCTGTGGCACCCCAGCCTGTAACTATAACATTTTTGTTCGTAAAATCATAATTTCTCCACTCCCCAGTCGGTAAACAAATTGGTTTCGCGTTTTCTGAAACAAAAATAGATTAATTAACAAATATTACATTTTACTTGGCTTTTAGGTCGACGTCCTTAAAGTTTCGGTAAATATTTAAAGCGACGTTAGTTAATCATTAATTCAAATGACCAACCACAGGCTGTGTTTCGGTTTTGTTGCCCTGGCAAGAAAACATATTAAATCCTTAATTGGTTGGTTTGATCAATGATTATCTGATATTCACGGTGACTGTTTGACAAGGTCTTCTGCGACCGGGCACTTATCTTAAAATAATAAAAAAACATTTGTATTGATGCTTAGTGTCAACAATTTTGTTGAATTTTGAAGATTCTTTATAAACACTTTTTAAAGATCCCCAATAAAAAGGCCGAACTCTAAGTAATTTACTTTCGAATTACGATTCAACGAATTTATATTCTAACTACAAAAGCTATTCAGAAAGTGACGTAATATGATTGTGATAATTCAAAGCTTAAAATTGAGAATAAAGTAATTTTGAAGTGCAAACAGTATTTTGCAATGACCTTTTCCAGAAAAAAAGTATTTAAAAGTAAAACCGTAATTTTTTTTTTAAATTTATAAACCAAAATTTATCAAATTTAAAACGACTTCTTTGAATGTAGTGCAATACAGTTATTGAGTGTTGGCGTTTTACTGGTAAAGGCTTCACAAAAAAATAAGGATTAATGTGGCCGAAACCGGTTTTTGTCTTTCTATTTATTTAAATGCCCAACAGAAACATTTTTTTCTTACAGGACATTAAAAATAACACAATATGCGCAGAATGCCAATACACAATAATCTAAAAAAACATTAAATACATAAGCATTAATTAACAAAAATATAACAATAAAAAATTCAAAATCTAACAACTATGGTTTTATACAAAAGATGTACAGAGACAAAACAAAATATAATGTTTACAATTTATAAAGTTCATTAAAACGAAATACAGGGGATCTATCATTAACTTCTACTTTTTTTTAATTATTATTTTATTTCAACAACACACCACGAGGGCTTACAGCCTAAATACTATCGTACCGTGGGTGTCGACAAGGAGGAAAGAGGCAACTTATTAATTCTGGACTTGAAGGTTTCGAGGTTCGGAGGAGAAGGAAAAACATGCGCCGGCAAGGAATTCCACAACTTGGAAGTCCTCGGGACAAAAGAGCGGGCATAACAAGATGTTCTATGTCTGGTGACCTGGACAGTAAAAGGGTGCATTCGTTCTGTTGCCCTGGTAGGTCTGTTGGGGGCAGCAGGTGGAGGAATTATGGAAGAAAGCTCCTCTGAGCAGCGTCCGTGCAGATATATATATATATATATATATATATATATATATATATATATATATATATATATATATATATATATATATATAAAGAGAGAGAGGTCACCAACGGCACGTCGGTCGGCAAGGGATGGCAGCCTTTGGGTGAGGGTAGGGTCACCAATGAGACGTATAGCTCTCTTCTGAATAGTGTCCAGGATAGCAAGTGTAGAAGCGGCAGCAGCACCCCAGATGTGGGAGCATTATTCGAGGTTTGGCCTTATTTGCAAAGTATATAAGGTATAGAGATTAGCTGGTGAAAAGTGTTTGCGAGCCCGGAAGAGGAAACCTAATTTATTAGCAGCCGCTTCTGCAATGGATGTGACATGTTGGTGCCAATTGAGATTTCGATCCACAGATATGCCAACAGGTGAAAAGGACTCATTACTTTGAATAGCTTGGTTGTTTATTGTGATGGGTCTAGGACTGGTGTATCTTTTATGAGAAAGAAAGCAAGACTGAGATTTGGTGGGGTTGAATTGTACAAGATTTCTACTTCCCCAGTCTAATATTTTTTGGAGATCCACGGAGACAGAACCCTCTATGAGTCTGCGACCCTCATCTAATTGGGCCAAAGAGACAGGCTTAGAATATTGTATATTTGAGTGGAGGGTGCTGTCGTCCGCGTAACTGTGAACCGGGTTGGATGTGCTAGAGAGGAGGTCATTGATGTGAAGAAGAAACAAAGTAGGGGCTAAAGCTAAACCTTGATGAACTCCTGCATTAATTGGATATAGTTTAGAGGAATGGTCATCCACGACAACAGAATTGCTCCGGTTGGAGAGGAAGTTTGCTGTCCAGGTACAGAGTTTTGGTAGTAGGCCATAGGCGGAAAGTTTATTAAACAGCGCTGCGTGTCAGACCTGGTCGAATGCTTTGGATATGTCTAGAGCGACAATCTGGGATTCACCGTGTAGTTCCATAGACTTGTTCCAAGAATGGGTGACAAAGGAAAGGAAGTCAGCAGTTCACCTGCGCTGACGGAATCCATACTGCCTGTCGTGGATTAGACTGTGTTTTACAAGAAATTTTAGTAATTCGGTGTTTATATATTTTTCCATCGCTTTAGATATGACTGAAACGAGAGAGATAAGCCTGTAGTTGCTAGGAAGCGCTTTGGATCCTTCCTTGGGGACGGGTTGTACTCGAGTAGTTTTCCAGTTACTAGGGAATATACCTCTATTGTAAGATGTCTGAAACAGACGAGTCAGGACAGGAGCAAGTTCTGGTGCGCATTTTTTGAGAAGAATTGCTGGGATCTCGTCAAGGCCTGAGGCTTTCCTGGTATTAAGAGAAGAGAGCATATTTCGTACCTTTTTGGTTTTGAAAGTGACATCCGTCATTTTATGCGCGACATTGGGGACTGTCGGTGGTTGAACATTTGGAGGTGGGTTGAGAGTAGAATTGCCGGCGAACAAAATAGAGGTACTTGAGGAACTTACGTTGAACTTTGAACTGTCTCTAGACTGAATACATAGCGCTTATAATATGAGCTCCACACCAGACAACAGTACTCAAGGCTCGTGAGTATAGTAGAGTTGTTTTAGAGCATGCAAATTGACAAAGTTACTGCAGTTTCGTATCAAAAAGTCTAGCATATGCAGAGCTGATAAAACTGTTCGCGAAATCTGGTAACTAAACCTTAGTTACCAGCTAAATAACTAATATGCTGTGGGGTTTAGCTGACGCAAGTGACAGATTTGGAGATTGTATTCGACTCACTTTAGTAACTAAAGGAAAGCTGTGAGTCGAATACAACCCCCCCATTGCGTCAGCTAAACCCCACAGTATATTAAGTAAGCTTTTTAATCAATACTTAAAAGTCACACCATAGAATGAAGTTACTCTGCTTTGAGCTCATTGTGAAATGAAAGTATATCTTACATTCGATAGGGCTGCTTGTCGATTGTAACTAAAGTCATAGGTAAAGGAATAATATCTTACCAACAGAAAGGTCCATGGGGCGTGATACCCTAATAAGTCCTATATCATTGGTGTAAGCTGTTGAATTATACTGTGGATGTGGTATGGTCCTTTCAATACCCAGATCCTGAACTGGAGGCGCACATACTCTTCCTGTGGGGTACTGGGCACAGTCTAATCGAGTGTTTATATTGTGTTCACCAACTCGCACTCCGATTCTGTACAAAAATTTCTGTTTAATAGAGAATTTTTATAATTGTAATTCTAAAAAAGTCCGGGACACAGCAAGTGCGTTATGGTCGCGAATTTTCATTAAATGTTTCAAATATGAATAACTCAATTTTCTATGAGCCTAGAAAGTTGAGTTTTGGTACGTAGTACGGTCTTTCCCAAGGCAACATATCCATAAAATTTCATCAAAATAACTTGGTTATTTTCGGAGATAAACATCTTTTTCGAAAGAACACTAAAAATTTGCCCGGAAAACCTCGTCCGATTTTCCTGGCTAATGAACTTATCCAAGCTATTAATGAAAAAAAGGTACCTGACGAGTTTCATCAAAATCGGTTAATTACTTTTAGTGAATTTTTATTAAGAAAATTCACTAATAGAAAGGTATCGATGGTGAGACTTTCGAAAAATAACTTCAAATGAGCGCGTATTAGGACCCCTGGAACCCATTGCCATGGTCAGTTAAGAAGTTTATATATATATATATATATATATATATATATATATATATATATATATATATATATATATATATATATATATATGTATGTATCCAACCCCGATAATTCACAAGAGACTTCACTGATTTCGACCAAATTTGGGAATCACCCTTATTTTGTTAATTGCATGGATAAGTTCGTTCATCAGATCTTAACACCCAATTTTTCTTAACAAAAAATTAAAAAATATCTTTTAAAACGCGACATCTCTCAAATTATTTAGGTGATTAAAACGAAAATCTACAACTTAAAAGAATATAGACAGTTGTGGTTGCGTACCAATTTTCAAGTCTTTTGATCAAAGAAAAATAAAGTTATTCGAAATTAAAATTAAAATAATAATCGACATCACTTCAGATTCTGTAATCCAATATCTACAATGTTGGACAAAGACAGCTGACGTTACCTGTACTGCTATGCTATTTACATAAATGGGGGATAAAAATATAAACAATGGAAGTAAGTATCATTGCAAGATGTCAAAATCTAGAGCATTGTGAAATGTACGATAGGAACCCCATCTCGGTGCGGAACCAGGTACTATGTCGTCACGAGACCTCTAGTAAACATAAAATGTTATAGATGGAGACTGTGTACAATCAACAAACAATTTTGTAAATTGTCAGCCCTGGCCCATTTCTTTCCTAATACCCGGACAATGTTTTCTTTCAAAAGCGCTAAATTTTAGAATGCGACTGCAAGCGGCTTGATAGCTGGTTGACGTGAGACGACACCGCTGATCTTTAACAGCAGCAAGTTGCTTAGAAGCTTAACATGCGCATTATTTCTATGCTTTGTCTCCTGCACTTGTTATGTAGCATTGTTGACATTTTACAACTGACTTTTAACTAACCTCACATATTTAGAACATGGATATAAATATTGAAAATAAATATTGGACGATAGTTACAAATAAAACTTGTGAGCTAATGACCTAGAACAAAAAGTCTGGACGCAGCAAGTGCGTTATGATAGTGAATGTTCATAGAAATGATCTGGCAACATTTTTTTCGAAAGAAAACTCAAAATTTTCCCCGAAAACCTGGTTAGATTTCCCTGGCTAACTAACTTATTCAAGTCACTTATAAAAGTAACATATATTCCAAATTTTCTCAAAATCGGCCCATTACTTTTTGAGTTATCGGTGTGATACATATATGTATATATATATATATATATATATATATATATATATATATATATATATATATATATATATATATATATATATATATATATATATATATATATAAACATATAAAAATTGGAACCGACCCGGATATGCGTTCTAGGGGTCCTAGTTCACGCTCATTTGCAAACATTTTTTCAAAATTCATAAGTCGGGATCTCCTCATTAGTGAACTTTTTAAAGAAAATCACTAATCATAAAAATTAAGTCTGCTTTAATAATTCTTACCAAATACGCTTAAGTACACAACAAAGTAGTATAACTTACAGCGAAAATTTTAGGTTTGTGATACAATGAGCAGCTGTCAATATGTATCTGGAGTTAATAATGGTCCCTCCACATCGAAAATCTGGCCCCTTATCTGCAACAACAAAAAATTAGGACACATTTTTATCAACCATATTTTAAATATTCAGTAAACGGATGAATATAAGATGGGTATTATATTTTTACATGAGAGCTATTTAACTGTGATGTTGCTTTTTCAAATACAAAATTTAAACGTATAAAAGTTACGTGGTAGCGGAACAGGCGCCATATTATTATTTATTGTTATTTATTAATATTATCGCAAATATCTCATAAATAAGTTATGAACTTGTGTGTGTGCTGAGATGCGATTTTGAAAGCTTAATTCCAAAAACGATTGCATAAACTTCGAAAATGACATTAACACTTTTAATCTTCACATACCAAATGGGATGATTTACTTTAACAATTATTATTCTTTCCAAATTTAGGTCAAGAATTAGCCACAGTCGTTTAATTTTTTCAATAACGTAGGAAAAAACATCCACGTAAAGAAAAAATGGGGCACAAAATTAGGCATAAAATATCATTACGTTCTTCGAGGTTCTGGATTTGTTGACTAACAAAACACAGCTTTTCAAACTACTAATATTATAACCAACTACTTTCCCACCATAAACACGCCAACTAAAATATTCCCCTATCACAAATGTCCATAGAACTATATTTAACTATTCGATTTCTATGATCACTTATTCTGCACCAACCCTAACTCACTACTGACTGACTCACTATTTGCGGCTCGCCTATCTATACTCTCTATAGAGATTTTAGACCTTTCTACATCGTTTCATACCTGTTATAGTTGCTATTGAATGAGTCTCGAGATTCGGAATACCACGAACATATCATTCATTCACCACAGATTTTTGTATTGCAATTGAATGCTATTATATTTGTATTTGTAAGGTGTAACGATTACGTTTCGTTACTGCTTTAATTATTCAAAATAAACCCGTAAGAGACTTAATTAATAGCCGACAATCCAATATCTGTAAGGCAATTCATGTTTTGATTTCAAAATTATTCTCATGAAAAGTCGCTAAATCTTCAAGTACCGTAAACACCGTACTGCATTTCAAATGTGTACGTTAAAAGTCAAATATCTAAAGACGCAATATGGCTTTGTTAGTAAATGATGCGTAGCATTTTGCGGAAGGAATATTTCCAAGAAATAAATGTCGTTGCTACTGGCTCAGTAATTTTCCTTATGACGTCACGGGCGACGGTTGAGAGAATTGCCGGCGAAACCTTCAACTGTGGATACGGGGGTTGAGACCTCGTGACTTCACCACCGATTGGATGTCTCGTTTTATCTCATTCGAAGAATGGAGGCTAGAAAGAACTCGCGCACAGCCAGTAACGGTCACGGTAAGAATTTTTGCGTGCAGCGAGTAGCAATTGCAAAACCCGGCATTTTAGCAGGGACTCTCTGCTAAGCATTCATAGAGTGAACACCCGTTCACTTTCGGTGGCTATTAAATTATCTTAAAACGGGGTTGTAATGTTCTTTCTGTTATCTGTACTACCTAATAATTATTGTTAGTGATTGTTCGGAGTAATTCAAGTGATTAAACATCGTATTTAGCATAAAAACGCGAGCTAACTCGTGGTTCCTTGTTCCGAGCTGTTGACTTCTTGCCGAAATCAGAAAGAATTCCTGGTTATTATCGAAGCTTGAGTCAATTGGTAGTGAATTTTACTTGAAAAAATTCACGTTTTAATTGCGATTTGCAAAGTTTCCATCAAGCGAATTCAGAACATCCACATAGGTGTCAAATGGTCTTGTAGTATTGGAGCAATGGCATTCACCGGTCCAATAATCCCTGATGAGAAGTCCCAGTCGTTTTCCCCAGTTTTTTCGCTTTTATTGGAGTCTGGAATCCGTGTCAGGCACTCAAAATTGATCCCACCTGGAAAGCATCTTCACAGGGTCATCAGGTAACCTAATACCGGAAGACTGGTGAGTCTAAACAAATCTTTTCTCTGAATCAGCAGAGTTTTCATGCCAAAATCTAACATCTGAAGTTTTAATAACCTGAACTTTCAAAATCACGTAATCAAGTTTGAACTTAAACAATGTCAGAGAGGTGATGTCAGCATAACTATAAATTTCCTGTTCAATCCCTAAGATTTTGTCAATTTTGTAAATTTAAACACAGTTTTTATTAATTTTTTAAAATTGTAATTAGCAAATTTTGTCTGTAAAATATGTAACCTATACATTCTCTTTAACATCTCTTATTTTTCATAATTAATATAGAAATTTCACGTAGGACCATATATTCTTTTTTTGGAGCCTCACTCAAAGAACTGGCCAGTTAATTCACTAGAAAACCTAGCAATTGATTGACAAACGTCAAGTAATTTACCTAATCACTTGTGTTTGTTTTTGAACGATACCCTAATTAACAATAACCTTTTAGTAATGTACAACTATCTTTATCCTGTTTTAATTCATGTCTGTAAATTAATAATTTCTTGCTCTTGAGATGCTTGCTATTTATCTGATTGTGACTTGTGTGCAATTAATGTTTATCTGATATTTACCAACCATTTTTATTTCATTTGGTTTGATATTCCAAATTTAATTTATATGAATAAATTCAATATTTTGTTACATTAACATATCTGTTTAATTGAAGAGAAATTCCTCCCTAGTATCTACTTTCCTATTGACGTCGGCACAAACAATTTAGGGGAAGGTCGGGCAAAAAGAACCATATGGGCAAAAGGAATCACGCAAATTCCGAACTAAATGTGATTAATTGCGACCTGGCAACAGTGTCACACTATGGACCGTGTTCTGTTGAACGGATGGCGGCGTTAGATCTAGTGACTTCCACAGGTTTCCTAGTTTCGTTGTGAAATTTAGTTCAAGGTAAGTTTGAATACTTAGTTTTACAAAAGTTACATAAGTGTTAATGCAGTCTGGTAACCAGTATGTGCTGACCTAACCTATAAATTGCATGCGTTGTGTACAGTGTTTTGCGTGGCATTCGTTGCACTAAGTACATGTGTGTTAGGGCAAAAGGAACCGGGCAAAAGAAATCAGTGGCTCCTCTTGCCCGAGCTGTAATTCTTTTTACCCTTTTATGTAAATGTGTAGCGCGTAGCTAAAAAGGCTTCTGAATATATATTTTTTATTTCCAGATGGTTTTCAAATATAACAGAAAAAGTGATAGGGGCTTAGGCTGGTCCGAGGCTACAATGGCATTAGCTATAAATCAAGTAACTGAATCAAATGTTTAAATAAGGAAAGCAGCTTTAATGCATGGAATTCCATATCCTACCCTACGCAAGCATGTAAAATCGGGTGTGCCAACAAAATCGTTAGGTCGTTTTAAACCAGTGTTCACTAGTGATGAGGAGCAACAGTTTGTTGATTTCATCAAAGAAGTAAACGGACGATTTTACGGCATTACCAAAAAAGATTTATGTGAACTAGTTTTCCAATTTGCTGAAAAAAATAAAATCAATCATCCTTTTCAAAACGGAATGGCGGGACAACAATGGTACAACAACTTTATGTCTCCGCATCCTGAACTGAGCTTACGGGTTCCCGAACGAACAAGTATAGCAAGAGCTAGGGGTTTCAATCGACCTCAGGTACAATTGTTTTTTGACAATCTTTCAGCTCTAAGAGAAAAATATAAGTTTTCGCAAGATGATATATATATATATATATATATATATATATATATATATATATATATATATATATATATATATATATATAATGCAGATGAAACAGGGATTCAAACATCAGCAAAGAGGCCTTCTAAAGTCATAAGTCTAAGAGGCAAGAAGCAAGTAGGCAGTATTTCATCAGCTAAAAGCGGTCAATTGGTAACTGTTATGTTTTGTTGTTCTACTTCAGGTATATTTATACCGCCTGGTTTCATTTTCCCAAGAAAAAAGCGAAATCCAAGATTCCTGGCTATATAGATATTGTGACAGACAGTGGCTGGATGACAGCTGAAGCTTTTTTGGAATGGTTACAATTCTTTGTTAGGTGTGTCTTGCCAACAGATCAACACAAATGTTTATTAATCTTAGATAACCATTCTTCGCATAGGTCTATAGAAGCCCTAGACTATGCATCATCAAACAATCTTGTTATTTTAACAGTCCCTCCACACACTACACATAAATTTCAATCTTTAGACGTCAGTGTCTACTCTCCATTAATTGGGTACTTTCAGCGCGAGGTTGACAAATGGCAAAAAAATCACCCTTCACAAAGACTCACGTTTTTCGACATTGGTGCAGTTTTTGGTGGCGCATACCTTCAATCAACAACACCTCAGAATACTATCAACGGATTTAAGAAAACTGGCATCGCAGAGTGTGACATAGACGTCTTTGCAGATTTGGACTTCCTACCTGCCGACGTTACAGATAAAACACAGCCCAACGACACTGATTATAAACAAAATGGCCGTATACTTGACAAAAATTAACAAGCTGAAAACAAAGATTTGAAAAATGGAAACACATCAAACACAATTGAAGAAAATGGGAACCAAAAAACTAATGTGACCTCAGAAATTATATCAGAAATCGAATCTTCTGATGAAGATACACCTTTATTAAAATTTCGGGACAAATTGAAAGATTTGAGAGACATTTGTGAAGCAGGTCCTTCCAACAAGCCTGATAGTCCCAATATCAGTTTATTAGACATAAGGCCATTGCTTAAGCATACTGCTGTTTCAACAATTAAGAAACACAAGACCCAAAAATCAGAAATTCTGACATCTACTCCAGTAAAGCAAAAAATTCGTTCGAAAGTGAAGAATCCGTCAGAGGAAGGGAAAAGAAAGTTGAATGCCGAATCAGACAAAGAGTTTCTAATTTGCCTATCAAAGAAACCTAAAGAAAAAGAGGTTCCTGAGGAGTTCATTCCCTGTCTTGTCTGCGGTGATTGTTACGGAAATTCTATTCCAGGGGAGAAATGGATTGAGCGCAACATATGCAAGGGTTGGTGTCACCAGCTATGTAGTGACTATAACAATATAGGATTTTATATTTGTGACAATTGTAGAGATACAATACTCCAGTCAGTTGAATTTTTAGTTTTTTCCAAGTTTTCCGAGGATTTAAATTGTTTTTTGATATGGTTCTTTTTGCCCTTCCCAATTAATCCTTTTGCCCGTATGGTATGGGCAAAAGGAGCCAAAGTCAATTGTTCAAAAATCTGCTGATAAATAATATAATATTTTTACTAGTATCGCTTAGTATTTTTTTTTCAGTGAATATAAAGTATACAACATATGAGGATACAAAATTCTTTGAGGTATATTATGAATTTTCACACTTACAGAATTTAAAAGTAAAGTGGTTCCGGCTGCCCGACCTTCCCCTATTCTTACTAACTATTATCTAGATATCTAAGTTTCAATGTAACCTGGCACTAGTCTGGAGAGCCCACAAATATAGGACTCTGGACAGTGTGAAGCAAAAAAAGGAAGAGAACGTGAGTATCAAACTATATCCAGATCTGTCAACTTCCTAAAAAGTGCTGCTAATCTTAATAAATTTGATAATCTGATAGATAGCTCCTTTAGGGTAGGGTGTTATAGGCAATTGTGACCTCACCATTGAGCAGATCTATATCCACCTGAGGTCAATCAGATATACCATGGTTCTTGTACTTAAAGCTTTTCTTTGAATGAGGTAATTAAGGAAATTATCAAAGTTAACCCCTTACAGTTTTGACATATCCATCTTTATACAGATAGAATTTATATTCATATGTGATTGCAATAATTGCTTTTTTTCTGAAGGACATATTATTATTGATTGGACTCATCAAGGTTCATAAGCTACTTACTTGTTTGATAAGAAAGTAACGCCATCCAAGGGAATTCCAGCACCTCAGTTTTATTACCATTGGTAATCTTGTCTGGTGTATCTGAAAATCCACAGTCCTGGTTAATATTATTTCTATTCCTATGCCTTGAGACATCAGGAGGATCAGGATTTCTAGACTCAAAGCCTGACGAGCTCGTGGGACAGCACACTTTCACTTCTCTTCCTTCAAAACCACATTGGTAACTTCTCAGTCTCGCTACTACTTGTGCGCTTAAAGGTTTTGGAGCATTTTCTAAGAAATTAAGGATCGACTGACAACTATGGATAGCTATACAGGTGCCTACGCCTCTATCTGGTGTCCTGCAGCCTTCGTCTTCTACAGCCCATTCTGGAAATATATTTTTTAATTATTATTATGCTTGTTCTGGCTATGCATTCTCAACAAAAATCTATTTGCCTGCTGATTTTTAATAAATACGAATAAAAATAATAAATTGCGCTTTATTTATTAAGACCAGACAACATACATCAAACATCTTAATCTACAAATTTGCTATATACGCAGAAGGAGGCACAGAAAACCCACAATAGAAAAGGCAGCATTTTTAGAAGAGAGTTTTATTTATTTAACATAGTCTTCTCCAAGCTTTACCTATTTAGCATAACTTTCAAGAATCAATTATATTCTATTCTGCAGCGTTTTACCTTGATGTTTTAAAACGTTTGTAGGCGCGGATGACTCGATTTCGCAAGAATAGATGGATTCTCCATCACGACAATGCACCGTCCCATTCCGGAATAGTTGTCCCCGAGTTTTTAGTGAATTTTCTTTAAAAAAAATCACTAATGAGGAGATCGCGACTTTGAATTTTGAACAAATTTCTTCAAATGAGCGCTATTTACGACCCCTGGAACCCAAATCCGAGGTCGGTTTTATATATATATATATATATATATATATATATATATATATATATATATATATATATATATATATATATATATATATATATATATATATATATATATATATATATATATATATCTTTTGTAATGTTGCACACACTTTTAAATATACACTTTATTTGTTTACTCTACTTTTTGCGATTGTTTATTGGTTTGCGTGGACTGCAGTTTCGAACCGTCCCGGTTTACCATGAGCACGCTACGGACTAGTTTTTCCCGGAAAATTTTGCGTTTTCTTTTGGAAAATTGTTATATCTCCGGCAATAACAAAGTTAAGGCAACCATATTGGGTACGAGGGTTTATATCATAAAAAGAAAACCATGCACCATAATTTGAATCTCTACGTTAAAATAAAAAAAGGTTATAAGCTTTTAAGTTTTTCTTCTTAAAACGTCAAAAATGTCGCGATTCGAAACGTTAAAATTGACATGTTCTAGATAGAGTACCTAAATGAATACCGCTATGCAGTATAAATGTCGTAAGAAGTTAGAAAGCCGTAAGTTTCAGCTACAATCTTCATTGTTCTCTATTTTATTAACCTATTTGCTGAAAATTAATTTAAAATAGACCATTTATGTGATGCTTTGGTAGCAGTTTAAGTTATTTATTTAATTGTAATAATCAGATTACGTTATTATTTGGCGTTTTTTTTTTCAACTGGGAAAAGTGGAAGGTTTTTATGGAGAAACGGTGTTGGTAAGGAGTTTCTCCTTTCTATGGACGTCTGTAAGGTGAGTTTTTTAGTTTGCATTTCTAGCTCCGTTGTCGTAATTTTTACCCTGCACAGAACCTCAAATTTGCTTTAGGTCTCTTAACAGTATTGTGGAGTTGAGATCACAGCATTTGTCCGATGGTTAATACATATAGGGGTTTCTATAAGCATGTTTCTGAATTATTTTTTTCGAAAAACGAACAATACGTTAATCTGCTAATTTACCTATAAATGTTATTAATCACACCGATAACTCAAAAAATAATAGGCCGATTTTGATTACATTTGGTGAATACCTTCCTTTTGCAAGTGGCTTGAATAAGTTCGTTAGCCAGGAAAATCGGCTCAGATTTTCCCGGAAATTTTTGTGTTTTCTTTCAAAAAAAATTAAATCTCCGGAAATAACAAAGTAAGGACAACCAAGTTTGGTACGGGGATTTATGTCATTATAGCTAAATTACTCACCAAAATTTACCTCTCTAAGTTAAATGACAAAAAGTTAGAGGTATTTAAAGAAAAATAAACTGGGGTTTTCCTCAAAACCTCAAAGTCGCGATTTAAAACGTCAAAATTACTAATCACAAACTCTGTAGTAATAATAGCTGTATCCAAGGCATTTGCCTCGAAGACAATAGTAAAGTAAATGATATAGGGCAAATTACATCTGAATCTAATAACTATTTTGCTACTATAGCTAATAAGTTAAAGAGTAAAAATTCCAATAATCAAGTGCAACCGGATACTAATTTAATTAATAATAACCCCCACTCGTTCTTTTTCTATCCTGTATCTGAATACGAAATAACAAATTACATAAATTCTTTAAAGAAGTCAAACAGTGTAAGTCATGACAATATTAGCAATAATATTGTAAAGATGTTTTACGTATACCTGGTTAAGCCAATAACTCATATTGTAAATACAATTTTACAAAGCGGTATTTTTCGTAGATACTTGAAAGCTGCCACTATAATTCCACTCTTTAAGGATGGGGATAAAGAGAATATGAATAATTACAGACCAATTGCTTTAACTAGTATAATCAGTCAAATTACCAAAAAATGCGTAAAAGCGCAACTAATGTAGTTTTAAATAAATACAACTTTGAAAACAGAAATCAGTTTGGCTCTTTGCAAAATTTATCGACTACAGATGCTATCATAAATGTAACTGAGAAGTTATATGACTCGCTTAATAATAACAAACAATGGATTGGAGTATTTCTGGATTTAGAAAAAGCATTCGATACAGTGTCAAATGATTTACTATTGATAAAACTGAAAAAAATTGGTATACGCGGTCTTGTTCTCAAACTATTTAAATCATACCTTTATGATAGAAAACAAAGAGTCCGCATAGGTGACAGTGCTAGTGATCAGATTAGGTTTAAAATGGAGTCCCCCAAGGGACAGTTTTGGACCCCATTCTGTGCCTGATCTACATTAATGACCTAATGAATGTAGACACAGGAGAAGAAATGGTATGCTATTCTGATGATGCAGCGGTAATTTTCTCTCATAATTCATGGGACCAAGTACTCAGGGCTTTCAGAAATCAAATCATGGTTAGATTCGAATCTACTTTTACTGAATTTATCTAGAACTAAATTTTTGACCTTGGCAAAAACAGACAATGCTGCCGAATATTAATGAAATTAAATTTGAAAGTTACAATAACACATGTCACATTGCATCGATAGGCGTGAAAGTACAAAATATCTAGGTGTTCATATCGATCAACTACTTCAGTGGGATATCCATATAAATTATGTTAATATCAGTATTCGTAAAACTAGTCACAAATTCTTACAACTCAAGCGTATACTTGAATGGAAATGGATTAAAATATTTTATCAGGCCACTGTAGAATCTATTTTAAATTATGTTCTAGTTATTTGGGGGACTGCTTATAACACACATTTTACTAAACTTTACTCAATACAAAAATGGGCAATAAAAATTAGGCTTGACAACGACATACTGTACCCTTCGGAGCTGGTCTATAAAGATAGTGAAATGCTCCAACTAAAAAAATTGTTTGCTTTGTCAGTACTCAAGTTCATGACTTCAAGAACAGCTTTCAAGAAAGACTGAATCATTATTAAATAACCCGGGTATCTCTAGCAATTGCGCCTTTAAAAATATTTTACATTTGGACAGCGTCACGTTTCATTTGTGGGCCGTAAATTACTACACTCTCTTAGGTCGAAGTTTTCTATAACTGGGAAAAGGTTGGTTTCTTAAAAATACAGGTAAATTAATGGAATATTGTCTTGTTTGGTTGTAAATTTGGGTGGATGTTTTGATTAACTCTAATTAACAATTACTTATGTAATTTTTCTCCCTCTTAGGGCTCGTCCGCTGGCTTCTTGTGCATGCCCTTTGTCTTTTCTACTCCACCCATTCCAAAATTACTGTGCCTTGAATTAGTCTGCACAGCAATTGGTAGGGTGAAGTTTTATATTGCCCTGTCTCCGGTCTAGACTGTCCGTAGATCAGTTGCGTTTTGCGGTCCAGAGCTTTACACTCGCACAAGATGTGCTGGGCTGATTCATCTCCCTCGCCGCAGACTCTGCATGCCAGGTCCCCCTCAACAACCCCCCACCTTTATGCAGGTGTTGCTTGACGGCCATGTGTCCCGTCAAAAGTCCTGTTATGTTTCTGAGCTGTCCTCTGCTAATATTTAGCAGCTCCGCAGCCCTCTTTGGACTGGGTTGCCCAATTAATTACTTCCCGTGTTTGAGCCCTGGACAATCTGCCCAGTATGCATTGTGTTCGTTTCTGACCCAGGACTTAATGGGTCCCATGGCAGTGCTCTTCGTCACAATTACAATCCAATATTTGTGTGATGGTCTTTACAATATTGTAAATTTTGCTTTTTATAAATGTATGTATATAGGTGATTGTTTTTGTAAATAAAGTTCTATAACGTAGAAAAACGACTTGAAGTCCATAATGTGTATATTGCTTTTTATTATCTTAGTTTCGATAACTCTAATTTTTTCTCTTTTTTATGTGATTTTTATGGTTATGCTAATATATTTATTTTACTATTTATGTGCACACACAAACCTAATTTGGTTTATAGTGCATGAATAATTTATCGTCCCTGTAAAATGCTAATGTGTGTTTTTTTGTATTTTGTGTTTTTGGACAAATAAATATTATTATTACTATTTATTATTGTTTAATTGTCAGACCTCGTAGCTTAAGGATATTTGGGTTTCGTTAAAAGCAGATGAACGATGGTTTATTAGAATTTACATCAATAGCGATAAAAGTTTAGTTTCGAGAATTTAAAAGAATGAGAAACATAATCTAATAATTTCGTTTACTAGTTAATCGTTACCTAATGACTTAATGATTATTTATGAACAGTTAACTGATATTTTTTATTACTGGGAATCTTACACATACTTACTACCGTATACTTAATTAATTAAGTAACGGAAGCATCCATCTATTGTAAAGTGGATTCTCCAAAAGTGTTACACATCATTTATTTTCTAGGTAGGAATTTTTTATTAAAATTATCACCTGGAGTAAGTTTACAGAATATTACTTTATGAAAATCCGGATCTAATCACTTACTAAGCTATTTTGGAAAATTTCTATTATATATAGTTATTTATTTATTACATTGTGCAACAAAAAGAAGTCGAGCTTATATATATATATATATATATATATATATATATATATATATATATATATATATATATATATATATATACGTAGGATACAGGGTGAGAATTTTAAAGTGTTACAATAAGATATATGAAAAACCGCTCTGAGCATTTTGCTAAAAATTTGGTTAGGTGGTAAATTGGCTGGGGAGTATATTTTGAAATACTTTTGACATCTACCCATCCTCCTTATTTTGAAGGGTCGGTGTCACGTTATGAATGTCAAATGGAATGGTGTTTTTTCTACAAAATCGATTCTCTGGGAAGAACTGCGTATGTACTTAGAAAATCGTTGCATTTGCTTTACTGGTTGTATACTTATGAATTTTCCAATAAATAAAATTAGAGTAAGAACTAGCATGGAATACCTGAAGTTTAACGACGGTTGTGTTCGAAATGTCCTTAAATGCATACTTATGACTTTGTAAATAATTTTGGAAAAAACTATATCTTCTGAACAACGTATAAAATCAACAAAAAGAGGTGTAGTTTAAGCAAGACGGAGCCCCGCCACATTTTATGCGACAAGTCAAAGACAATCTGACTGACATGTATAGAGATAGATGGATTTTTTTTTCTTTTGGAGATTTATAGACAAGCATATGAAGAAGAAGAATGTTTAAATGTTTGGAAGCAAAGGTACAAAGAGCTACATCGACAAATACAAAAGAAGATCAGGGAAGCAAAGGAGATGTGGCTGAACGTGAAATGCAATAAAATTGAAAGGCTGCAAAAGATACACGACTCTTTTAACATACATAAGAGGATCAAAAAGAAATGACCGGAGGCTTCAGAAGAAAACAGAACAACATACTGATGGTTGAGAATGGAAATGTGATTCTAGACATAAAAGACAAACTCACAACATGGAAGAAATATACGGAAAGACTGCTCAAGGTGATCAAAACAGACCTCAGTTAATGGATAACATAGAAACACATAGCGCAGAGATAACAAATGAAGAGGTAACATACGCACGTTAAAACACAAAAAATGGAAAAACGCCAGGAGCGGACGAATTGCCTATGGAACTGCTCAAAGTGCTCAAAGAAAATAACATATCAATACATAGAGAACTCTTCAATACGACCTACAAAACCGGAGTTGTACCCAGGGAATGGTTAATATCCACATTTGTTGCAAAACGAAAGCAGAACAATGCGAAAAAATGTAAAGATCACAGGACCATAAGCTTAATGAACAACACACTAAAAGTGTTCTTAAAAGTTATACATTACCGGATATATAGAAAACTACACGCCGACATAAGTGACTCTCAGTTCGGGTTTCGTAAGAGAGTGGGCACGAGACACTATTTGCTGTAAACGTACTAACCGAGCGCTGTTTGGACGCCAACAAGAATGTATACGCTTGCCTAGTGGACTAAGAAACGGCATTTGAAAGAGTCCGACATGATCAACTCATAAAAATCCTAAGAGAAAAACAATCAGAGACTCAAGATATAACAATTATAGAAAACGTATACTACAACCAGACAGCAAATTTTAGAATAGACAATGTACAGACGGAAGATATAGAGATCAGAAGCGGAGTACAACAAGGATGTCTTCTTTCTCGCTTATTATTTAATCTTTATTGAGAAGACATCATGAGAGAGGAATTACAAGAGGAAAGAGCTGGAGTGCTGGTTAACGGGATAACTGTTTTAAACATAAGGTACGCACACAACACGGCGTTGTTAGCCAAAAAATGCTAACGACGTACAAAGAATAGTACAAAAAGTACATGATGTCTGTATTCGATACGGTCTGAGTATGAATCTAAGCAAAATGAAATTCTTCGTGTTAACCAAAACCCTAACATACAACTGATAGTGAACAACCAGACCATAGAACGAGTGTACCAATAACGACTATTCTAAAAACGCATGCAGCGCCTTTATAAATATGAAACCGTTCTTCTGCAACAGAGCTTTAAACAACGATCTCAAAATGCGTATACTGAGATGTTACATATTCACATGTCTGTTATACGGTATAAAAGCGGCCAGCCTTACAAATGCCATGATTAGAAAGATAGAGGCATTTGAGATGTGGCTCTATAGAAATATGTTGAGAGTATCCTATGTCGATTGAGTTGAAAACGAGGAAATTTTGCAAACTCTCAAAAGAAACAGAACTAAACACTGAAACCAAAATCAGGAAACTACAATACCTAAGCCACATCATGCGAGGGGCGAGATACCAAATACTGCAAGTAATCATACAGGGGAAAAACATGGGAAAGCGCAGCGTACGAAAAAGAATGTCGTGGCACCGCAGTCTAAGAGAGTGATTTAACTGTTCATCAAATCATCTTGCTAGAGCAGCAGTCAGCAAGCTGCAAATAATCATGATGATCGCCAACCTTCGACAGAAGACGGCACCTTAAGAAGAAAACCAAGAACACTTCGAACACCTCTTGGAACACAACCGTCATTAAGCTTAAAGTATTCCGTGCTAGTTCTTACTCTAATTTTATTTATTGGAAAATTCATAAATATGGAACCGGTAGCGGAAATGCAACGATTTTTTACGCACATACGCAGATGGGGTTGTATAAACGTTGTAAAGTTTCATCGGTCTCAGTTTTATTAAGCTTTAGAGCTAAGTATTTCTTTCTAATTATCTTTGATAGTGCAGCTATTTTACGTTGGATGTTTGTAGGGGGTTACTATTTTACGCTGAAGTTTAGATTTTTTCGACATGTTTACTCTATGCCGACCAATTTAATACTGATGTTTGCCAGTTAGGTGAGATATATAAAGTGATCGAATCCTTTACGATATATCCCCTGTGTTAAATCAGAGTCTTTAACAACAACTGCTACATCATGTTTGTTTTGCCAACATTCACCACAAAGCATTTTAACTTTTAAAAAGTCATATCGGTAGTTACATGATCATCATATACATGTTTTAAATTAGTTTCATCTTGTTTAAATTAACTATGACGTTAACATTATCACGTACCAACTGTTTCGGAATTTTGCTATATGTGTGACACAAGTAGAAACTGTCAATATTTTTATGTCTACCCATACAAAAATATGATTTCATTTTATCTTGCTTATCCCAGACTACATCATCAAATATAAAAGTTTAATTGCTCTGTGCATCTGTTGGTTTTAATATCTCTTCGTTTTCACTATATGGATAATAACCAACACCTTTTGTAGCATCCAACACCTCCTTCAACATGCCGTTTTTCGGTTGATATAGAGACTTTGAATACACGTATATGTTAAACTTTAAACCGTATGGTTCAAACAACAAGCTTAACATGACGTTTGTTTTACCACACCCACTTGGACCACATATCAAACATCTAACTGTGTTTGGTAATTTGCTGCTTGGTTGGTGTGGTAACAGCATCATCTATGTTTGTGACTGGCAGAGTAGCTGCTACGTGTTTTACCATATGCATCGTTGATTAAGCGAACTTTATACAGCCGCTGCATCCTATAAATACTCGGAACTAATACATCTTATTAGCAGTATCTATGTTGGTATGTCAGGGTGAAGGTCTTGTTAACACAGCCATAAACAAGCTATCCGTTGAGTTGCACGTACCTGGTTATCAATTTTGTGGTCCGGGTACTAAACTTTTTAAACAGTTCTTCAATGGTGAATCGAATTGTTGAAAAAAATCCACCAAACCATTTGACATTTATAACGTGATACCGGCACTTTAAAATGAAGAGAAAGGGTAAATGTCAAAATATTTCAAAATATGTCTCAGAGCCTACTTAACACCTCACCAAATCTTTAGCAAAATACTCAGAGCGGTTTTACAGATATCCGATTTTAACACTTTAAAGTATTCGCCTTGTATACTACGCAATACAAGCTCTACTTCTTTGTGTTGCACATCATTGTAAACTCTCTGATACTGAATTTTCATAGATCATTATTCTGGGTTAAAATTCACTAAAAACTTTCATTGACCCCAAATATTGTTTCTAAGGGTCTTTAATTCGTGGCTATTAATCGCACTGCCTGCGTGTAAATAGCAGTCGTGTAGATTAGAACGGTATGTTTAGGCGTGATGCGTTTCAGTGTCACGCAGTTTATTTAATAACCACAATAACGACAACGAATCATCTCATTGTTTATTTTCGGCAATGGACATTCTACGTAGTGATTATTTATTATGATGTTTACATAACATTAAAAATTAATAGTCACGAAAGCTAAATAATAATAAGGTTGCATTAGCGTTTAAATAAAAAAATTGAACGCTTAAGAATAAACAGCTAATATCTCACTCACAGTTTTTTTTATATAATTAGATGTTTGAGTTAATTTGGGTTTCTGGATTATCTGACTCTTCTTGTCGTCACCATTTAAATCCTGTAACATCTAATACTAAGCAGTAACTATATTATAGTATAATAACCATTACAGTATAAAGACGATGTCGCCTTGTCGTCGTAACTAGGACTTTCTGTCTTCAGCAGCTCTTTTAGTGAATTTTCTTAAACAAAAATCACTAATGAGGAGATCCCGACTTTTAAATTTTAAAAAAATTTCTTCAAATGAGCCTGAACTAGGACCCCTAGAACCCATATCCGTGGTCAGTTTCAATTTAAATATGTTTATATATATATATATATATATATATATATATATATATATATATATATATATATATATATATATATATATATATATACATATATAATATCACACACACACACAGTATCACACCGATAACTCAAAAGATAATGGGCTGCTTTTGATGAAGTTTGGCACGTATATTCCTTTTATAAGGGGCTTGGATAAGTTCGTTAGCCAGAAAAATTGAACCAGGTTTTCCGGGAAAATGTTGGGTTTTCTTTGGAAAAAAAAAGTTATCTACAAAAATAAAAAAGCTATAGTAATCAAATTTGGTACACGAGTTTATGACATTAAAAGGAAAGTATATGCCAAAAATTAGGTTTATATGTTACAGGAAAAAAAGTTGTAAAAAAGATTTGGTGCCGGATCATTTCTACGAAAATCCACTACCCTGACGCACTTGCTGCCTCCAGACTTTTTATTTAATTGCAACTTTAGCTCTTCATAAATTGTGTCAGGTTTTCCAAAAGTTTTTCTCTTGGTGTCCGTTGAAATGCTCGTGTTTTTGAGTTTCTAAATGAAGCACCCTTATCATATATTTCGCTCAAAATATGTAATTAAAATGTTCTACAAGTAAAGGCAAATTGAAATTTGTGTTAAATAACTTACATTGCGTACCTGAACGCTAAAATAGATAATAATCCGTTGATATGCTTCTCTTAGAAATCTATAAGTAATAAATAATTGTCAACAAGTCGATGCAGGAAAGTTTTAAATCATAAATAATGTAGCAATATATATATATATATATATATATATATATATATATATATATATATATATATATATATATATATATATATATATATATATATATATATATATATGGCAGGCCATAAACCAGCTGTCTATACGCTGAGCGCGAAATACTGGTCACGTGGACCTATGTAACTAATACAAAAGAGGTTGTTTAAACCAGAACGCCTCTGGTTGGGACCTCGTAGCGATAGCAACACTTGCAAAACGTTAGTCAAACAAGCACCATGTGGAATGGTGTTTACTTTACCGTGTACACTGGTGCGAGAGTCATGTCGATACTCCCATCTACATTTCTTATAAGAACTCACTTCGTTCGTACCACCACTTGCTACATTCAGTCGATAAACCTGTCTTGGACAAAAAGTGCGCGATTTTAGTGTCAAATTACTCACAGACATTTCGTTACGGATCCTGGTTCTTTCCTAAAACATCTAAGCTTTGGAATGTCCTTCAGGAAGACATATTTTATAAGACATTTGACCACAAACTATTCAAGAAGCGAGTAAACACCCATCTTGTGGCGCAACCGTCAAGTTCATGATGTTTAGTAACACTTCGGCGTTGCCTTTCAATAACTATCTTATTAAAAAATAAAGTTTTGTAGTTTCGTTACAGAGTAGATTTCATATAATACGAGGCCTGTAAATTAAGTAATGAGACTGACAATGCAGTGTTTATACGGCAACATTGGAAGCACGTGGCATGAAGGGGCGACAGGTTGACATGTGATACGTGTTCAGTACGAGTTTGTACTCGGTCGAGTTATTTGTCCGTTGTCGTTGTTCCCGTGAAACCACCATAGCAAGGTGTGCTATCAGGTTTTGCTTCAGTCTTGGGAAAAGTGCAATAGAAACTTTTACAAAACTTCAGCAGGCCTGCACAGACAGTGATTTGTCAAGAGCCTAGGTTTTTCATTGGTTTAAGCCATTTTTAGAAGGAAGAGGGTCGATTGGCGATTAGCCACGGAGCGGAAGGCCTTCAACTGCAAAAACCGATGAAAACGTTGACAGACAGTCGAATTTGTGTCACACCACCATTTTGATTAATAAATTGGGAATGATAAAGATTTGTTAAAAAATGGTTTCAAAAAACCTTTCGCGGTAACAAAAGGACTTTAGTAAAAAAGGTGCCTTGACTTTTTGGAAACGATTGAAAATAAATAAAAATTTTTGGAGCGTGTCTTTACTGGTGATGAAAGTTGGGTGTTTGAGTATAACCCGGAAACTAAACACCAGAGCAAGGAATAGAGGTGTTACTGGATGTGCTCCCCCTACACTTAGTTATCATGGGGGAGGCCAGGCTAGGACTATACAGACTAGCCTGCAATGATAGACTGAAGACCACCCCAGGCTGCAGGGGCCACTGCAAAATTCAGGAGATCGTTAAGGAGCCCATGCTTGAAATGAGGTCAAACTTCGCGAGCCCGCGAATCTACAGGGAAAATAAGTGTACAGTGGTAATCCCCGACCGCGAGGCATGGCGGGGGGAAACGCCGGGCCTACCACGGGACGCGCTCGTCTGGTTCACGGACGGATCCGGCGGAGCGCGTGGGACGGGGACAGACGTTTATTCGGAAGGATCGAGGGTAAGTCACAGTATTTCCCTCGGATATCATGAAACGGTCTTTCAGGCCGAAATGTACGCCATCTTGCACCTCGTGTGAGAGAACAAGAGGAGATGCTACACCAACAAGCGGATCCTTATAGTCACAAACAGTCAGGCAGCCCTTAAGGCCCTAAGTAACTCACGGGTAAATTCCAGACCGGTAAGTGAACGCCGTGACGAGACGAGCGACCTGGCTGGACAGAATGAGGTGACCCTCATCTGGGTGCAGGGTCACTCGAGGGTCAAAGGCAATGAAGACGCTGACAGTCTCGCGAAGAGAGGATCAGCAGAACCATTTATGGGACCAGAGCCGGTCCTGGGCGTATCGAAAGGCACTACCAGGGAACGATCAAGTCCTGGGTCAGGGACCAGCATAAGGCATACTGGGCAGATTGTCCAGGGCTCAGACATGGAAGACACGAATTGGGGAACCCAGTTCAAAGAGAGCTGTGGAGCTGCTAAATCTTAGCAGAGGACAGCCCAGGAACATAACAGGACTCTTGACGGGACACATGGCTGTCAATAAACACCTGCATAAAATGGAGCGGTTCGAGGGAGACCCGGCACGCAGACTCTGCGGCGAGGGGGAGGAATCAGCCCAGCACATCTTCTGCGAGTGCAAAGTTCTGGACAGCCTAGACCGGAGACAGAACAATATAAAACTTCACCTTTACTAGTTACTGTGCAAAATAGTCCAAGGCAGAGTGATTTTGGAATGGGTGGAGTAGTAAAGACATAAGGCATGCAGAATAAGCCAAAGGCTGTGGTGCTATCAGGGCGGTAAGGCGCGGACGAGCCCTAGGAAAAAAATGGAATGGCACACTTCAGGCTCTCAAAAGCCTAAAAAAGCAAGAATGGGCCAATCAAAGATCAAGAGCATCCTGATTTATCTCTTTGATAGCGAAATAATCGTTCAGAAAGAGTTTGTGCCTCAAGGACAGGCACTAAATCAACATTTTGCCGAGAGGTTCTCGAAAGACCCGGAGAAGGGTCATGCGTCTGAGACCAAACATCAAGAACAGTTGGATCGAGCAATTTCCATCAACGACTTTTCGGCCAGTAAAAACATTACTGTGGCTTCTCAACCTCCTTACTTACCTGACTTGAGTCCTAGTGACTTTTTCCTCTTCCCAAGATTGAAAATTGATCTCAAGGGACATCATTTTGGGACAGTTGAAGGCAGCTGTACCCGACCAGCTGCTATTCCAGTATCCCCGTCCCAGTACTGCTATGAAGAGTGGAAGAACCGTCTTTAACGCTGTGTGGCTTTCCAATAAATTATTTTGAGGCAGACAAAGTTCAATTGTAATTATATTGAAACAATAATATTTAAAGAAATCAGTCTCATCACTTAATTTACAAGCCTCGTATTTTCCCAAATTAATAACAGCATATGATAATTTGTTAAATCAGTAACAAATTGGTTTCTTTGATTTGGAAAAAACTTTTTGTAGTAATCCGATCAGGTTGGTTTTTATCACTTTATTTGACATTCTCAAGGATTTTATTTACTAAAAGCAATGGGATGTGCTCAAGGCATCGCCAAACCAATATAAAAATCTAAATATATATCTTTAAATTAGTTACAAATAATGTTTGATTCCGACCCTGGGACAAGATAAGCAAATCGATTAGTAATGTATTCCATGAATTTAGTGACCAGCAAAGAGAATTAATATAAAAAAGAGGTGTGATTTATTGGATTCCCATTTACATTTTCTTCCGATCATAAATACTTTTTTATAGTTAACGAATTTATCTACATTACCTGTTCTTTTTTACTTAATGACCACTTATCGTTTGTCTATGTATATACATCGAATGTACGACAAAAATTTGGTTTTAGGTAAATAATTATCACCTTCGTTGTTGTGTAGTCAACAAACTCAAGTGGAATTTTAAAGAATTGATTTATCAAAATCCTAAATACGTATTATATAGATGTAATAAAATTAATAAAATTTGTGACATAGTAGTTAATTAATAGTTGTTTTCTAAAAACTTCTAGGTTCTAATTATTATATACTTTATTATTCGAAGTTATATATATATATATATATATATATATATATATATATATATATATATATATATATATATATATATATATATATATATATATATTAATATTTAAACAACACACCACGAGGGCTTACAGCCTAAATACTGTCGTATCGTGGGTGTCGACAAGGATAAAAGAGGCAACTTGTTAATTCTGGACTTCAAAGCTTGGTGGTTCGGAGGAGAAGGGAAAACATGTGTCGGCAAGGAATGCCACAACTTGGAAGTCCTCGGGACAAAAGAGCAGGCATAACAAGATGTTCTATGTCTGGTGACCTAGACAGTAAAAGGGTGCATTCGCTCTGTTCCCCTGGTAGATCTGTTGGAGGCAGGTCGAGGAACTATGAAAGAAAGCTCCTCTGAGCAGTGCCCGTGCAGATATCTATAAAAGAGAGAGAGAGAGAGAGAGAGAGAGAGAGAGAGAGAGAGAGAGAGAGAGAGAGAGAGAGAGGTCATTAACGGCACGTCGGTGGGCAAGGCATGGCAGCCTTTGGGTGAGGGTAGAGTCACCGATTAGACGTATAGCTCTATTCTGAATGGAGTCCAGGATAGCTAGTGTAGAAGCAGCAGCGAGTTATGGTTGCACCACCCGGTATACTACACACACCAAGGCTACTGTCAGCACATATGGGTACGTTGCGCTACACCGGCTTTTCCGTCGACTCAGCGTCCGGTTGAAGTGCAGCGACATTACCGAGGGGAAATTGATCAGCAATTAATAGTCTATAAATATATGTCGAACATTAATATTCAACAGTTAGTCTTTGCCATCCAGCCTTAATGGTATTAGATTACTCATATGTATTTTATTGTAATTTTTATATTATTTAAATTTTAATATATATATCGTTGTACTGTAACTTCAAGTAAATAAATTTAACTTTATGAAGTTCAATTGAAGTACAACTCCAAGTGGCGCAGTCGTTAGTATGAGTTTAGTGCCCTTTTGACAAAAATCGCAAAAGTCCGCACTTCGATTTTTATCGTTAAAAACTCAGAACCAGCTTCAAAGTCAACAAAGAACAGCATCGTCCAAGTTGATAAAAATAATTTAAGTAACTTTCAATTAAAAATACAGTGAGTGCGCGAGCGATCATAAGAGAAAATAAGGTTTGATACGGAACTTCTGCCTACGAAGTTGTCTGCCTTATTCGCTGTATCTTATGATGCTGAAGCAAAGAAGAACAGAAATCGTCTTCATCTTCACATTGGCGTAAGTGCTTTCATTGTTCCTTTGAATTCCTTGTCCTACCTTAATCTAAAATCGATTAAAGTTAGAAGCAAATATTACGGGAAATATTAATTAAAATTTTACCCAAATTTAAATTATTGATTAATAAATTAATGTCAGACTCTGAAACAGAGACAGTTGACAATTTTAATAATAAAGTAAACATAAATTTAGCACCTCCCAAACTTATAGTAACAGAGAAAAATACAATAAGCTCAAATAACAATCAAATTATGGCAAATAAATTACAAAATTATCACATTAATGCTATTCCCGCATACGATGGGGACCAGCATACTTTAGCTTTATTTATTTCAGCGTGTGAAAATTTTCTCACTTCATTTGTTGATAGAACAAATGATGACAATCCAAATAACCAATGGATGCTTAGAATAGTAATAAGTAAATTAGAAGGTAGAGCTAGAACATTGATAGGTAGTAGGGAAGATGCCACAAATTGGCCTCGTATTAAACAATTATTGCAACAATACTTCGGCGACCAGAGAGACGAAGACTGTTTAGCTAGGGACCTCTTGCTCTTAAAGCCAGACCCTAGAGAAACCCCATACCAATTCGGTATGAGAATACAAGACTCACGTAGTCTTTTAGCTTCAAAAGTAAGACTAACAACTGCAAACGAAGCATTTCGTTTAATTAAAAATGAATTTTACGATAAAGTGGCACTGAAAACCTATTTACATGGTTTGAGTGGTCAACTAGGGTTAGCAGTTAGGCTACAAAACCCGACTAATCTAGAACACGCTATGTCGCTTGTTCTGGAAGAAGAGAATTTTCAATATGGAGAAAAACAAATGAAATATCTCCACAATCAATCCACAAATTTTAAAAACTCAAATGTACCAAATAAACAACCTCAATACATACAGAATCAGCAAAATAATAGAAATAACGTTCCGCATTTCACGCACCCCCGACAATTCCATAACCAACCCACATACAGAAAGCCCTTAAATTTACGTAATCCGCCCCCACAACAGCTGACACAAAACGTATTCAGACCAAATCCAAATTTCAGACCAAACTATAGGCCAACACCTATGGAGGTATCTGCAAAAAATTCCTCGATACATACACGTCCCAATCCAAATTTTAGACAACATTTCCAGCCCGAACCTATGGAAACGTCATCTAGAAATTTCAATACTCATCCGAGAGGTCCTAACGGGCCTAACGCACAGTCATCACCTACCCAATTATACCATCAAGAGGTTCAACATGAATTTAAATCAGACAACCCTGTTTATGACGAATCTTATGAAAATTATCCTTCAGAAACACACTCTTATACAATTCCTGAAGATGACGCTCGTTACTTTGACGAAACGAATCATGAAACGTACGAAGAAGAAACTAGACCTGAAGCAGCTTTTGAACAAACAGATAACATCGAACAAAATTTTATTCAGGTTATCGAACTAAACAAAAAAATATAGTACAGATAAATTCTGTAAACCACCCTAAATTGCCTTATATACTGGTCGAAATCAACCCCTCATTTCAAATGCGACTTATGCTTGACACCGGTTCGATGAAATCGCTGTTATGTGAAAATATTGCCCATAATTTTTATTCCAAATTTATAGAGCATGAAAAATTTCAAATTAAATCTGTTCACCAAACCAGTTTTCATAATGAAATTCTAAAAATTCCTCTACCAAGTATATTTAAAACAGGCAGAGCCAAATTTAAATTCTATGTATTTAACATCAATAATCAATATCATGGGTTAATTGGTACTGACCTTCTCAAACAACTGGGAGCTAAAATAGATTTTTATAATAGGAAATTGGTAACGAAGCATACATGCATTCCCTTGTATTTACCATGTGACGACGACATACATCGCGAATGTAACTCGAAACCACAAGAATTAAATAACATAATACTGCCTGCGAGATGTGAAACAATAGTCAAACTTCCTATAGACTGTAGTTCCAACATAGGCATAATAAATAATATAAAACTCGAGTCAGGCGTAATTATTCCTGCATCTATCGTGACAGTTTCAAATGGCCAGGCTATAACCTCTATAGTGAATAGTAATGAAAATCCCGTACAGCTGATTATACATAAAGCTATTTATGCAGAACCTGTTTCAACTAACGAATTAAATTCCATTCATCATAACAAAGATATCGACTTAGAAAACATAGATGGTACTGCTAATGAAATTGACAAATTACAAATTCAAAATTTAAACAGATTAAGACTTGATCACACTAATGACGAAGAACGAGACATGATAGAAAACTTATGTTACGAGTACAGAGACATATTTTATTGCGAAGGTGTCCCATTATCATTTTCTAATCAAGTTAAACATAGTATTAGGTTATCTAATCCTAACCCAGTATTTGTTAAGCCATATCGATTACCTGAAGCTCAAAAGCAAGAAGTCAAAAGACAAATTGACGACTTGTTAAGACAAAAAATTATTCAGCCATCTTCCAGCCCGTGGAATAGCCCTGTCCTGATTGTTAACAAAAAATCAGATGCCAGTGGCAAACAAAAATTTCGCATGGTCATAGACTATAGACGTCTTAATGAACAAACTATTGGTGATAAGTATCCCTTACCCAATATTTCGGAAATATTGGATAAATTAGGTCGTAGCCAGTATTATACCACTTTAGACTTAGCCTCAGGATATCATCAAATTGAAATGAATCCTGAAGATATGGAAAAAACTGCCTTCAGCTCTGAAGGGGGGCACTATATGTACAGGCGTATGCCATTCGGGTTGAAGGGAGCGCCTAGTACCTTTCAAAGGGCTATGGATAATATCCTTAGGGGTATTCAAAATGAAAAATGTTTTACCTACCTTGATGACATCATAATTTTCAGTACTTCTTTGCAAGAACACATAGAAAGGTTGACAAATGTATTCGAAAGGTTAAGAAAGGCTAATTTAAAAATACAGCTTGACAAGAGTGAATTTTTAAAAAAGGAAGTAGCCTACCTCGGGCACATTATCACGTCCGAAGGCGTGAAACCAAATCCTGATAAAGTAAAGGCTGTAAGAGAATTCCCCATACCTAAAACAAGAAAAGAGATCAAAGGATTTCTAGGTCTTGTAGGGTACTACCGAAAATTTATTAAAGACTTCGGTAAATTAACAAAACCATTGACTCGATGCTTAAAAAAAAATGCAACTATAGTTCATGATAGTAGTTTTATAGAAGCTTTCGAAACATGCAAAAATATATTAATGAATGACCCCGTATTACAATACCCTGATTTCACAAAACCCTTTATACTCACTACGGATGCTTCCAATGTAGCACTTGGAGCTGTCCTTTCTCAAGGGTCAGTAGGTAATGATAAACCTATTAGTTATGCTTCTCGTACCCTCAATGAAACAGAGCAGAGATACTCCACCATTGAACGGGAACTTCTTTCTATTGTTTGGGCCACCAAATACTTCCGCCCCTATCTTTATGGTCGTAAGTTCTATATATATACTGACCACAGGCCTTTAGTATGGCTTATGCAACTAAAGGAACCCAATTCAAAATTAACACGTTGGCGTTTAAAACTCGAGGAATATGACTATGAAATAATTTATAAAAAAGGGTCTCTAAACTGCAACGCAGATTCCTTGTCCCGCATCCAAGTTCATGCTTTAGAGGATGCAGAAATTTCATCAATCGCTAATAATTTTGATGAGGACGAAAGACCTCTCCAAGATTTACAAAGGCAGCTCAACACCCCAAATTTTGATGACGTTGTGCAACCAACTGAACCCGAATATATTCCGCCAATGAGCCCTCCAGAACTCTCTTTTATTCCAGTAGAAATTCCTAGCACCTCAAGCAACACTATTCCACCTATAAGCCGAACAGACAAAACAACACTTGAACAAAATAACGACTTACGAGACAGTGATCATTCACAAGTAAATGTAGAACCAAAAATAGGTATTCAGATATCAGATGTTCCTATAGAAAAACAACTAAACCAATATTATATATCTCCCGTACATAATAATCCAAGACCAGTAAAACAACTAAAGGTTAACAATCAAAATAAATATTTGGTACAAATCCCGAGAAATGATAATCGACAAGCAATCATAAATTTTCTAAAGGAATATACTACAATAGGCAAAAGGTATTACTTTAATTTCGAAACAGAAAAATTATACCAAGATTTCTGTTCAGTGTATGTGGAAATATTTAACAACAATGCACCCATTATTATCAGTTGCCCCAAGCATCGTCTGCCCTTAGCCGACGATGAAGAGATTAACGAGGTAATTAGAAATTATCACGAGGGAAAAACTAACCATAGAGGTATAATAGAAACTATAAAACAAATATCCAACAAGTATTACTTTCAAAAAATGCGTGAAAAAATAACGGCTTATATTAATGAATGTGAAATTTGCAAGCGAGCCAAGTACGATAGAAATCCACCCAATATACCCTTAATGCTAACAGACACCCCTAGTAAACCCTTTCAGGTTATACATGCTGACACCTTTATAATAGAAAATCAAGTATTCTTAACAATCATTGATACTTTCTCAAAATTAGGGACAGCAATACCTATAAGTAGTAAGAATCCGGTAGAAACTGCTAATGCATTCATACAGTATTTTACGTACTATGGCACACCCGAACACATCATTATGGACAGTGGAACCGAATTTCGAACGGAAATCATCCAAAATCTTTTAGAGCTTCACAAAATTAAAATTCATTTTACTACACCTAAAAATCCAAATTCTAACGGTCCCATTGAAAGACTACACTCAACACTAATTGAACACGTTCGAATATTACGACAAACTTACACTAAAGACCCCATAAAAAATTTAATGAACTACGCCCTTCTGGCATACAACTCAACTATACATACATCTACAAATCACACCCCCTTAGAAATAACCTTTGGACACACTTCTACTAGGGATATTTTCGATATAAATGATCATGAAAAGCTATTACAAGATTATCTAATATCGCACAAAAATAAATTAAAATTATTATATGAAAAGGTGAAAGAATTAATAGAGAAAAATAAGCTTCGCTCCATTTCTAACGCTAATAATAGAACCAATGATACCGACTTATTTAGAGATCAAACACATGTATATACAAAAGTAGACAAACGAAACAAGAATAACCCTAAATTTGACGGCCCCTACGAGGTTGTAAGCATATCTGACAAAAATATAATGACTTTAAGAAAAAACAAAAAATTGTCTAAACGTCATTTACGAAATCTAAAACGACCTAATGTTTCAGGTCCATCTTCCTTATCCAAACCCAAGGACAAAGAATAACATTAGACAAGATCAATGACAACCCCGGACTATTATCAATTAACATGGGCAAAATGCAAAATTCCATTGACAAATGGACCATTATTCGAGTAATCCCTTTAACACCACTTCTCAATGGGTTTCGTTCCATAGATAAACAGTCCCAAGATATCCATGACATTATTCACAATTCCACACATTCGAATCTTTATCAAAACGAGATACAAAATTACCAAAATATCCTTTCCCATCAAATTGTGGAGACACAAAAAATATTTAACCAAATTATACCCTCTAATAATAATCGTAATAAAAGAGGACTAGTTAATGCTGTAGGTACAATCATAAAGACCTTAACAGGCAACATGGACGCAGACGATGCAGAACGTTATGATACGGCAATTTCTCAATTAACATCAAATCAAGACAAAATTAAAACAATAGTTGATAATCAAATCATGTTAACAGAACAGGCCATAGAAAAATTTGAGAAAACCATATCCTCGGTCATTTTAAACCAAAACAAAATTGAGGAAGTTTGCAGTTGATCACTTTAGGTTTCGAACAGGAAAAAATTAATAACGAACACATAATGCGTCTGCAGATGGTGTATATACAATTGATTACAGAAATCATTAATATTAAAAGCATTTTAAGCACATTAGTTAACGCAATAACTTTTGCAAGATTAGAAACAATGCATCCATCCATATTAGAACCTGAAGACTTACTAATAGAACTTAAAAGAATTGAGAGTTTTGTAACCAATCTCCCCTATAAGCTTGATGCAAATAATGTAGCTTTATACGAGGAGGTGTCAATAATTAAGTGTTACTACAAAAATTATACTTTAGTGTTTGCTATTGAAATTCCATTAGTAGAATCTAAACATTATAACTATTACCACCTTTATGCATTTCCTGTGAAACAAGGTCCTAGTCAAAATTATACCGTCATCATCCCTCAATCCAAATACCTAGCCCTTAACGATGAAAGCTATAACTTACAAAACACACTATGCCAAGAAGTCAGCCCTGGAGACTACTTATGCAGAGGTCAAACGATGAATCAGATCAGTAATAGCAGCCCTTGTGAAGTCCAATTGGTCAAGTTCACCACCAGATACGAAACTTGCGAACACCACCCAGTCAACATACAGCAGATGAAGAGCCAGAAGATAAGTGCAAACAAATGGATAATGGTATTCCCCCGTGAAAGTACAGCACACCAACGATGCCGTAGCCGACAAGAAACCGCAAATCTAGAAGGAAGCTACTTGGTTCAAATCCCCGAAGGATGTCAAATGACAGTAAATAAGCAAATGTTCTCCCCATCTCACAATGAGATAGTATCTACCTACCACATCCAACTACCCAAGTTGAAGCTTACCAACTTTCAGCTACAAGAGGTAGTAAATACAGCCCCAATCAAATTAGAATCAATAGATCTGGATGAATTACAAAAAACAAAGCATCAACTACAACACCAACGGTCATTATTGAATGCAGTTCAACATCCGAAAGTAAGCCTGTCTACTAGCATCTGGACCATCCTGTTGTACGTGATTGTTGCCCTGATAGCAGTCTGTGCTTTATGGAGACTAAGAAAACCAACCAAAGAACCAAGATCCAACACCAACCAACAATAACAAAGATGCCCCATGGAAGAAATCCCCCTGGAGAATATCACTTTGAAAATTTAGCTTCCCTAAATTTTCTATCTGGCCCCGGAGGAGTTATGGTTGCACCACCCGGTATACTACACACACCAAGGCTACTGTCAGCACATATGGGTACGTTGCGCTACACCGGCTTTTCCGTCGACTCAGCGTCCGGTTGAAGTGCAGCGACATTACCGAGGGGAAATTGATCAGCAATTAATAGTCTATAAATATATGTCGAACATTAATATTCAACAGTTAGTCTTTGCCATCCAGCCTTAATGGTATTAGATTACTCATATGTATTTTATTGTAATTTTTATATTATTTAAATTTTAATATATATATCGTTGTACTGTAACTTCAAGTAAATAAATTTAACTTTATGAAGTTCAATTGAAGTACAACTCTAAGTAGCGGCGCCCCAGATGTGGGAGCAGTATTCGAGGTTTGGCCCTATTTGTGAAGTATATAATGTATAGAGATTAGCTGGTGTAAAGTATTTGCGAGCCCGGAAGAGGAAACCTAATTTCTTAGCAGCCGCTTCTGTAATTGATGTGACATGTTGGTGCCAATTGAGAGAGTGAAAAGGACGCATTACTTTAAATAACTTGGTTGTACATTGTGATGTGTCTAGGGCTGGTGTATCTCTTATGAGATAGAAAGCAAGACTGAGATTTGGTGGAGTTGAATTGTAAAAGATTTCTACTTCCCCAGTCTAATATTTTTTGGAGACCCACAGAGACAGAACCCTCCATGAGTCTGCGATCCTCATTTAATTGGGCTAAAGAGGCAGGCTTAAAATAGTGTATATTTGAGTCGTCAAAGGTGCTGTCGTCCGCGTAACTGTGAACTGGGTTGGATGTGATAGAGAGGACGTCATTGATGTGGAGAAGAAACAAAGTAGGGGCTCCTGCATTAATTGGATACGGTTTAAAGGAATGGCCATCCACGACAACAGAAATGCTTCAGTTAGAGAGGAAATTTGCTGTCCAGGTACAGAGTTTTGGTGGTAAGCCATAGGCGGGATGTTTATTAAGCAGCGCTGCGTGCCAGACCTGGTCGAATGCATTGGATATGTCTATAGCGACAATCTGGTATTCACCGTGTAGTTCTATATAGACTTGTTTCAAGAATGGGTGACAAAGGAAAGGAGGTCGGCAGTTGATCTGTGCTGACGGAATCCATATTGCCTGTTCTGGATTACACCGTGTTTTTCAAGAAATTTTAGTAATTCGGTGTTTATATACTTTTCCTTCACTTTAAAGACGACTGAAAGGAGAAAAATAGGCCTGTAGTTGCTAGGAATCCCTTTGGATCCTTTCTTGGAGACGGGTTGTACTCCAGCAGTTTTTCAGTTACTAGGGAATATGCCTCTATTGTAAGATGTCTGAAACAGACGAGGCAGGACAGGAGCAAGTTTTGGCGTGCATCTTTTGAGAATAATTGCTGGGATCTCGTCAACACCAGAGGCTTTCCTGGTATTAAGAGAAGAGAGCATCTTTCGTACCTTTTTAATTTTGAAAATGATATCTGTCATTTTATGCGCGACATTGGGGACTGTTGGTGGTTGAACTTTTGGAGGTGGGTTGAGAGTATAATTGCCGGCGAGCAACGAGGAAAAAAATTCAGCCTTGCCCAGAGCGGTAGAAACAATTTCATTCTCTGAAACAAGAGGTGGGAACGTGCTCTTGCAGAAATTATTCACAATAGATTTAGCAAGAGTCCAGATGGGTTTGCTGCCGTTGGAGCTTGAGAGGACCTGGTTTTTTATGTGGTTATTAAACATGCTTTTTGCCTCATAAAGAATGCGGACATAGCGGTATCTTGCGTTGTTAAATGCTTGACGGTTTTCTTGACTGGGATTGTGTAGAAGCGTTTTGTGAGCTTTGACCTTTTCAAGTCTGGCCTTGTCACAGGATTTAGAGAACCAGAGCTTTTGACTGGCTGAAGAGGTTTTCTGTGTACGTGGAATAAATAATTACATGCCAGCTTGGACAATTTCGACGACGTTTTGGGAGATATCAGAGAGGTCAGGATAAGAGAAGCAGACAGGCGCCCATGGAAATGAGGAAAAGTAATTTCGCATTAGGTCCCAGTTCGCGGAGTTGTAGTGCCAAGCGATACGTGGGTGTGATGACTGTGTGACCTCGGGTTGCATTGCGCAGGAAGCAGTGATCATGCCGTGGTCTGAGCGACCAAGGGGGGCGGTGACTGATGTCTTATAGCATTCAGGTTTTGTAGCAGGAAGGAGATTCAAGGGCTTTGAGCTGTGTGTTGGGATGCGAGGAAAGTAAGTAGGTTGCTGAATAATATTGGCTAACGAATTGCTGACTGCAAAGGCCTCCGATTCTCTCCCTTGTGGATCGGTTTTTGAAGATCCTAGCCACTCCTCATTAAGGACATTAAAATCACCAAGAATAGTGACCTCGGAGGAAGGATATTCAGAAAACAGATGGTCGGTTTTTTCAGAAAGGCTGGACATAGTTGTTGTCAGAAGGTGACCGGTAAGTGCAACAGATGAATCTAGTTGCTGCCCTGAGAGGGAGTTTCATCCAAAGTATGTCTTTTCTTTCAGCTTCTAAATTGGGGAGTCTGGTGCAGGGTAGATTGCTACGGACGTATGCGCACACGCCTCCATGCAATCTAAAGGAAGTAAGGAGCTCATACGCTGGGAAATTAAGGTGATTAGTGGCTGTTTTGGCACTGATTTGGGTTTCGGTGAGGAAGATGACTTGGGGCCTATTAGCCTGGAGGAAATGGTGGACAGAGTTCAGGTTAGAATTTAGGCCACATATATTCGAGAAGGATATGTTAAATCTTGATGCCGGCGCCCCCTGTACACCCCTCTCCCGGAGATCCGAATGGAGGGGTATTTTATCTCCGGAATCTTTTGTACAAGCAGGAGCAATCATCATTTTTGTTTATAAAGGAAACCGACTCATACACCAGCACCGGAAATGTCCGTTGGGACTTCACCGGCCCCTTGATGTATGGGGTGGTACCTCCTCGGACGTGAAAAAATCCTTTACTATCACGCAAAGGAAACCACTACCACCTACCAGCTAATTATACAATGTAAACCTAATTACAACCTAATTGTAAATGTAAGCAAAAGAAAGTGTATGCTTGTATTAAGTCTAAAGAACAATTTGAAAAACAGCTAAGCGAAATCATTATTATTACAAACTGACATTGACATTAAACAAACTTTGACTCTTCTTTAAATCATTTTTATTGCTGTTCCTTGAAACATTTCTATTGATTTCCTACAAGATGAATAGTTTCAACTCCTTCCGTGTTCGGCTCTTACACATCACAATTAATACAAATTAAGTTTACCATATATTAACAAAACAAATATTAATTCATTCGTCTGGAAGTTTCTATGAACACCATATTTTACTTCCACATCAGCGACAACATTTTTTTTCGCTTAAACGTCATAAAAATTGTCAAAACATATATAAAAAATGATTTGGGCACGATTTTTTTTGTCTGTGGGTCTGTCGGTCTGTTTGTCTGTTTGTAGCGACGATAACTTAAGAACGAATTGATATATTGTCTTCAAATTCGGTATACAGTTAGCACCCGCCAAACGAACGTTTCGGATTGTTCTTCGCTAAAATCGCTCTAGGGGGTAGGGGATGAATGGGGGGTGATTGGTGAAAACATTTTTTCGTTAAGACTAGAGTAATATAACGTTTTAGAGTTTGGTTATTAGAAAACCTCCAATCTCATCAAACATCTGGTATTCTGTGCTGAAATTAAATTAGGGGTTGAATGTGTGGGGGTGGAATATTGGTGCAAGAAATTTCGAATTTTTTTTTGCTAAAAAGTCTCAAAACATAGAAAACTGTATTCTGGAACGAATTTTTTTTGTCTGTCGGTCGGTCGGTATGTCAGTTTGTACGTCTGTCTGTTAGTAGACGCAATAAATTTCGAATGAATTGTGATAACATCTTCAAATTTGGTATCCAGTTAGCACCCGACAAAGGAATGCTTCGAATTGTTTTTGGGTAAGATCCCTTTAGGGGTAGGGGATAAATGCGGGGTTATTTGGTAAAAATTGAAATTTTATTCGTTAAAACTCGGGTAATATAACGTTTCAAAAGTTTATGGGTACAATAATAGGAATTTTTTCATTGTGGTCAACTCATGGACCCTAACTTCATTTCATGAGAATTTCGGAAGAGAATAAATTATCACAGCTATGTGGAAGTTATCAATCAATTTGCAGCACTATTTTTGAAGAAAAGCAGGTATATTAAAAAGTCTGGACGCAGTAAGTGCGTTATGGTAGCGAATTTTGATAGAAATAGTCTGTGCAATTTCTTAAAGAAAATTATATATATATATATATATATATATATATATATATATATATATATATATATATATATATATGTATATGTATATGTATATGTATATATATATATATACATATATATATATATATATATATATATATATATATATATATATATATATATATATATCAGAAAAACCCTCAAAGACGTCGATTTTGCTTGAGATGGGGACACTTTTTTTCCTTACAGAATTTGTAACATACAACTACTGGCGGATGTGACTTTGACCCCTTAATTTGAATGGTGAAGGTAGGTCGGTTGAAAGCTTTGTGGAAATTTTTAGATATTTGCTTTCAAAACTTAAAGATAAAACAAAATTTAGTAAAAAAAATTTATTTGAAGCAATCCACATTGCAATTTAAAGTAAAAGAAAACATGACATATAATTATTGATTATATGTTTATAAGTCTAAGATGGTGCATTTTTTGTATTTTAATATTATCGGTTTGTATTTTACATTTTTAATATGTGAATTTTTTCCTTTTATCCTACGTTTTTTTATGCATGTTTAATTATATTTTTGCTTTGTATTTTTAGCGAATATTTCTTTAAAACTCGGCACGCAGCTTTCTTTTATTAATAGCTTGGATGAGTTTCTTAGCCAGCCCAAACGGACAAGGTTTTTTGAAAAAAATTAATTTTTCTGAAAAAAAAATGGTTTCTCAACAAACGACAAAGCTAATTTGAAATTTGTTAGACATGTTGCCCTGGTATATACCTTACTATATAGCAAAGTTCAGCTTTCTATGTTTCCAAAAAATTGAGTTATTGAAGCCTTTAATAAAAAAACGCTACCATAACGCACTTGCGGAGTCCCGAATTTTTAATCTTCAGTGTATACATACATATTTGTAATAACAAGTAACACTGTTTGTGTAACAGTTTGGATGCAATAGATATCTTTATCTATATATATATATATATATATATATATATATATATATATATATATATATATATATATATATATATATATATATAATAAACAGGAAGAAGATATGGAAAGCCAGGAAAAAGAAGGTTAGACGACTTGCGAACAATGATGTGATATAGGAACTGATTGTGTCGCTAGAGAATGACTGGAAGAAATTGGTTAAAGAGGCTAACATTAACCGATGGTTTTATGTGCTATAAAAATAATAAATGAAAAATGAAGAAAGAAGGGAGAATACAAAAAACTAGGAAGAAAAAATAAGAGAGAAAAGAAGATGGAAGAAGAAAAGAAAAATTAAAGGAAAGGGACAACAAATCAAAAAATAAGAATCGAGAAACGAATGAAGAATAAATATTATGACGCAGAAAGTGCGTTATGATAGCGAATTTTCATCAAATGCTTCAAATTTGTATAACTCAATTTTCTATAAACCTAGAAAGTTGAATTTTCGTATGTAGAAGGTATTTACGAGGGCAACGTATCAACCAAATTGCCTCATAATAACTGTATTTTTTGAGACACAATTTTTTTGCGGAGAAATCAAATTTTGTTTTTGACAAACTAGTCGCATAGAACTGGCTAACGAACTCATCCAAGCTACTGTTAAAAGAAAGATTCTTGACGAGTTTCATCAAAATCGGTTGATAATTTTTTGAGTTATGTGTTGGATACATACATACATACATACATATATATATATATATATATATATATATATATATATATATATATATATATATATATATATATATATATATATATATATATTGTAGGTTGTAGTGGTTGTAGGGGCCGAAATTCGCGTTCATTTGGAACAATTTTTGTAAAGCCTCACCATCGATACCTCTCAATTAGCGAATTTAAAAAAATAAAAATTCACAAAAAAAATGAAAGAGAAAAGAAGAAAGAAGAAAGACTACGGAAGAAAAATCAAGAAGGAGATAATGAGAATAAGGAAAGAATAGAACAACAGAATAGATTAGAATAATAAAAGGCATATTAACAAGACAAAGAATAAAAAGATGATGTGACAAATGTACACGTGAACTATCCTGTAAAATTCCTGTAAGCTAACTTCTAAACTAACTAACGAATTTGACTTGTGACGCTAAATATAGTCGTAATATTTTAAGAAACAGACAACATTACTGATTATTCATTTTTCGTAGATATGAATGTTGCATCATTTATTCATAACTTAATTGGAGTTTTTACTTGATGAAATGTTTCGTAGTTATCATATCTCCATGTTTAGCTTGAAGTGACCCATAAAACGTGACATATAATTCCATAATATTTCCTCGGAAGCTAAATTTCTCGACGTATAAATGCGTTTGAGTAGATACGGTTCTGACTGAGCATCATATTTTACAATTTTGACAGGGCGGTACAACCGGATGAGGGGTGAGATTAAAAAATCTAAATTTTCGCATATAGTTTACCTTTTATAACGTTCACCTACTTACCAAATTTGGTTACCATGGCTTTTTAATTTTCGGAGATATAAATCTTTTCCGAAAGAAAACAAAAAATTTTCCTGGAAATCCTGGTTCGATTTTCCTGGCTAACGAACTTATTCAAGCCATTAATATGAAGGTAATTTTATCAATATATATATATATATATATATATATATATATATATATATATATATATATATATATATATATATATATTTTTTATCAATATATATATATATATATATATATATATATATATATATATATATATATATATATATAAACATATAAAAATGGAAACTGACTCCGGATATGGAAACATTTGAAGAAATTTTTTAAAAATTCAAATGTCGGGATCTCCCCTTTAGTAATGTTTTTCTACGAAAATTCACTAAAAATCAAAAAGTTAAACCGAGTACCGTTTAAAATTTTTGACAATCAACATGTGCTCGCTGAAACATGACATTTAGATCGTCAAATTTGACGTTTTAAATGTCAGATTTGACAGTTTAACTGGTGATCTTTCATGTGGCATTCCGCCTCTGGCACAATACATGGGGCCGGAGGTCGCGTCTTTTAGATAATTTTCTTTATAAAAATTCACTAATGAGGAGATCCCGACTTTTGAATTTTAAATATATATATATATATATATATATATATATATATATATATATATATATAATATATATATATATATATATATATATATATATATATATATATATATATATATATATATATATATATATATATATATATATATATGGTTCAAAATTTACCAAAATTTAGGTCTGTAAGTTTAAAGACAAAAAGTTAGAGGCATTTTCAAAGTATTTCTTTTGTTATTTCAAGAAAACCTAATCCTTGTCTGTATTATACAATAGTTCTTGTTATCCACACAAAATATTTTGGTTTTGTGCATTTCTCTGGTCATCAGTGGCACCCAAATTTCTTTTTCTAAATGTCTACAATTTTTTTCCTTTCAACTTAGTGACCTGAATTTTGGCATGTAGGGTAAGTTTAATAGTGTAAACCTAAGGACCAAATATGGTTGTCATAGATTTGGTATTTTCCGAGGTACAAAAATTTTCCGAAAGAAGACCTAAATATTTCCAGGAAAAACTGGTCTGATTTTCCTGGCTAACGAACTTATCCAAGCCACTTGCTTGGGATTTAAGGCAGCTAGTTCGCGCTTATTTAAACAAAAAAATTCAAAGTTACAAAGTGATTCTCTCTCTCTCTCTCTCTCTCTCTCTCTCTCTCTCTCTCTCTCTCTCTCTATTATTTACGTTGTGTTATTAGAATTAGCTAAAAATGAGGGTAATTTATCGACAAAGAGAGTTTTTCTGTGATTTTTTATTTCAAAATCATAACACAAAACTGATTTTAAAATTGACTTCATTTGCCTCTTGTTTTTTTTTATCTTTCAACAACACACAACGGGGGCTTACAGCCTAAATACTATCCTACAGTGGGTGATGACAAGGAGGAAAGAGGCAACTTGTTAATTCTGGACTTGAAGGTTTGGAGGTTCGGGGGAGAAGGAAAAACATGTGCCGGCAAGGAATTCCACAACTTGGAAGTCCTGGGGACAAAAGAGCGGGCATAACAAGATGTTCTATGTTTGGTGACCTGGACAGTAAAAGGGTGCATTCGCGCTGTTCGCCTGGTAGATCTTTTGGGGGCAGCAGTTGGAGGAACTATGAAGAAAGCTCCTCTGAGCAGTGCCCGTGCAGATATCTATAAAAGAGAGAGAGGTCACCAACGGCACGTCGGTGTGCAAGGGATGACAGCCTTTGGGTGAGGCTAGCGTTACCGATGAGACGTATAGCTCTCTTCTGAATGGTGAATGGAGTCCAGGATAGCGAGTGTAGAAGCGACAGCGGCACCTCAGATGTGGGCGCAGCATTCGAGGTTTGGCCTTATTTGTGAAGTATATAAGGTATAGAGATTAGCTGGTGAAAAGTATTTGCAAGCCCGGAAGAGAAAACCTAATTTCTTAGCAGCCGCTTCTGCAATTGATTGTTATCCATTATCAGATTATCACATTGCTCAAGACATCAAATACTCATTTAGCATTCGGCAACGAAAGTAAATGCAACTAGCATAAAAAAAAATCTGCACCGAGTTAATACAACGGTACCTCTATTATTAAGATTACAATCCTAAATATTTAAAATCTTCAAAACAAATTGAAAATTTTAAACAAATCGCTGCCACCTTAATAATAATAAAAAGTTCGGGACGCAGCAAGTGCGTTATGGTAGTGAATTTGTATTAAATGCTTCAAACTTGAATAACTCAATTTTCTATAAACTTAGAAAGTTTAGTTTTGGTATGTAGTAAGGTGTTTACAAGGCAAGACATCCACCTAATTTCATTAAAATAACTGTGTCATATTCGGAGAAAAAAAATTTTTTCGAAAGAAAATTCAAAATTTTAATAACTCAATTTTCTATGAACTTGGAAAGTTGAATTTTGGTAGGTAGTAAGGTCTCTCCCAAGGGAATATATGTAGTAAACTTCATTAAAACAGCTTTGTAATTTTCGGAGAAAACTCAAAATCTTCCCAGAAAACCTTGTCCGATTTTCCTGGCTAACGAACTCATCCAAGCCATTAATAAAAGAAAGGCACCTGCCGAGTTTCATCGAAATCGGTTAATTATTTTTCTAGTTCGCGCTCATTTGAAAATTTTTTTGCAAAGTCTCACCATCGATACCTCTCTGATTAGTGAATTCTTTTTAATAAAAATTCAGGAATATTAACAGTAAACAAATGGGTATACATGAGAATGAAACAGAGCAAAAGGAACAGAACATTATTTTTCTTAATAGTAATAAAACTAAGGTAACTTACGTGTTCGAACAGGAGAAAGAAAAAATAAAAGTGAGATACATCCTTGGAAAACAAAACACTTGGTCCACATTGTATTGCGCTGTAAAATGTCTATGATACCACTATCGTTAACTTAACAGAAATATGTAAAACATAGTAAACTAACTTATAAGTATTAATTTTCCAAACTGATATATCACGAAACAGTTAGTTCTACTTATTCATTTGTAACGTCACAAACGTGCAAACTGCCTGTGAGGAACACCACAGACCTGTTGGAGATCGCGAACTTATTTCTTCTGTTGCTTTCGGACTTGATTAAAACTGGAAAACAACGCAGGACCGCACTGTGTGTTTTTAATCGCACCTCGACGTATTTATCACTCGTTAGTAGAAACCGTTTTGGTCTACAAGGCTGGGGTTTTTATCGTGAAATAAAAAATTCCCAAGAACTGATCGGTGAACTGCACGAATCGCATTAAATTAGGAATGTTTGACAATTAGTAACACACCTCCCACAAACTCAGATAGGTATTGGGAAACCATATTCCTGTAAACGAAAATTCATTATATCGTTATTGTTTTCCAATTCTAGATAAATAATGCTGAATATGCTACATTATACAGGAAAATTGATAAGCACAATTTGGAAAACCCAATTCATCACAATACAGTTTTTAGACCTGACGATCGTTTCGCTAACAAAGTTAACGTCATCAGAGGGATGAATATTTAAACTTTAAATTTGATGACGCTAACTTTGTTAGCGAAACGATTGACAGGTATAAAAACTTTATTGTGATGAATTGGGTTCCCCAAACTGTACTTATCAATGCTCATCACAGATTACAATCTTCACTCACAGGGAAATTGACCCATACATTTTTATTTGGTAACGCAAGTGCTATTTTGATTAGGTGGGTCCATTATCTTCATTCCGAATTTTCATTTTGATTGATCAATATATTATTGTGCGTCTAATTGTCGCGATTGCTTGACATTTGTCACTAACAGGACTTTCAGTGAATTTTCATTTAAAAAAAAATGCTTTTGGAGAAGTAACGACTTACATTTTCTAATGAGCACGAAAAATATATTTCAAACATCAAAAGAAGAACTATTCAGCGAATATTGAAGCATCATAAATTTCACCCGTATAAAATTCATCTTGTACAACAACTGAATGAAGATGATTTTGATCGGCTGCTGGAGTTTTGTGAAGTTATGACTGCACCAATAGCTGAAAACGGGAACTTTCTGTTCAATATCTATTTTCAGACGAGTGTACGTTTTTATTAAACTGTACAGTCAATCGTCATAATTGTCGTTATTGGGCAGATAATAATCCAAGAAATTTTCACGAAGTCCACACTCAAACACCACAGAAATTTAATGTCTGGACTGGCATTTTTGGGGACCGTTTAATCGGACCAATTTTTCTTGATGGCAATTTGAGTGGCGAAACGTATTTGGAGTTACTAGAAGATATCGTTTACCCTATACTTATTGACATTGTTGAAAATGATGATCCCTATCAAGAAAATCAATTAGTGTTTCAACAAGATGGAGCTCCTCCGCATTTTTCACAACGTGTTAGAGAGTTATGGATTGGGCGTAGAGGTGCTATTGAGTGACCCCCTAGATTACCAGATTTAACTCCTTTAGACCTCTTTCTATGGGGCCATTTAAAGAGTAGAATTTACGCAACAGAACCGGAGTCTCTGGAAAAATTACGACGACGCATCGTTGTAGAATGCCGTCTAATAACTCCACAAATGCTCCAGAATGTCAGAGCTCGTTTTGAACAAAATTTGTACTTTTGTATGGAAGCTGGTGGTCACTAATTTGAACACTTACTTAACTGAATAAACATTTTTCAACGTTTGGTTTTGTTTTTTAGTTTTTCTTAACCAAAAATTGACTAATTAGTGCATTTCTTATCACAATGAATGAAATACGTTCTTTCAACTCCAACTGTGAATAATTTTTAAACGAGTTGATAAAACTTCAAAAAAAATTGTGTGTTGAATTCAGAAAAGAAAGAGATTTCAAATGATGTAACACTCGACTCATGTTCCCTATTTAAAATATAAGGGTTGTTATCACCACTCTTAAGGGGTTGATGTGACAAAGTTTAGTTTCATGTCAAAACATGTCCCCCTCAATATTAAAATTGACGTGTTTCAGCGTTTCTTTAAAACAAATTTCTCTGGACGCAAATCGGTCTGTTTTGTTTTCAATGCGCCACCCTGTATATATATATATATATATATATATATATATATATATATATATATATATATATATATATATAGGTGATCATTAAAGCTAACGGATTTGAGTGGAAATTCTAGAAGGAGCAGAGGAGGAGAAAATTATATTTTTTTTCCGAAATTAATGCTGCCATCCTATCTTATGATGTAGTGCTAAATAATAAACTCTCCGGCACGGAGCATTTGCACACTTTATATATTTTTATTTGTAAAAGAAGAAACGCAATGCTTTGTGATGTTGATTGTTGTTAGAAATTACTTAACACATATTGTTTTCTTTGTGTTTAACTTATCATAATAGTAAAACATCACAAAACAGTAAATTCCTTTTTTGTAAATAAAAAATTTCAGGACGCAGCAAGCGCCTTATAGTAGTGAATTTTCATAAGAATTGTACACTATTAGTAAGATATATTATTAAATTAATGAAATTTTATATGGAGCTAAAAAAATTAAATTTGGCCGTAGATATAATATGTAAGTACTGCCAGTGTCTTTGAAAAAATTGTGTTACAAATTTCATTAAAGTTACAAAAGTTTTTCAAAAAAAAGTTAATTATTTACAAAGGAATTGTACCTGTCAAATTATAAATATGGCAGGTATTATTCCTTATTAATTACTTGGGTGGTTTTGTTTTAGTCAACCCATCCAGTTTTTGCAAACAATAAACCACAAAAAAGGTTTTTTAAAACAAATTTATAGTTATCTGCGAAGCTCTTTTTGTTATTTTTCTTTAATTTAGTACCCACGGTGCGTTTACATAGGTGTTACTATGGTTCAAGATTGAAGATTCTGGCTTAATGGGAAATTTATTGAGCTATCGGATTTGAAATATTTTTACGAAAATGTTCTACCATAACATACTTGCTGCATCCAGACATTTTCCAACACTTATTTACGGTTGCTGTATCCATACTTTTTGAAAATAATAAAATATTGCAGCTTACCATGTATGACAAACAAGGCAACCCCAATATCATTTTTGGAAAAATATTTTTTTAAATAAAATGAGAACGGTTTAAACAAATTGAAAATCTTGGTTCGCTGCTTCGTCATGGTAGTTCTCCTTCCCCTTCTACATGCCTACAGTTACCCTCAATGCATAAACAAGAACAATGTAAACAAGAGAAATTCCTTTGGAGCAACCTCTAAGAAAGTCACGGAACCTGCGGTGAATATAAAGGTTCTGCGCGCGGTAAACATGATTTTAAGGCGGAATAGCTGCAAAATGGAATAAACGCAGCTTAAAGAGGTCCAACTAAGCTGTTTCTGTCGCACTTTTCGCTCATATTTGCTTTTTATATTCTTCTCCGCCCAGCACCCCTATTCAACTCTTGGTCCCGTAACTTTCTTGTGGGCTGTCTGCAAGAAATTCTTCTTGTGGTTTGGGCATCCAGAAGGTGTTCTAAGCATATTTCTGAAAAGATTTTTCTAAACCCCCCAAGAGCTAATCTGCAAATTTACCGAAAATTTAATTTTTATTTAAAAACGGATTGCACTGTGAAATTATAGGTGGCATATCGCTTGAATGTTCGGTTTTAATCAACTCAATCTAACCAGTTTCTGCAAACAAAACAACAAAAAAGGTTTTTTAAAGCAAATTTTTAATTATCTGTGAAGCTCATTATGTTATTTTTTAAATTTAGTGTCCACGCTGCTTTTATATAGATTTTACTATGTATCAAAACTGAAGATTCTAATTTAATGGGAAATTGGGTTATCACCATTTGTATTATTTTTGAGAAAATTCGCTACCATAACGCACTTAAATTCTTTTTAACACTTATTTGCTATTGCTGTATCCATACTTTTTGGAAATGAAATAAATATAAACAATACAAAATTTTGAAATTAAGATTTTAATAATTTAACCTAAACATATGTTTATATAATTTTAAGTAGGGATGTATGTACTTTGTAGTACCTACCTGGACATTATAAGTACTTACTGTATTAATTTGAGGTAGGTTTTTGTTTCACTTTGGTAATACCTACCAGTGAATTCTGTATAGAGTTCGCTAGGTAATAAGTACACCTGGGGAACCCAAATCACCACAACACCGATTTTAGAGACCTTACGATCGTTTACGGACAACGTCAAAAATTATGAATTTTTCATCCTCTGATGACGCTGACGTTGTCAGTGAAACGATCGTAAGGTCTTTAAAATATGTGTTGTGGTGATTTGGGTTCTCCAAGTGTACTTATCAGTGCTCATCACAGGTCCCAGTTTTCACATAGTACACTAAGTAATACATACAAAATATACAATCTACATGCAGTTTACCTATCACTTTCACATTTGTCTCATTGGATGTTACAATCATAATATACTACAACAGTCATTTTGTTAAAGTTGAGTTAAAATTAAAAGTTGGGTTATTAGTTACCTACTATTTGTATTAACCTTAGAATATAGGTACCTAGTTGTTGATATTAAATCCATACGTAAACATTTAATATAACTTTATTACTTCACAAACTGAATAAACTATCTGATACATTTAACTATAATACACTTTATGATATAATAACAATTACAACAGTACACGAGTACATAGCAGATAACTGACCGAGCGTGGGGGACGTGTGTTCACTGTAGCGGTTGGTAGAGAGCAGAGAGAGGTTGCCTGGTGTCTCTTATATGCCGTAGTTCTTGACAGCTGGCTGTCGCATAACGCAACGCAACGTTTAACTGTCAAGAGTATTTATGCAGAAACATAGAGTAGTGTTGACGGAAACACTGCGGTCGGAACCACCGCCACATTTTATATTATGAGATCCTAATAAGGTATTAGCAATTAGCACCAGCGGAGTCGATTTCGAGGTTATGCGATGCGCAAAGCGTACCCATTTCTCTGTGACAAATAGCTGCGTGTGGTCAGATTAAACTAGGAGAGAGAGAGAGAGATGGCTTTTAATTTTAAATACCGTGAACGTGAAGAATGGGAAGCTTAATATTTACAAATAATGAAACGTCGTTCTAATTTCTTTTAAACAAATTGAATCAGTTTCACATTTTTTTTATTTATTAGTATACATAAGCATGCTAAAATTTGGCGATTTTGGACGCAAACTTAATCCCGGTATTAGGAAAGAAATGGTCCAAGGCTGACAATTTACAAAATTGTTAGTTGCTTGTACATTGTACACAGATCTACCTATAAAGTTTTGTGTAAACTAGAGCTGTCATGACAACATAGTACCTGGTCGTGCACCGAGATGGCGTCTCTGTCATATATCACAATATTCTCCAGTCTGACATCTTGGAATAACTTCCATTGTTTAGATTTTTATCCACGATTTATTAAAATAGTATATCAGTACAGATAACGTCATCTGTCTTGTCCGACATTGTAGATATTGCATTACAGAATCTGAAGTGATGTCGAGGATTATTTTATTATTAATTTGCAATAACTTTATTTTCCTTTGATCAAACGACTTGAAAATTAGTACACAACCGTGTCTGTTTATGTTCTTTTAAGTTGTAAACTTTCGTTTTAATCACTTAGACAATTTGAGATATATTGCGGTTTAAAAATTATTTTTAATTTTTTATTAATAAAAATTGACCATTAAGATTTGATGAACCAACTCATCCAAGCTATTAGCAAAATAAGGGTAATTCCCAAATTTGGTCCAAATCAGTGAACTATTTTTTGAGGTATTGGTTGGATACATACATATATATATATATATATATATATATATATATATATATATATATATATATATATATATATATATATATATATATAAATTGACCATGGAAATGGGTCCCAGAAGCCCTAATTCGCGCTCATTTGAAAACATTTTCTGAAAGTCTCACCATCGATACCTCTCTATTAGTGAATTTTCTTAATGAAAATTCAATAAAAATGTACAAGTTCTCCATTTTTCGTTTCGGTGAGTGTAGATTCAGTTACGCACAAATCTCTACCACTGTTTTTGTCACTTACCAATACTTTTGCACCAGTCAAAATTGTAACTAGGTGTTGGTCTTAAAAACCTTTCCTACGTTACTGTCCCGTGTATCTTTGAGATTAAATATTTTTAATAGCGTTCCAAAATAAATATACCGTTTATTACCGAGAGACGCAGTTTGACAGGCAGTTTAAATTTCACAATTGTCTGTTGTACCAGGGTAGATCCTTATGGTCCGTCCTACCGTCCTGCTACTTATAGATACTCTATAGTTATCCATGTTTTCACATTTCAATGCTAGGTTTGTATTGACGTCTTTACTATTTCATGTTAGTTTCTGATCATGTTTCAAAATTGCCTATACTTTATAATTCTGAAATATTTCATTATTGTTTTAGGCTAGTTTGTGATAATGTTAAAAATTGCCTATCTTTATTTTTAGTGAATTTTTATTTTAAAAAAATCACTAATAGAGAGGTATCGATGGTGAGACTTTGCAAAAATTTTTTCAAATGAGCGCGAACTAGGACCCCTAGAACCCATATCCGGGGTCAGTTTCAATTTTTATATGTTTATATATATATTTATATATATATATATATATATATATATATATATATATATATATATATATATATATATATATATATATATATCCGTCTGATAACTCAAAAAATAATTAACTCATTTAAATGAAACTCGGCAAGTGCCTTTCTTTTATTAATGGCTTGGATGAGTTCGTTAGCCAGGAAAATCGCACGAGGTTTTCCGGGAAAATTTTGAGTTTTCTTTCAAAAAAAAATTCTCCTTAAATAACAAAGCTGCCAACCGTAGACCGGTTTCGCTCTCATTAGAGCTCTTCAGTACGGCGTACCTTAAATAACAAAGCTGCCAACCGTAGACCGGTTTCGTATGCCATACGGCATACTACTAGTATATTACTAGTATGCCGTACTGAAGAGCTCTAATGAGAGCGAAACCGTTCTAGGGTTGGCAGCTTTGTTATTTAATGTACGCCGTACTGAAGAGCTCTAATGAGAGCGATACCGGGCTACGGTTCCAATTGTTGCGAGAATGCATCTAGTCTTACATACTTTGTCCCTATATTGGGGTAGAAATGGGCCAGGGCTGACAATTTTCTAAATTGTTAGTTAGTTTTATACAGTCTCTATTTTTTAACACTTTGTGTTATTTGGAGCTGGCGTGACAACATACTACTTGGTTCCGCAACTAGGTGGCGGCACGTCCACCAGTCACTTAGAATTTTAAGGCTGGCTATACTATAGCTGTGTTACTTTTGGTGCATTTTTGCTACAATTAGTATGCCGTACTGAAGAGCTCTGATGAGATCGAAACCGGTCTACGGTTCTAATTTTTGCGAGAATGCATCTAGTCTTAAATGTATACACATTTCTCGGGGCTCATCCTCACATCCTATCGATTGGCTACATACAGGATAGCGTACACCTCTGTGTCGAATGCCGTAGTATATGCGGCCAGAGCATAACTCTCGCGCACTCCCAGGCTTTCAATGTATATTCCTGCCCCGGGGGATTGTTGATCCTCCAGCCGCGATTCGTCGGTAAAACAGACCCCGCTTGCGGGCTGGAATGCAACCTCATTTTCCCTCCACTCACCCCTACTGGGGATTCTGAGGGTATATGACCTAGTCAACCTAATATCGTCATTTGCATCCAGTACCTTGATGGTGGAAATACGAATTTCCTTTTCTACCTCCTTGGCGATTCTTGCATGTACTATTATTGCTCCCTCTCCGCATCAGTTTCCAGAGTATCGCATTCTAAGATACGACGCCATATAATCTCTTCTAATACAGATGGGAAGCGGTGGCAGCAGCAGCAAGACCTCAAGCGTGGGTGAGGGTGTCGTCGTCATAGCGCCTGTGATACCCAGGATTGCCAGCCTTTGTAGTCCTTTTTTCCTGGCTTAGGAATAAAGACCTCCCTAACCCGGCGCCAGGCCTTTGAGACATAGCCGCACGCGCTTATGTTGGGAAGCAGTATATACACGCCCCTTTGGAGCAGGGCCGGAAAGATCCCATCACAGCCTGCTGACTTAAATGGAGCCAACTCGTTCCATACCCAGGTTATAGAGCCATCCGTGACCACCGCCTCCGCCAGCTGCCAGTCCGCATTCGAAGCCGAATTGTAACCAAGATCCAATTCTTATGGCAATATTATATTTTTCAACCTTATTATATTGCCCATAACATAATTCTTTATTTCCACTTTGAATCACTCTCGTTTTTAAAATTATACTCTCTCGGGAATGCTATTAAATAATTCTGGGCCATAATAGGAAATACTCCTATGAGTGGCCGTTTTTATTCTAAAAGGGATATCAAGAGTCAGTCTCCGTGCATGCCTTGTCTCATAACTAGGCTTATACCAGCTCAGTTTTTCTGCATTGGAAATTTTGTGTATATACTTCAAGGCAGATATATAAAGACCTCTTATGTTTAACCCTATATTGCACATAATTTTATTTGGCAAAAAAAAATCCACAGTATGTCTTTTGGTATGGATAATACGTAAAAAATTTAAAAAAAATTTGTTCATAATTTTAATTTTTTTTAAAGGTCCCATTTGGGAACATTATGCGTATCAGACACAAAAAGTGATGCAAAATTAAAACATACTAAATATCAACTTGCACACAAATAATGAATGATAATCAATAAAACAGTTCTTTTTTTCATACAAACATAAAAACACCTTGCATTTTCCACAAAATATTCTACTTGTCCCATTGCAACCCTCCAATTGGCAACGATTGCGCTGTTCCGAATCCTGAGGGCAGTGATCAGTTCCATCTTTTCTTGTTTCAAATGCAGGTGAAGCTACTTTAAATCTCCTCTTAATCTGCTCTGTCTCCTGTGGAGTATTGCTTGGCCTTCCCCTTTTTCTAGTTTCTTCATTGGATGTCCGTGTCCCTTTTGTAGTTAGTATGTGAGCCAATTCAGTCTTGAATTTCAAGAGAGACATTTCACCAAAGCTTTCAAGTTGATCGTGATGATTGTGTTGCAATATTCTTCTATACAGCAACCATGAATTGCATATTACCACATCTATCATGTGAAAAAATAACCTGTGGTACCATTTTTTGGATCTGTTACGAATCCTATAGAGACCAAGCAAAGAATCTAGAAGGTCAACTCCCCCCATGTGTTTATTGTATACCTTAACAATGTCTGGACAAGTAATTTCTTTCTTGGTTTTGTCTGATTTGAAAAACCTCTGAACCTTATGAGATGGTTGACTGCCAGCAAATGTGGATAGCAGCGTCACAATTTTGTTATCATACCACTATACAGCCTTCACCACTTGGTTTTGATATTTAGTTACTTTTTATATGTATGAACCCCTTCCTTGTCGTTTCCAGTTCTTTTCAATAGGAAAACTACAACCCATCAACCTAATTGATTTTACAGTCCCTACACAATCAACTCCATTTTGTGATAAATAACAGAACAAAGGAATTCCCGCAAAGTAGTTATCGCAGTACAACTTGTGATGCAGGTTCTTTGGTATGTTGCGAGTCAATCGAGAAACAACATTACTTGCAGCACCAAAATCTTCCTCTCCCTCTACTGCATGTACCGAGCCAGTAAATAATTCAAAGTCGTATGAAAAACCACTGACACCTGAAAGGACCCATAGCTTATAGCCCCACTTATGGGGTTTCTTGGGATTATAAGTGTTGATGGAAATTTTCCCCTTAAATGGGACTATCGGTTCATCGCAGGACAAATTTTCTTCCATCGGTATTCTACTGCACATAGACTGAATGTGATCAAGAACGGGTGAATTTTCTCAATTTTGTTTTGCATCTGCTGGTTGTTATTGAAATGCAGATTCCTTTTGATTGCTTGAAAACGGTTCACTGGCAATACATCAGCAACTTGGGGAACTCGGGTAGCTGCAGACCAATACATTCTTGTGCTAGGTAGTTTTATAATAGACATCCACAACAAAATTCCGATTAATCGTTGTATTTCTTCAGGTGTAGTAACAAATGGACGATTTGGATTGATTTGAACAGAATACAGCATGGACATATCTGCTATATAGTTTGAAGATCGTGTAAGGCGTAGTGAGTTCTAAAATTTCTTGCGGCAAATCAGCATTGCCACAAAATCGTACATTCTCATTTTCAGTGGAAGTCTGCTCTTCCTTCCATACTAGTTTATTAGACTTTTTGGAAGGTGCGACACGTACAAAGTGGGTTAATGGTAAGTCATCTTAAGAGTCAAAATCTTCTTCAGTAGGCACATTTTCATTCAAGTGTTGACAATTTAAAATTTGGGAGTCCAGATGCTCATCATCCGCTAGAGCTGACTCCTCACTATCACTTGGAATATCACGGATGTGATGAGTTGACGACCTGTTCCCATAAAATGTGTGTGGATTGATGGGTTTACACTCTTTATCCATTTTAAAATTTTCTACAGTATATGCACCGTGTTCCTGAATGGACACAGCTACCTAAATCAAAATTTTCTAATAAGTACATAAAACATATCAAAAACTAAAACGTAATTACCTCAAGGAGGCTGTAGTTATCTAAACACGATTTTTTATAACTCAAATATATGTTTTTAAACAAAACCAGCACACTAACAACAATTCGATTGGAGCCAACCTCTAAACTGTATGTTATGATCACCTGTTTATTTATTTGTTGGTAACTTTCGGTTCCGCCATATATCAGCGGGTAGTCCAACTTGAAGAACAGGGTTCCGAGATGGGAACCAGGACCAGGTGCATATATAGCCTGTTATTTGATTTTTATAGAATTTCAAGGTGTAAATGTACAATGTTTCCAAGTGGGAACAGAATGCAATAAAGGGTTAATACATTTTTTTAAATATTATTGTACAGTAAATCAATGTCAAACCTGTAATCTGCATTCAGTATTGTTCTCATGCAGAGATGTCAAAGCAGTCTCATAACAAGAGCCCCATACCGTTTTGCATTATAAAAAATAAATAATTGTTCCTTTCCTTTCGCAATGTTGGGTAGAGGCGGAGTATAAGGATCTGCCCCCGTATGTCATCATAAAACAAACTGTAAAACCCACAGCTACGAGGTCTTTGAACACTCTCGATTACCTGGTATCCAATTTGCAAGTGTTTAAGAGAAGGGTAAACCAACATCTGTGTTTATTAAATTCTTGACCACCGCGTTATATGTTTATTTATAGTTTTAAGGTTCGTTGAACGTGTATTTTCAAAGAAGCGATCACTTAAATAGACCACACGACCAACTAGCTAAAAAGTGGAAAACAAAGCGACTTGAAAAGTGGAAGAAAAACGCGTTCAGAATATACAGGGTGGCGCATTGCAAACGAAACAGACCGATTTGCGTCCAGAGATTTTTTTTTAAGAAACGCTGAAACACGTCAATTTTAATATTGAGGGGGACATGTTTTGACAAAAAACTCAACTTTGTGACATCAACCTCTTAAGGGTGGTGATAACAACCCTTATATTTCAAATAGGGAACATGGGAGTTTTACATCATTTGAAAGCTCTTTCTTTTCTGAATTCAGCACACTAATTTTTTTGGAAGTTATATCAACTCGTTTAAAATTTATTCACAGTTGGAGTTGCAAGAACGTATATTATTTATTGTGATAAGAAATGCACTAATTAGTCAATTTTTCGTTAAAAAAAACAAAACAAAACCAAACGTTAAAAAATGTTTATTCAGTTAAGTAAGTGTTCAAATTATTGACCACCAGCTTCCATACAAATTTTGTTCAAAACGAGCTCTGACATTCTGAAGCATTTGTGGAGTTTTTAGACGGCATTCTTTAACAATGCGTCGTCGTAACTCTTCCAGAGACTCCGGTTCTGTTGCGAAAATTCTACTCTTTAAATGGCCCCATAGAAAGAAGTCTAAAGGAGTTAAATCCGGTGATCTAGGGGGGCACTCAATAGCACCTCTGCGCCCAATCCATTGCTCTGGAAACTCTCTGTTCAAAAACTCCCTAACAGGTTGTGAAAAATGCGGAGGAGCTCCATCTTGCTGAAACACTAATTGATTTTCTTGATAGCGATCATCATTTTCAACAATGTCAATTAGTAGAGGGTAAACGATATCTTCTAGTAACTCCTAATACGTTTCGCCACTCAAATTGCCATCAAGAAAAATTGGTCCGATTAAACAATGTCTAAAAATGTCAGTCTAGACATTCAATTTCTGTGGAGTTGAGTGTGGACTTCGTGAAAATTTCTTGGATTATTTTCTGCCCAATAAGGACAATTATGACGATTGACTGTAGAGTTTAATAAAAACGTACACTCGTCTGAAAAACATATATTGAACAGAGAGTTCCCGTTATCAGCTATTCGTGCAGTCATAACTTCACAAAACTCCAGCCGCCGATCAAAATCATCTTCATTCAGTTGTTGTTCAAGATGAATTTTATACGGGTGAAATTTATGACAAATAGTTCTTCTTTTGATGTTTGAAACAGTGGCCAATTTTGTCGTATTCATAATTTTACGCATAATCTCAAAATGTTATAATATACTGGGTGTCCCATTTGAAATAAGGAAGTAGGCATCTACTCCGGTGTAACCGGAATAACCACTAGTCTGAAAATATAGCCGAGTGTCCCCCAATTGCATTAGTACAGTACCAAATTGTGAGATTCTTTCTGATGACGGTTTTCCCCATAATTAATCCATGCAGTTCTATGTGATTCAACTTGTGTTAGTAAATTTTTATTAAAAAAAATCACTAATAGAGAGGTATCGATGGTGAGAGTTTGCAACATTTTTTTCAAATAAGCGCGAACTAACTTAGAACCCATATCCGGGGTCAGTTTCAATTTTTATATGTTTATATATATATATATATATATATATATATATATATATATATATATATATATATAGTGTGTCCCAAACTGGGTGGGAATGTATTGCTATCTCCGTTATTATTAGAGATAGGGAGACGGTTAAATTAGCAATGTTTTGTAAAATTTCATGCTCATTTCAAATGTGGCTTGAATTCTGCCCTGTCTCTTTTCGTTTTTGAGTTATTTTGAAAAAAAAAAATTTGTCGATTTCTCTTTTCTTTAATATCTAAGTAGCCGTTGATCTGACATGTCTAAGACTTTCAAATTATCAGAATACTTTTTACAGAGTAATCTTTTTGTGCTATTCTCAACTTTGGATTGTTATTTGTTTTTGAGCTACATGTGTCAACGTTTGTTTTTCTTATGGCAGCCATATTGGATTTTTTGCTCATGTGATTGCCTGTGAAAAGAGCTTTCCAATGATGTACAACATGCTTGAGAAATCTTGTAATTGCACTGACAAAAACCGTTTTGAGGATAGTAGGCTATGAGATCCAATACCAAAAACAAATGACAAAAAAAGTGTTCAAAAAGCAGTAGGCCATGGATTCTAACAATAGACTTCTACTTTTAACATAATTTTCCGGAATGATACACGATAAAAAAATATTGTGATTTAATTTACAATACTTACTTAGGTTAGGTAATATTATGTGAAACGGTTTAATAACGAAACCCGGCAATAACAAATAGAAACGTAAACGCCACAAAACAACACATTTAGAAACGGAACTCAACAAATAATAAAATAGAAACTTAAAAATACACTAAATAGAAAAAGAAAATTGTTCAATATGTCCACCGTTTTGTTCAATGCACTTTATATACCTTTTTGAAACTTGTCTGCAAACTCTGGTGAGGGTGTTTTAGTTAATATGATTTATAGCCTCCGTGATTCTGTTTCGTAATTCATTGATAATTTGTGGTGGATCGTATTTATACACAAAGTTGGGTCTGCAGCAATTTGTCCTAAAACTTCAATCTCAGTAGTCTCATTTCTAACCGGAAATTCACGTTCAGGATCCCGTTTTTTGTTGGCTACTGAACCACTTTGTCGAAACTTTGCAACTAACTCCAAAATGTATTTTCTGTTAACATGTCTGTTCGCATGTCGTTCATTAAACAAATTTGCGGTACGGTTGGCACAGTCATCGTTTTTGAAAAAAAGAGCGATTATTTCAACTCTTTCTTCTAGAGACTACACCATTGTGAAATTAATTTTCGGTAGCACTATTAAGTATCAAACCGACCGATAAACTGAAATAATAAACCGCATTTCTCTCATTCCGATAAGAAATGTTCTGATAGTCAATCTTTTATTTACAAACCATCAAAACATTGACTATCAGCACATTTATTATCGGAATGAGTGAAATGCGTTTTTGCATTTTCAACTGTGAATAATTTTTAAACTAGTTGATAAAACTTCCAAAAAAAATTAGTGTGCTGAATTCATAAAAGAAAGAGCTTTTATAAAATATAACACTGGACCCATGTTCCCTATTTAAAATATAAGGGTTGTTATCACCACCCTTAAGGAGTTGATGTGACAAAGTTGAGTTTTATGTCAAAACATGTCTCCCTCAATATTAAAATCGACGTGTTTCAGCGTTTCTTAAAAAAAATTCTCTGGACGCAAATCGGTCTGTTTCGTTTCAATGCGCCACCCTATATATATATATATATATATATATATATATATATATATATATATATATATATATATATATATATATATGTTAGGATCAAACACCGATTTCGGCCAATGTTCGACAAAAACGCGTCCTGGCCACTAGCATATTGCCAATGTCAGAAATGTCGCGTCCGTTCAATGTAGACCAGAATGCGTTCTGGACCTTTCGCAATTGCCAGAATGCTTCTAGCACACAAACAAACCGCCCAAACTCCGATTTTGTGCGTGTCTAGGCTTGTAAACCACAAAACTACTCTCAGTTTTGTTTCGGAATACCAGTACCAATCTAGTGTTTGATTCGAGTGTGTGCATGAAAGTCGCTAGAGTGAAAATGTGTTCTAGTGCCATGGAAGACCTTAAGTTGCGTTTCAGTGATGATCTAAAAAGTCATGGTCAAATACTTACAGAGAGAAAAGCAGGAAAATCTTGTAAAAGTGACGGTGACACAATTTCTTCGAAACAAAGGCGACGATTGAAAAGGTACGATATTTTAAAAACTGGTGGAGCCGAAAAGCAGAGAGGTGGGCGGGCGAAACTACTGAGCTGCGTTATTTCTGCACGACCGACGAATTATTTGACATCGTTTATTCCCTCATGCAGGGCCAAGACAACAGATTACGAGGTTTGTTATTTTTCGCAGATTTTTCAGCGGAGATAAGACCTAATTATATTCCTTTATTTATTTTAGTTATGGATTATGAATTGAAGAGAAAATATTGTAGCATAACACGGCAAATAATTGAGGTTTGTTTATTACTTTGCAGGCAGTGTCAATTAGAAAAGAAAGTGCAATGAAAATGTTTAGTGGTGCGGCCAATTCTAACAAATTAAATGAATTCGTGCTATCAAGTAGATCTAATTGATATGCAAAGTGAACCAGAACAAGATTTTTGTTCCATCCTCAATTAACAGGATGATTTAACAAAATTCACCGTGCTACGAGCATTAAAAACAAAGACAGCTGAAAAAGTTCTCTATCATTTACTAGATATTTTCTGTTTGTTCGGCGCACCTATGATTCAAAGCGACAATGGCCGAGAATTTGCAAACCGCATAGTAAAAAATATTGCTGAAAGGTGACCCAGATTGAGGCTGGTCCATGGAAAACCTCGCCATTCGCAGATTCAAGGGTCCGCAGAGAGATAGGACCAAGATGTAAGGGACATGCTGGTTACATGGTTGGCTGACCAAAACACAACGAAATGGTCTGAAGAGCTGCGACTTATGCAAAGCAATAAAAATAGTTTTCTGTGTGCAGGAATAACTAAAAGTCCTTAGGAAGCTATGTTCGGCACGCCTCAAAGTATCGGCCTCAAGGATTCGTTACTTCCTAAGGAACTCATGACCAACACTAAAAGAGAAGAAGAACTACAAAAACGGTGCGATCAGATGATTTAAGGCGAGCGTAAGGAATATTTGCGTCTAGTTAAGGAAGATAGCTTGACAAACAAAAGGAACACCGAAGATGAACAACAACAAGAAAACGATTTGTGTAGAATATGCGAAAAAGAAATTCACATACTCATAAATGTTGAGTTTGTTGCTTACCTGTTCATATCATAACCGGAAAAGCTAACGTAGGAAATTGAGAGGATGATCAGCGGACTACACATACAGTCAGGCAGCGCTTAAGGCCCTAAGTAGCCTACGGGAAAATTCCTGGATGGGGAGTGAGTGCCGAGACGAGACGAGCTACCTAGCTGGGCATAATGAGGTCACCCTCATCTGGGTGCCAGGTCACTCGGGGGGTCCAAGCAATGAAGAAGCTGACAGTCTCGCGAAGGGAGGGTCAGCAGAACCATTTATGGGACCAGACCGATTCTGGGCGTGACAAAGAGCACGTCCAGGGGAGCCATTAGGTCCTTGGTCAGAAACGAACACAAGGTGTACTGGGCAGACTGTCCAGGGCTCAGACATGAGAAGTCAGTAATTGACGAACCCAGTTCAAAGAGAGCTGTAGGGCTGCTAAATCTTAGCAGAGGACAGCTCAGAAACATAACAGGTCTCTTGACGGGACACATGGCCGTCAAGAAACACCTGCATAAAATTGGACGGTTTGAGGAGGACCTCGCATTCAGACTCTGCGGCGAGGGGGAGGAACAGCCCAGCACATCTTGTGCGAGTGTAAAGCTGAATGTATTGTCCCAGAGATGTATTGATCTGAATCAGGAAGTGTATATTTGCTTTGTTGATTTTGAGACGGTATTCTACAGAGTATAGCGCTGCTTAAGACTAATTCTACTCAGTAAGAATATAAATAGTAAGGATATAAGAATAATCTGTAATCTGTACTGGAATCAACTAGCGAAAGTGAAAGTTGAACTCAACTTCACACCAGAAATTGAAATATGTCGATGATTGCGTCCGGGTTGTGCGCTCTCGTCTCTTCTGTTCAATCTGTATAGCGAAACCATTTGTCAAAAATCACTACCAGAAATGTCAGATGACACCGTCGTATTAGCAGGCACAATAGAAGAACTACAATATCTGGTAAAAATACTTTTTTTCTTTCCCTCAGGGTTCGTCCGCGTCCTCGCCGCCCCGAGAGCACCGCAACCTTTGGTTTATTGTGCATGGTAAAAAAGACTTAATTTTGAATGCAATAATTGCGGTTTAAAAATGAATCCCAAGAAAACCAAATTCATGGTAATAACAAAGAACCAGAACATTAGAGCTAATTTTGTTATCGACGATACACGAATTAAAAAATATCCGCCTGTAAATACTTGGGTGCATGGATCACAATACCGATGAAACGAACGAGATCAAAAGCCGCATTGCAATTGCCACAACAGTATTCAACAAAATGAGAAAGGTATTCTGCAACCGCGAAATCAGCATTAGTCTGCGCATCCGTATGCTGGGACGTTTTCTTCACATTCCTTTTTTAAGTGGAAGCTGGGACATTGAAGAGCAGAAACATTAAAAACATATAATAAGCTTTCGAAATGTGGTATCTGTAAGCTGTATGCTGTAAGCTGTACTGCAAAGACTGAACAAACAACAAGAACTACTAAAATCTATTAAAAAGAGACAGCTGGAGTACTTGGGTCATATCATGAGAGAAGTGAAGTATGCGTTACTTAGAAATATCATGGAGGAAAAAATCAGGGGTAAAAGGGGCGTGGGTAGAGCAACAACGCCGTGGTTGCGCAATCTACGCAATTGGTACGGATTTAGCTCAATATAATTTTTTACACGTTAGAGTTAACTTTCTTGTTGACACTCAAAACTTTTTAAACAATTTTTTATCCTCTATATCTACCCATTGATAACTGTCATGTAAGCAGCTACGAAATAATTTATGCGCTTTACTTCTTACACCTTCACTTCACAGTACTTTCAACAGCTTCGAATTGCTAACTGTGTCAAACGCCTTTTTGAGTTATACAAAGGCCCACAGTGAGGAATCGCACTTTTTCAAAGCATTATAGAGCTTAATGGTTAACTCCATCACGGCATCTTGAGTGGATGCATTTTCTCGAAACCCATATTGATTCGCAAGTAAGATTTTAAATTGAGTTCCGTAACAAGATCCTTATGATCAATTAACTAATTTAAAATTTAATGGCAAAAACAGATAAATATACTCTTCAATAAGCAAATATATTGGTTAGAATAATATTAATAAATTGTTTAAAATATAAACGTTTTTGGATTATTTGTTAGTGCTAGACGTTTCCCTTTCTTTCAGGACTTTGTCAATTTGAAGAAAGTTATAAATTCTATTTCTTTATTGGCAGTACATTTTTAGTCTGATTCTTAAACATTTTGCTTCAAATATGTTTTTCTTAGTTATATATTTTTTATTTCTCTAGTTTAATTATAAATATTTACATAATTGAACAGCATTCTTTCTATCATCTGCAACCAGGTTGTTGGAAGGCAATACTTTCTCACTAAGCATGGTAACTTACAAATGCTTACCACAACGTTAGATAATTTGCCATTAAGCAAGTTAAGTTTTCAACATTTCTAAATGTTTGCAGCTAAAAAACCAACGCAAACTTACAAATGAAACTTTAAGATCTTTCAAATGTAATATCGTCCTGGATCAGAAACGAACGTAAGGTGTACTGGGCAGACTGTCCAGGGCTCAGACATGGGATGTCAATAATTTAGGAACCCAGTTCAAAGAGAGCTGTGGAGCTGCTAAATATTGGCGGAAGACAGCTCAGGACTATAACAGGACGGGACACATGGCCGTCAAGAAACACAAGACAACTGATCTACGGACAGCCTAGACCGGAGCAATATAAAACTTCACCCTACCAATTGCTGTGCAGACTAGTTCAAGGCACAGTGATTTTGGAATGAGTGAAGTAGAAAAGACAAAAGGCCTGCACAATAAGCCATAGGCTGCGGTGCTATCGGGGCGGCAAAGACGCGGACGAGCCCTAAGGGAAAAATATCTCCTTTGTCAGCTTGTTGTTTTTATTTATTGGTAAGCTCGCGTAAAGTTACAATTCTAATGTTTCTGAAAGTTTGATTTCATTTGTAAACACTGATTTGAATTCCCTTCGTCTTCGTCTATATACGACCGCATGTCATCGTCGTCCAATAGCAACATAGTAACGCCAACCGAGAACTGTCAACTCACCCCTCGACCGCTAGCCAGCGTCCCGTGGACGTAATTACGGATTGTTGTTTTTAGTGAATTTTTATTTTAAAAAATTCACTAATAGAGAGGTATCGATGGTGAGACTTTGCAAAAATTCTTTTAAATGAGTGCGAACTAGGACCCCTAGAACCCATATCTGGGGTCAGTTTCAATTTTTATATGTTTATATATATGTATATATATATATATATATATATATATATATATATATATATATATATATATATATATATATATATATATATATATATATATATATATATGTATCCGTCTGATAACTCAAACAATAATTAACCGATTTCGATGAAACTTGGCAAGTGGTTTTCTTTTATTAATGGCTTGGATGAGTTCGTTGGCCAAAAAAATCGGACGGGGTTTTCCGGGAAAATTTTGAGTTTTCTTTCGAAAAAAATTTTTTTCTCCGAAAGTAACAAAGCTGTTTTATTGAAATTTATTATATATGTTGCCTTGGGAGAGATCTTACTACGTACTCAAATTCAACTTTCTAAGTTTATAAAAAATTTAGTTATTCAAATTTTAATATTTCTTTCGAAATTTTTTTTTTCTCCGCAAATTACAAAGTTATTTTAATGAAATTTGGTAGACATCTTGCGTTAGGACAGACCTTACTACACACCAAAATTAAACTCTCTAAGTTTATAGAAAATTGAGTTATTCCAATTTGAAGCATTTAATATTTAACATGAAGTTTTTACCACAGAAATCGTAGAAACGACGAAACGATTTTCACGTCTCTAGTATCAGGATCACATGAGAGGATAGGCAGTTTTTAGTATAGTGTATAATGCATGTGGCGTCTGACGATCGCTTCAGGTCGGTATTGGTATTGGCACATGAATAAGATCTAATATCGCTTGCGTCCAAAAGAAAAATCATGGAAGTTATGCGATTACGTGCCTAATGGACAGTCAGATTTAATCAACAATACCCATCCCTTTCTTTTAAGTTAAAGGCAAGAATGTTAGGCTGTTATTGTATTCTAATTTTAAGAATTTAAATAATGAAGGGAAATATTTATATAATTATATAGTGATAAAACAAATTATTACGATATTCACTCTATATAATTATAATATGAACCGTTTCGTTAAATGTGGCTTCTTCAGAAACAAAAGCAAAATGCATGTAGTAATTAACTACAGATGCAAATATTCATTTGTTTTATTATTTACGTTTGAATTGCATTTACATCAGAGATTATTAGTGAATTTTTATTTTTAAAAAATCACTATTAGAGAGGGATCGATGGTGAGACTTTGCAAAAAATTTTTCAAATGAGCGCGAACTAGGACCCCTAGAACCCATATCCGGGGTCAGTTTCAATTTTTATATGTTTATATATATATATATATATATATATATATATATATATATATATATATATATATGTATATATATATATATATATATATATATATATATATATATATATATATATGTATGTATGTATATATATATATATATATATATATATATATATATATATATATATATATATATATATGTATCCGTCTGATAACTTAAAAAATAATTAACCGATTTAAATGAATAATGGATTGGATGAGTTCGTTATCCAGGAAAATCAGATGGGGTTTTCCGGGAAAATTTTGAGTTTTCTTTCAAAAAAAAATTTGTCTCCGAAAATAACAAAGCTGTTTTAATGTAATTTACTATATATGTTGCCTTGGAGGAGACCTTACTAAGTACCAAAATTTAACTTTCTAAGTTTATCGAAAATTGACTTATTCAAATTTTAAATTTTCTTTCGAAAAAAATTTTTTTCTTCAAAAATTACAAAGTTGTTTTAATGAAATTTGGTGAATATCTTGCCCTCTGAAAGACCTTACTACATACCAAAATTAAACTTTCTAAGTTTATAGAAAATTGAGTTATTCAAATTTGAAGCATTTAATAAAAATTCACTACCATAACGCACTTGCTGCGTCCAGAGTTTTTATTTATGAAATAAGTTCATAAAATGTTATTTCATCTGTCTATTTATTTTTCTGCATGTTTTAAAGATTGAACAAGCTTATTGTAATGTGAATTGTTTTAATTTTGGGTAATTAAGTAGTTCGTCGCATATATCTGAGGTAAGGTACCTAAATTAGTAGGTAATACATGTGTGAATTTCATAAAATGAGTCACTTTCTGTAGCATAATTAAATTTTGGTATGTCAGTAATATATTGGTGAATTGTTCTTAGATGGCTGTTCCTATTTATATTTTTGTATATTTTTATGAAATTACTTAACGAAAAAGAAAACCTAATTGCTAAATACGAATATTTTGTTATGTCCTTGGAAGAAGCAGCGTGGAGGTGTCTTACCTGGTCAGAATAATTCATTTCAAAACGTTAAATGGCATGATCAACCTTTGGAAGTACGTGGATTATCTAGAGCAATCAACATGATAAGAACAGTGAAACAGTACAGTACCCATCAAGCTGCCAGGATTGCTTATTTTGCACATTGTCACAGTATCCTATCGTATGGAACACTCATATGGGATGACTCGTCAGCAGTGGAACATGTGTTCATCATGCAAAAAAAAGAAATAAAGACATTGTGTGACGTAGGCCCAAGAGAAAGCTGCCCTGGTGTGTTCGAGGCTAATGGGATACTTACCCTTCCAGCCATATTCTTCTTAAGTTTATCTATTCAAAGTATCCAGTGAATGGTGAAGCTCACAACATCAATACCATGTGCAGGCATGAATTAACAATAATAATAAAGATTTTATTCCAATTAACATTGTTTTAATTCATTTTTTACACTTTTAAAAGAAATATATATTTTGTATAAATACACCTATACCTATACACAGTGTTAGGTTGTAACTTAAAATAAATTCAGTTAATCAAATACAGTTTATTATTTTCAAAAATGCTTGGATACATTGATTAGTATTTCAGTTGCAGTCTTTTAAACAAATATATACAGTATGTCCCATATTTGAAAATTTACTTCATCGATAATTTCTTTAAATCAACCCTAGATTTTTGTTGGCTATTTTTTAAAGTTCCGACATGTAAAGTTGTAGAAAACCAGCAGATTTCGATTTTTTATTCGTTGAGATTTAAAACAATACAGTTTATTATTTTAAAATGAATAATTGATACTTATTTTGAACATTTCCTGTTACTTCAGGGAAACTTTTAGTCTAAATTTTTTTTTCGTGGTGGTTTTGTAATATTACTTTGCTCAATGGGTTTATTTTCTGAATAAAACATTTCAAAATGTTGTTATCAGAAGGCTTGCCAGGTGTAAAAACACGCCTGTAATAGAGTAGGTTTCACAAAAACGTACTTATTAGTGCTTACCACTCCTTACACATTGTTATAAAAACAAGCTAAAAAACACAATAACTATAATAATTTATTTATTACAAATGGGTTTGTTAGCTTGTTGACGGTTTTATGTTATCTAGGATCCATTCCAGATAACTCGATACTCTAGTGTAAACGGCAGGTTGATTTTCTGCACCACAATGTCTCGGACCATACGAAACTATTCCATACTGTACGTATCTTACAACACCATTGATAGTAGCTACATCTTGAAGAGGTCCTCCACTGTCGCCATCACAAGTATCTTTTCCCTCTATTCCTCCGGCACATATCTGGTTGCTTCTGATGCTGGCATAACTGTTATACGTCTTGCGACATTCCTCTAAAGGAACAACTGGGATCCTAGTCTTTTTGAGCTGTGAACTTCGAAAACCTAAAAAATACAAACAATTAGATAAAATAGATAAATACAGAGGTAAAGACTTTTCGCTGGATTCACAAACGCTTCTTATATTTTCTGCAACCGGTCTAGAATTGCAAACGGCGCAGAGAGCATTTGGAACAACAACAAAAATAGTCTTTGCGCATAACAATCATTGTTAGCCTCGCACGAAATTTACAGTTTTGTCAAAAACATAAGTGCTTAAGAAAAATTATAGTTAACACAGTATTAATAAGTGAGCATGTGATGAGAATACATCTAGCGTTACATACTTTGTCCCTATATTGGGGAAAAAATTGGCCAGGGCTGACAATTTACTTAATTATTAGTTGGTTGTATAGAGTTTCTGTTTTTTAACATTCTGTGTTATCTGGAGCTGCCGTGACAGCACACTACTTGGTTCCGCAACGAGATGGCGACACGGTTAAAAGCGTGTCTTACATCTCACTTAGTTTTGGGAGGCTGGCTACCATAGCCGTATTATTGTTACGTTACACGGGGTTCTGGATTTGTTTACTAACAAAACACAGCTTTTTAAACTACTATTTATTATTACCAATTATTTTCCAACACCAGTATCAACTAAACTATTTCTCTTCCCTATTGTCCATAGAACTATATTTCACTATTCGCCTTCTATGATCGCTTCTTAAACACCAACATTTACTGCTGACTCGCTTAATACTCTATGATCACTTATACACCTCACCGATTTAATACTGAACTAACTTACTCTGCGCACCGCTTGTCTATTTATACTGTCTATAGAGATTCTAGACGTTCTACACTATTCTACACCTGGCACTTCTGGTATATTCTAGAAATGTCATCCAGAGTGTTCGCTGTGACACTGCCCCCCTCTTATATTCGATCGTCCCCGTTGAATTCTGACATTTCTTGGTATGGCGTAATTCTGTGCATATGGGCCACCTTCATCTTGCTCTTCGGGCTCCTCTGAATGCGATAGACAACGTCATTGATCCTTTTGACCACCTTATAAGGACCTTCCCAAAATTTCTGTAGTTTCGGTGACCGTCCCTTACGTCGTACTGGATTGTAGAACCACACACGACATCCTTCTTTAAAACCAGCTGAATTAGGTGGCACGTCATAACGGGTTTTCATGCGGTCGCTTTCTATTCGTATGTGCATTCCGACAGCAGAGTTGATGGTTTTCCTTCTTGTTAATATGTCGGGGCTTCCTTCAAGCGAAGTTCTCAGGTGGTACTGGTTCTTCTGTGTAGTTGCTGTTGTTCTGATGTTTCTACTTGCACAAATATCTCGGCAGGCCCGATTCATCCTTTCGACATCGGCTCTGTTTCAACAAATGTGTTTACTGGCATTTTTCTGAGTTGGCTTCACATTTATGTGGTCTTTGCACCCTTCGACTTGTATTTCTCTCATACTTTCTTCTCCACTTGCTTCTGGCTGAGTAACTGGGTCGTCTCTTCCTCTCACATTTCTCTTCACTGGAATGGCACTTTTACTCTCTCTATGGTCACCTCTATGGTGATTTTCCGCACTACCAGGTTACTGCCAGGCGACATTATTATTTCTTCACCGCCGATAGTCAGGATGTTAGTGCCAAGATCAAGTTTAGCGCACTGACCCTGAAGTATGCCCAAGCCAATTATAATCGGGTCTGATATGGCGGCGACTATGGCTCTCTGCTTTGCCTTCCATGTCCCAATTTGTAGCTCGATGTCAGTTTCGCCAAATACCTGGATTCGATCACCACCGGCTGCATTTACTGTGTACACTCTGGCTCTCTTACTCGCCATCTTGGAACCATGTCGCGGCGAATATTTGTCCTAGGTGCGCCTGTGTCGACGACCATCTGGGTCTTATTACCGCTTACGTATCCGTCTACGATGAGAGCGCTGCCAGAATCGCTAACCTGAGAAATGGTTACCGGCCTTAGCTTCACTTTCTCCCTTGCGCGTGATCTTCGAGCCCAACATTCGCCCCTTATATGTCCCACCTTGCGGCAGTTCCAGTAGCGCAAGTGATTTGCACGGTGAGCTCTTATTGGGTGTCCATGAGACGTCGGCCTTATTTGTTCTGCTACTTTTTCCAGTAGCTGCATGATCTTGGATGGATCTGTTTTATTTTCTTCTTGAACTTGAAGACTGCGAACTTTCACATAACTTTCTGACGGTTGCTTTACCGCTTCAAACTCCAAGGAATGTGCCGAAGCATCGTTCAAGTTTTTGTGTCTCACCATCCTCAGCGCCTGTTGCGTGTCGGTATCTCTGATGACGTCAATGAAGGTTTGCAGCGACAGCTGGTTTAAAAACTCTATCGGAGCTATGGGGTAGGCTAATTGTGTCAGTCTGACAACGTCGGCGTGGAGGTGTTGGAGACTTTCGCCCGATTTCTAACAACAATTTTTCAACTGCAATCGATACAGCAGCTGTAAATGCTGGTCGCCAAACCTCACCTCTAATTGATGTTGAATGCTGTAAAAACTCAACGGTTCTTTCCTGGGAATACCTTGGAGCACATCTAGTTCATCTCCTCTGAGAGCTACTATTAACGAGGTCGCTTTCTCTCTCTCGCCCCAACCATTTGCTGTAGCAGCGGCTTCGAACTGGCGTAGATAAATACCCCATGGGACTCATCCATCAAATGTGGGGACCTTAATTCTTACGAACGGGCTATCTTCGGTCTGATGTTTCCTTTGGCTAGGGTTTAGCACTTATTTTCTAGTGATTGTATTTTCTGATGCACTTCCTCTTGTATATTCGTCAGCTTATCACGTATATCGTCGCTGATACCCATTACTCAGCTTTCTACTTATTGGAAGATGTCGTCTTTTACCTGCTTCACACTTTCGTCCACATACGAATTAATATTCTCAATTCGGCTGGCTTGTTCTGGTAGAATTTTCTTTGTCTCTTCATCTCTTCTTCTGGCTTCATCGTCTCTTTTTCGGGCCTCTTCATTTCTTTTTCTCGCCTCTGCATCTCTTTTTCTCATTTCTTCTTTGACTTCTTCGCCTCTTTCTCAGTTCACCTGTTATCTCTTCGTCCCTTTTTCTTGCTTCTTCATCTCTTTTTCTGGCTTCTTCTCGTGCTAATTTAGCTTCTTCGTCCATTTTTCTCATTTCTTCTTTGGCTTCTTCGTATCTTTTTCTGGCCTCTTCTTTCATTTCTTTAATCAATTCTAATAGCTGGGTGTCCATTTTGGCTGTTGCGCTACGTGTCTTAGGCATAGATGTACTTAAAGCTGGTAAATAGTTTATTCTGTTTCAAGAACACACCCAGTTATGACTTACCACTGACACTGATCTTCCAGAGATTCTAAAAATTTTCACGTTGTTCAACGAATATTCTGGAAAATATTTCTGCTACCAGCTTGAAAATCCCACTTCTGACACCAGTTGTTACATTCTACAGGGTTCTGAATTTGTTTACTAACAAAACACATCTTTTCAAACTACTATTTATTATTACCAACTATTTTCCAACACCAGTATCAACTAAACTATTTCTCTTCTCTATTATTAAATGTCCATAGAACTATATTCCACTATTCGCCTTCTATGATCGCTTCTTAAACATCAACACTTACTGCTGACTCGCTTAATACTCTATGATCACTTATTCTACACCACTAACTTACACTGTGCACCGCTCGTCTATTTATACTGTCTATAGAGATTCTACACTATTCTACACATGTCACTTCTGGTCTATTCTAGAAATATCATTCCAGAGTGTTCGCTGTGACATTATATATAGGTGTATTTTCGATGCAATTAGTATGCCGTACTGACGAGCTTTATTTAGAGCGAAACCGGTCTACTGTACTAATTGTAGTGATAATGCATCTAGCCTTACATACTTTGTCCCTATAGTGGGGAAGAAATGGGCCAGGGCTGACAATTTACTAAATTGTTAGTTGGTTGTATACAGTCTCTATTTTTTAACGTTCTGTGTTATTTGGAGCTGCAGTGACAACATACTACTTGGTTCCGCAACAAGATGGCGACACGGTTAAAAGCGTATCTTACATCTCACTCAGTTTTGGGAGGTTGACTACTATAGCCGTATTACTTTATAGGTGTATTTTCGCTGCCATTAGTATGCCATACTGACGAGCTCTAATTAACGCGAAACCGGTCTATGGTTCTAATTGTGGTGAGCATACATCTAGCCTTACATACTTTGTCCCTATATTGGGGAAGAAATGGGCCAGGGCTGACAATTTACTAAATTGTTAGTTGGTTGTATACAGTCTCTATTTTTTAACATTCTGTGTTATTTGGAGCTGCTGTGATAACATACTACTTGGTTCCGCAACGAGATGGCGACACGGTTAAAAGCGTGTCTTACATCTCACTTAGTTTTGGAAGGCTGGCTACCATAGCCGTATTACTTTATAGGTGTATTTTCGCTGCAATTAGTATGCCTTACTGACGAGCTCTAATTAACGCGAAACCGGTCTACGGTTCTAATTGTAGTGAGAATACATCTAGCCTTAAACACAGTATTATATTAACAATTTACTGTAAAGAAAGCATGAGGGTGAAACATCAGCAGAAAGATATGGAGGCAAAAATAATTTAATTTAGAGTCAAAATTTAAAATTGTTCATACTAATTTGGTATGCATGAGTGGTCAAGTAGTTTTAGATACAACAATAATTGTTGTCGCACTTACTTGGTGAAACCGTCCCATAATAAATAGATGTCTCTTCGAGACCCACAATGGCAATCTGGACCTGCCGTAGAATAATAAAAAATACAATGGGGGTTGAACCCCAGGATGGTATGTCGAATATACCAAACGGTGGTTAAACCCATAGTCACATATTCATACATAGTGTGGTGGCCAAACACAGAACAAGCCCCAACACAAAGCAAATTGCCGGTTTCGCTGCTTGACACCATCCTCAGACAGAAAAAAATTATTTTGTGAGAGGATGCTATCAAGCAGCGAGGCGGCTTACAGAAAAGGGGAAGAAACAGTCTCCACGCCTGTATTTAAATATTTTTAGTCAGAGTCTAATTAGTATTTAAAACAAAATTCTATATACATACCTTTTTCAGTTACTCCCCAACCAGAGACGGTAACATTCTTTCCATCAAGATTGTGGCTTTGGAACGGAAGACATATTGGTTGTACGTTTGCTGGAAATAATTAGAAACTAGAGTAATTTGATAATCTAAATAGTAAGTTGATTGAAGTCACAGCATTTCAGTGCATTTCCGTGGAAATATTGACTAATGATTAGAATTTCAAATTATCGAGAACAAGGTTACCTAGAACTCATATCTATGGCTAGTGTATATATATATATATATATATATATATATATATATATATATATATATATATATATATATATATATATATATATGCTCGGCAAGATTTCCACGGTCTTTAATGTGAGACATTTGTTGGTTCTCGGGTTGAACAGAATTAATTACAATAGAGCAAAAATAGTCAAATTTGATAAAAAGTCCCAAGGATACCATTCCAACTTATGTAGGACGTAGGACAAACTCGAACTTATGCAGGACAAAAAAAAATAGACGCATCCACAATAGAATATATGAACACACCCTCGCAGTTAGAAAATCCGACCCCTCATCAGCCCTGGCCATGCATTACATTCACAAAATAGACTTCGACAATGCCAAAACAATAGCCCCGGTTTACAACTTCAAAACCATAATTATCCGCGAAGCGATCGAGACGAAAAACGTCTCAATTGTCTAAATAAGAGAGATTATGGTCTTCGTCTTCCGATTACTTGGAAACCTATTACATCTTTATTACAAACACACAAAAAGACAATAAATTCAATAGACAATTTTATTGTCCCATTATCTAACTCAACAAATACCTGAAATCCTCTTAATCTTTTAAGTACCGTGACGAAAGCTCCTGACTCAACCAATACCTGCAATCCTTTAAGTACCGTGACGAAAGCCCCTGACTTAATTGACCGTGACCTGATTCATTACACTGATAACGAAGCAGGTAGACGAAACTGTACATACAATACAAGACTTGCAACGAACTGCCAGATCTCTCTTAGACCTAGGGTTGAACACACTGAGACCTTAGAGAGGATCTTCGGCGAGATTTGAGGAGTAGGCAGATTGAGGCTCCGTAATCAAGCTACAACAACCCAACCCACCTTTGTCCACCGCTCTAAGGAGTAGGCAGATTAAGGCCTTAGAGTGTCCTTATATATTTCCTTTACCTCTTGAAAATGGCTCCAAAACAGGAGCCTAAACTTTGAGGTTTAATAAATTCTGCACGCGGTTCAACCCGAAAACCAAGTACGTCTATATATATATATATATATATATATATATATATATATATATATATATATATATATATATATATATATATATTTATATATATACAAGCAGGTTCTTCAATATTTAAAGTTATCTCTTTGAAAAATGCTAGGATATAACGATTTTATTTCTGGGAAAGAAACATTTTCGCACGAATATCAAAGTTGATAAATTAAAAAAAATAATTAAATAGCAAGTGGGCTCGAAAGTCTATCCAATTCTCTATTCCAACGTGTACTCGATTTTGAAAGTCCTTGAAAATCCTATGGGAAAAATTAAACATCAAATTTTTTGGCGCCAATCTCATTCTTCGGCCAAAGAGTTATTTCTCGATATGTATAAATCAACAACTAGTGCGCCGATTTTGAACAAATTTTCTGAATACCTTCATTTTGCAAGTGGATTGGATAACTTCGTTAGCCTGGAAAATCGGCCCAGGTTTTGCCGGAAAATTTTGTGTTTTCTTTCGGAAAAAATTATATCTCCGGAAATAACAAAGTAAGGGCAACCAAATTTGGTACACGTGTTTGGTGGACAATGTACAAAAATTTACGTTTGTAACTTTAAAGACAGAAAAGTTATGGGCATTTAAAGAAACAAAATTTGGGGTTTTCCTCAAAACGTTTAAGTTGCGATTTGAAACGTCAACAGAAAATATCGCAAGAGTATTCTGCAAACCCGTAAGTTTCAGCTTCAACCGTCCTTGTCCTTCATTTTACTAAAAAGTTTCCATATATTTCATTTCAAATATATCCTTTGTGTGATCCTTTGGCGGTAGTTTTAGTTGAGTTTATGGTTTAGCGGTCTATAATTTTTAGTTAATTTTCGTAGAAAAAATTCGTTAATGAGGAGACCGCGGCTTTTGAATTTTAAAAAGATTTCATCAAATGAACGCAAACTAGGCCCCCTAGAATTCACATCCGGGTTTAATTTCAGTTTTTATCTGTTTACAGGGTGACGCATTTCTACGGACAAGCTCAATATAATTGTTATTTTTTTATTTTATTTTAACAACACACCACGAGAGCTTAAAGCCTAAATACTATCGTACCGTGGGTGTCGACACGGAGGAAAGAGGCAACTTGTTAATTCTGGACTTGAAGGTTTGGAGGTTGGCGGGAGAAGGAAAAACATGTGCCGGCAAGGAGTTCCACAACTTGGAAGTCCTCGGGACAAAAGAGCGGGCATAACAAGATGTTATATGTCTGGTGACCTGGACAGTAAAAGGATGCATTCGCTCTGTTCCCCTGGTAGATCTGTTGGGGGCAGCAGGTGGAGGAACTATGGAAGAAAGCTCCTCTGAGCAGTGCCCATGCAGATATCTATAAAAGAGAGAGAGAGGTCACCAACGGCACGTCGGTGGGCAAGGGATGGCAGCCTTTGGGTAAGGGTAGGGTCACCGTTGAGACGTGTAGCTCTCTTTTGAATGGAGTCCAGGATAGCGAGTGTAGAAGCGGCAGCAGCACCCCAGATGTGGGAGCAGTGTTCGAGGTTTGGTCTTATTTGTGAAGTATATAAAGTATAGAGATTAGCTGGTGAAAAATATTTGCGAGCCCGGAAGAGGAAACCTAATTTCTTAGCAGCCGCTTCTGCAATTGATGTGACATGTTGGTGCCAATTGAGATTTCGATCCACAGAGATGCCAACAAGTGAAAATGACTCATTACTTTGAATAACTTGGTTGTTTATTGTGATGGGTCTAGGGCTGGTGTATTTCTTATGAGAAAGAAAGCAAGACTGTGATTTGGTGGGGTTGAATTGTACAAGATTTCTACTTCCCCAGTCTAATATTTTTTGGAGATCCGCGGAGATAGAACCCTCCATGAGTCTGCGATCCTCATCTAGTTGGGCTAAAGAGACAGGCTTAGAATATTGTATATTGGAGTGGAGGGTGCTGTCGTTCGCGTAACTGTGAACTGGGTTGGATGTGCTAGAGAGGAGTTCATTGATGTGGAGAAGAAACAAAGTAGGGGCTAAAGCTGAACCTTGAGGAACTCCTGCATTAATTGGATACAGTTTAGAGGAATGGCTATCCACGACAACAGAAATGCTCCGGTTGGAGAGGAGATTTGCTGTCCACGTACAGAGTTTTGGTGGTAGGCCATAGGCCGGTAGTTTATTAAGCAGCGCTGCGTGCCAGACCTGGTCGAATGCTTTGGATATTATACAAGATACGAGAAAAAGTTGCATACTTTAATTATAGGGTGTCTTGAGCTGCATCTTACAAAATTATTTTGACAATCACAGGGGACCCATAAGTCGTTGGTGATACCTACAATTTTTTTTTCGAACACCCTTATATTATTGCATTTTTGCATTTTTTTATCGAAATATGATGCATCGTGGCTTTTGAATTTTAAAAAGATTTCTTCAAATGAACGTAAAATAGGTCCCCTAGAATCCACATCCGGGTTTAGTTTCAGTTTTTATCTGTTTACAGGGGACGCATTTCCACGGAAAAGCTCAATATAATTGTTATTATACAAGATACGAGAAAAAGTTGTATACTTTAATTATAGGGTGTCTTGAGCTGCATCTTACAAAATTATTTTGACAACCACAGGTTGGCCCATAAGTCGTGATACCAACAATTTTTTTTCGAACACCCTTATATTATTGCATTTTTTATCGAAATATTATGGATCGTATTACTCGTCGAAAAAATCGAGCTGCCGTATACAGCTACTCTCAAATAGTCGCTGAATTTGAAAAGTTTTCGCAGAAATATTTTTAGTGTTTCCGCAGAAATCATATTTAGTAAGATTTTTGTGATATGTTGGTAATTGATAATGCATTTTTAGTAAGTTATTGTAAAAAAAATAGTTGTCGAATTTTTGTGAAAAAAATAATTTAGGGTAACATTACTGAAGGCAATTTCTGTAAAAAGAAAATGGTGAATTTTTTTTTCAATGTTGGTCTTAAAGCTGTTTGTGAATAAATATATCGTGGCAGGTGTGTAAATAGCTTAGAGAGGTTCGTTCGTGAGGAAAATCGGACCGTTTTTTTCTGAAAGTTTTTAAGTTTATTTTCCGAAAATGTTTGTACTTCTTGAAACAACAAAGCTATTTTTATGAAATATGGTACATTGTTACTACTATATATGTTATACTACCAAATATCCTTCTTTTTAAACAAGGAATATTTGCCCTTAAAGACATTTTTACGAAAATTCGCTACGATAACGAACTTGCTGCGTCCTTACTTTTTAAGTAATACTCACCTGTTCTGAAATTTAGATTGTTTGCTATCCGAATCAGAGCTATATCGTGTTCCAGTGACAATGGATTGTAACCTGGATGAGCAATCACATCTTCAGCTAACAGATCAATTGTTGGAGGAGCACAAATATTCCTTACACAGTCTGGATCTTCAACCACATTATATTCTCCTAATCGTATACCAATTCTAAAAAATATTAAATTGAAATAAACCTTAATTCGATAAGTAAGTCGCATATTTATTAGTTTATTATCTTCTTTGTGAAAATACGTGTCTAGCGTATAACTCTCTGCTCTTTGTTTGTAGTTTTTCTTTCTGTAGTTAAAATATTGTACTATAAATACTTGTAGAAAACCACCCAAAGGTATCAGACTTCTCACAATAATCTACAACTCACTACTGCGACTAAATCACTGGCCCGACCAACTAAAATTTGCATTATGATACTTAAGCCAGGAAAACTCTCTGCTCTGCTAAAGTCCTACAGACCAATTAGCCTTTTATGAATCTAGTCGAAGGCCCTAGAAAAACTGATTTTAAAAATATTCAACGACAGTGAATATCATGAAAAATGGTTACCGAAACACGACTTTGGATTTCGAACCAATCACTCCACAATTAAACATTGCCATCGAATAGTTTATAAAATTTAGGAAGCTATTGAAACTAACAATATTGTTCAGCAGTTGATGTTAGTCAAACATTTGACAAAGTTTGGCCTCTTGACCTACTTTACAACATTACAAAAAAGTTACACTTTCAGCTATTCAAGTGGCACCTTACAAACCGGTATTTTCAAGTTAAACACGGAGAAGGACTTTCTGATGTCCTTCTAATATCAGCTGGAGTTCCACAGGGTAGCGTACTGGGTCCTATCGTATATCTTCTGTTTACTTTAGACTTGCACGCCACCAATAACACGGAAATAGGTACATTTGCGGATGATACAGCATTCGTAGCACACAAATATCCCCAAATTGCTTCAAATTAACTTTTCAGTCACCTTACCAAATTAGAAGACTGGTTGTGTAAGTGGAAAGTAAAAGTCAATGAGACAAAGTCCATCCAAGTTACTTTTACTACGAACCCTTAAGAGTGTCCAGCTGTCTGTATTAATGGCAAACAATTACCCCAAGCTAGTGAGGCAAGATATCTGGGTAAGCATTTAGAGAAACGACTGACGTGGAAAACACATATCATGAAGAAATGGAAAGAAATATATTTGAAGATAGAGAAATTTTATTGGCAGATCGGAACAAAATCTCATTTAAGCATTGAAAACAAGCTGCTAATTCACAAGTCTATAATTGTTTGGAGATATGGCATAGAACTTTCGGTTGTTCCAGTAAATCAAACATTAACAATATTCAAAGATTCGAGTACAAAGCTTTGAGAACTATAACTAATGCCGATTTTATGTATCAAACCACACCATGCATAACGATCTGAAAGTCTCAAGGGTTGATGATGTAATAACACAGCGAGCAAAGAAATATTACTCGAGACTTGAGACATGTACTAATGATATTACAAAAGTTATTTCAAATTATTCAACATAAAGAAGCCTCAAGCGAAAATGGCCTGTAGATTTAAAGGAAAAATTTCCAAACATCTCAACACACTATTCGGATAGCACAATGGTTGTGATTTTATCACGACAGACGACAGCAGATGGGCTCATAGAACTTTAAATATGTTGTGAACATGAATATATTTGTGTGTATAGTTCTGATTCTAGTAAGAGTGTAACAATATATATATATATATATATATATATATATATATATATATATATATATATATATATATATATATATATATATATATATATATATATATATATATATATATATCCATGGTTGCTTTCAACATCGACACAACTGGTTGGGTGATTCCACTGACACAACAATAGTCCTTGAATTACCTCACCCGGTGATACGTCATCCGGTGTTGCATAATCCGCTACTGAGGCATCTGATATTGCATCATACGGTGTTGCATCATCCGGTATTTCATCATCCGGTATTGCATCATCAGGATTACATCATTTTTAGTGTATATGTATATAAATTGGAAAATTTTGCCCATACAGTTAGTTTAGCGACAGTTACTGATGAATAACTTAGTTGTCGAAATTCGTATCTAGCGCAGAACTCTGTGTTATTATTTTTGTGGTTTTTGGGGTGGTTCTGCTTTTTGTTTCAGTTTCCAGCCACAGTGTTCAATCTCAGTCTTTTAAAACTGAGAACTTCAACGAAACTGCAGTTATACATTCAATAAAACAGTGGAAATCATTTTGTTTATTTATCGAAGTAAACAAAAAAAATTGAAGGTCATTGCAGGCATCATACTGCAAATACTATAGAAAAAATACGAAAAAAGCAGCTGCAATTAGAGAAGGCCAAAACAGAAACTGTGATAATATACGGAGCACGCAGCCTTAAGAGTGTTACACTAAAGACGGAACTACAAATGAAACAACCAGTGGTGTGAAAATAATTTGGTGTATATTCTGGCAGAGACGGAGATATGGGTGAGCATGTGACTGAGATGGCAAAAGACCCGAGAAGATTGTAACAGTTCCGAGCAGGGTCATGCCTAATATTAGAGGTTCCTGCTCAACCACAATAAGAATCCTTGCTTCTGTGGTTCACTCCATGATGCTATACGCAGCACCAATTTGAGGGAGTGTCATGAAATGAAATATAATAAATATAGAAACATATTAACCAGGCTACAGAGAAGGATGGCAATACGTGCTGGCGACGCATACTGCATTATCTCGAAAGACGCGATCCAGATAATTACGAGGAAGAAACCAATAGAATTCCCCGTTGCAGAAAGGGAAAAGACATACGGATTAGAGGTGGCAAAAGAGAACAAATAAAGAATTAAACAACCCAGAAGCAACAGAATAGATAGAAGCAAGGTACCGGGAAGGCAGGATGATACCAGATGTCGGAGCATAGGAGAATTGAAAGAATGGAGAGGTAAATACCCATATTACCTAATTCCTGAGTGGACACAGCTACTATTCCAGCTACTCAGAGAGGTTTAGGCTAAAAGGCATAAATAAATGGTGGTACTGGGGAGCAGTAGACACACCAGAATGCACTTTTTTAGTGTCATAGATGGACAGGGCGAAGAGATGGGATGATCTTGATAGATGGAACACTAGTGACAGCTGAAAATATGGTCCTTAAGCACCACGATAAAGACCAAAAAGGAGTATGAAATAATACACAGGTACATAAAAGCAGTGGTAGGACAAAAAAGAATAAGAGGAAGCGGAACTAAAGAGAGGCTTAAGATCAATAGTAGAATACATAGGAATACACATGTAAGCGTGAAGTTATGCTATGCAAATTCTAACTGAAATGGAAATAACGGGAGGAGGGGTTTTAGTTGGTAGGCACTTCCATGAGGTAAAGAATTTAACACAGACCAATGGATCCATGGCTGTCTTTTAAAGATTTTCCGCCGTCATATAAAAAATATGATGAGCACCTACAATTAAAAAATATCACAGGCTGTGTAAAATATGACTATAAATATCTGATGACTGGCCACTGTGAGCCGTCTGTATAAAATTATACAATAAGTAAGTTAAGACTTTGGATACTTACATGTTAGTATTCACCACACAGTGTGCTGCTGTCAGTACGTAATTTTTGTTAATGACTGTTCCCCCACATCGAAAACCAATTGATTCACCTAAAACGGGAAAACGTTTCTATAATTATTGTTTCCGAATGAACACAGGCAGTTGTGAGAATTCCACTAACATACAGCCACAGCATGGGGATTTGTAATGGCTAATCAGGATCCAGGAAGACAATGAGAGAAAGATATATGCCATCTCTCTCCACATTAGCCCGTTTGAATTTAAAAATAAAACTCAGAATTATTAATATGGTTAAGTACATGATAAGTACACTTTGAGAACCCAAATCACCACAACACATCTTTTTTAAGAGTTCACAATCGTTTCACTAACAAAGTTAGCGTCATTAGAGAATGAAAAATTCTAATTAATTTATACTACAACATCTATCTATATTGATTTTTAGGTAAAAAACCACCGAGAGGGAGATTTAAATCGCAGGCACATTTCTGCTTATTGTATCTTTATTGCTGGACGAGGTTATTGAACTTATTTTATTACTTTACCTGACGGCTTTGGAATGTTTATCTGATTCAAAGACAGAGCGCAAACAAAAGACTTGAAATCAGTGGCGCAGCTCGATTTAAGGACCTTTGCTTTTTATTGCTCTAGAAATATAAATGCTTTCATACGTATCAAGCATCGACTGCTGTCTAATATTTTTGATAAGTTGAGATTTTCAGTATCAATGTAAGTAGATAGGGCGCCACCTGGGCTCATCCCCTCCACTTTTTTCTGCGCATGCGCGATGACGTCATGCGCATGCGCTGACCTGTGACAGTTGACAGCTGACCTGTCAGTTTTGACAGGTGTCAATGTCACCTGACCTGACAGCTGTCAACGTCAGTTGTCACCTGACCTGTCAGGTGTCAAATGTCAGCTGTCACCTGACCCGTCAGTGTTGACAGATGTCAAATGTCACCTAACCTGTCATATGTCACATCTGTCACAAGCGTTCCAAGATGGCTGACCTGTAATAGACAGCTGCAACCCCTGGTTCTCTATGGAACTGACCTGAGATGACGTCACAAGCGTTCCAAGATGTCTGACCTGTGTCCATAGATATCTACAAGTCAGGTTAGGTATTAACTGTCTTATGTCTGACCTGTGATGACGTCACAAGCGTTCCAAGATGTCTGACCTGTGTCCATAGATATCTACAAGTCAGGTCTCCATGTGTGTGTGTGTTTGTCGAATACCAGCTGTCTGTTGTTTATTGAGGTTATGTTCACACACGTGTTGATTACCATTCATCTGTTTGTTTATTAAGGTTATGTTTGTATTTGTTATGTCGTCAACGTGCTATCTGTTTGTTTATTAAGGTTATGTATGTATTTGTTTATTAAGGTTATGTATGTATTTGTTTATTAAGGTTATGTTCGCACACGTGTTGATTACCAATCATCTGTTTGTTTATTAAGGTTATGTTTGTATTTGTTTATTAAGGACAGCTGTCTGTTGTTTATTGTGTGTGGTAAGGTGTATTGAAGTTTGTTAGGGTATTTCGTTTTTGGCGGGAATATTGAATTTGTTTGAAAATTACTGTCTGTTGTGTCCAGAGATCTGACTCATCGAGCTAGGGAATATTCTATTTGTAAAGTTGTAGAGTGGGAGAATATTCCCTAGCTCGAGGGGAGACATCTGTTGGACACAGTCATTCGGTTTAGTCACACACACTTACATATATTAGGAAGATATATAGCGGGTAATTTGAAATTTGATTTTAATTTGAAATATGATTTTTGAAAGAAAAGCATTCGCCTGAAATTAGATTTGAATTAGATTCGAACCCCAACCATACAGCTTACTAAGATATGCAAACGTCCCTAAACCGATCATGCTATTCAGACATACGGTGAAAGTGTGTTCGCAGTGGTATATATAAAACAAAACCTGTTACATATATGATAATTTAAAAACGAGTTTATCAGGCTAATGAGTGTGTGTGTGTGTGTGGGCAGGGGTGGTATCTCTATTACATTCCAATTTGAATATATAATAGGTGCGGTAATTTTTTAAAAACAATAGTATATATATATTTTATAGTAAAAGATATTTTATAGTAAAAGATATTTAAAGACGTTCCAATTTACATATCTAATATAAAATTCTAAAAACAAAAACGTTTGAAGCAAACTATCAATAACAAAACGTATTTACATGTAGATATGTTAGTGAATTTGTTTAATGGGGGTAATAAAACTGGAGACCCGGTTTTATGTATGCGTGTTTGTTTATGTTAGTGCTTTCCTATTAGAATGAATTTATATAGGGAGTGATCAAAAAAAAACACAAGTAACAAAACTCGATTTAAAACAAGAAAACTAAACTTTGATATACGAGGATTGTTTGATAAGTATTGTTTGTATGCAAACATAAATAATATAATAGTATACTTACATACAGCAAGAGACGTCATACATGTTTCACGGTTTAACACACACTGACGTCTGTTGAGGTCTTGAATGGGGGCCCTTATAGAAATAACACAGTTGTTTAATGACATCCACTTGAACCAAACAAAACATATAGACGTTGTTGTTGATTGTTAACACACACACGTCATGACAGCTCGAAGTCTTTGCTTAGACTGACAGAGCTGTGTAATAAAAGACAGACAGACAATTGATTGCTCAACAAGTATCATATAGAACCTTGTTTGAGCTTGTACAGCTGTTTAACAAACACGTCATGACAGCTCGAAGTCTTTACTTAGACTGACAGACAGATGTGTTTGTAATAACAAACAGAGAGACAAACAGCTGTTTAACAACAGTTAGAGCGTGTAACACTGCTAAAACGTATCAAAAAATAGCCAAGTGTCTCCTGTGTTGAGGAAACAGACAGACAACTAATGGTCATTGTTGGAGCTTGTACATGTTGTTTGAAAGGATATAACACACGTCATGACAGCACGAATGCTTGGCTTAGACTAATGGATGTGTGTAACAACAGACATACAGACAATAGATTGCCCCCCACAAGTATCATAGATAATCTTGTTTGAGCTTATACAGCAGTGTAACAAACGTGTCATGACATCTCGATGTCTTTGCCTAGGCAAACAGAGCTGTGTAATAACAGACAGACAGACAGACAGACAGCAGTTTAACAACAACAACTAGAGCAAGTAACATAGGTAAAACGTAGCAAAACAGTCATGTTCTTTGGTTCAAGTGTCTTCTGTGTTGAGGAAACAGCTGTTTAACAAACGTTGTCGTAACAACTTGTTGTCTTTGGTTGGAGTGACAGAGCTGTGTAATAACAGACAGACAGACAGACAGACAAACAATTGAATACCCTTGTTAGAGCTTGTACACGTTGTTTGAAAGGATATAACACACGTCATGACAGCACGAAGGTTTTGCTTAGACTAATGGATGTGTGTAACAACAGACATACAGACAATAGATTGCCATTGTTGAAGCTTGTACATGTTGTTGTGACACACACGTCATGACAGTTCGATGTCTTTGCTTAGACTGATAGACAGATGTGTTTGTAATAACAAACTGACAGACATACAGCTGTTTAACAACAGTTAGAGCATGTAACACAGGTAGAACTGAGGAAACAGACAGACAGACAGACAATTGATTGTCAACAAGTATCTTAGATAATCTTGTTTGAGCTTGTACAGTCGTGTAACAAACGTCGTCATAACAACTTGTTGTCTTTGCTTGGAGTGACAGAGCTGTGTAATAACAAACAGACAGACAGACAAACAGCCGTTTAACGACAGTTAGAGCTAGTAACATAGGTAAAACGTAACAAAAATAGTCATATTCTTTGGTTCAAGTGTCTCATGTGTTGAGGAAATAGACAGACAGACAGACATTGGATTACCATTGTTAGAGCTTGTACAAGGTGTTTGAAAGGATATACACACAGGACAGCTTGATGTCTTTACTTAGACTGACAGACAGATGTGTTTGTAATAACAAACAGACAGACAGCTGTTTAACAACAGTTAGAGCGTGTAACACTGCTAAAACGTATCAAAAATAGCCAAGTGTCTCCTGTGTTGAGGAAACAGACAGACAAACAACTGATTTCCATTGTTAGAGCTTGTACACGCTGTTTGAAAGGATATAACACACAGGACAGCTTGATGTCTTTACTTAGACTGACAGACAGACAGACAGCAGTTTAACAACAACTAGAGCGTGTAACACTGCTAAAACGTAGCAAATAGCCATGTTCTTTGGTTCAAGTATCTCCTGTGTTAAAGGAAAACAGACAGACAAACAGACAATTGATTGCCAACAAGTATCATATAGAACCTTGCTGAAGCTTGTACACGGTGTTTGAAAGGATATACACAGGACACCTTGATGTCTTTACTTATACTGACAGATGCGTTTGTAATAACAAACAGACAGACAGACAGCTGTTTAACAACAGTTAGACCAAGTAACGCACACAGTGTAAAACGTATCAAAATAGCCAAGTGTCTCCTGTGTTGAAGAAACAGACAGACAGACAATTGATTGCCTAATAAGTATCATATAGAACCTTGTTGAAGCTTGTACAGCTGTTTAACAAACACGTCATGACAGCTTGATGTCTTTACTTAGACTGACAGACAGATGTGTTTGTAATAACATACAGACAGACAAACAGCAGTTTAACAACAACTAGAGCGAGTAACACAGGTAAAACACAGCAAAACAGTCATATTCTTTGGTCCAAGTGTCTCCTGTGTTGAGGAAACAGACAGACAATTGATTGCCCTTGTTAGAGCTAGTAACAGAGGTAAAACGTAACAAAATAGTCATATTCTTTTGTCCAAGTGTCTCCTGTGTTCAGGAAACATACAGACAAACAAACAATTGATTGCCATTGTTGGAGCTTGTACACGCTGTTTGAAAGGATATAACACACAGAACAGCTTGATGTCTTTACTTAGACTGACAGATGTATGTAATAACAGACATACAGACAGACAGGCAACAGTTTAACAACAACTAGAGCCAGTAACACTGGTAAAACACAGCAAACAGTCATGTTCTTTGGTTCAAGTGTCTTCTGTGTTGAGGAAACAGACATACAGACAATTAATAGCCATTGTTGAAGCTTGTACACGTTGTTTGAAAGGATATAACACACACAGGACAGCTTGATGTCTTTACTTAGACTGAGAAGACAGAGGTATGTAATAACACAGACAGACAGACAATTGATTGCCCCTAACAAGTATCATATAGAACCTTGTTGTACAGCTGTTTAACAAACACGTCATGACAGCTCGATGTCTTTGGTTAGACTGACAGATGTGTGTAACAACAGACAGACAATCGATTGCCAACAAGTAATATAGATAAGCCTGTTTGAGCTTATACAACCGTGTAACAAACGTGTCATGACAACTTGTTGTTGTCTTTGCTTAGACTGACAGAGCTGTGTAATAACAGACAGACAGACAGACAGACAGTTGGTTAACAACAGTTAGAGCGTGTAACACAGGTAAAACGTAGCAAATAGCCATGTTCTTTGGTCCAAGTGTCTCCTGTGTTGAGGAAACAGACAGACAGACAATTGATTGTCCAACAAGTATCATAGATAATCTTGTTTGAGTCTGTACACGGTGTTTAACAAACAGACGTAAGAGAGTGGGGGCCTACAAAAGGATAAACAACTTTTTACAGTTGTTAACCTTGATTCTGTTTGAGCTTGTACACTCTGTTTAATATACGCAAGAGAGAGGCTCGCTTAGGGGTAAACAACGTGTCAGTTGATGACCTTGGTGAATGTTATCTTGTGTTATATCTGTTGGCAATCATATGATTGTTTGTTAAGGTTATGTTTGTATTTGTTTATTGAGGTTATGTTCGTACACATGTTGATTCCTCCGCTATCTGATTGTTTATTAAGGTTATGTTTGTATTTGTTTATTAAGGTTATGTTCGTACACATGTTGATTCCTCCGCTATCTGATTGTTTATTAAGGTTATGTTTGTATTTGTTTATTAAGGTTATGTTCACACACGTGTTGATTACCAATCATCTGATTGTTTGTTAAGGTTATATGTTTGTATTTGTTATTTGAATGCAAACAGACATGTTAATAAGAGTGTACTTACATACAACAAGAGACGTCATCCTTGTTTCACAGCTTAACACACACTACTGAACAGGTGTCTCCTGTGTTGAGGAAACAAAAACAAATACAGTTTAAAACGGTTACTGTGGGCAACATGTATAAATTGGCTACACACAGACACTCTTAAACATATTCACAAGTCAGTTGTTGTTGAGAAAAGACGTACTGCAGTTTGCTCTAACCCAAATCTGTTTCAAAATGGCTACATTAAGTGATGTGTGTTACCAGGAAATTAAAGACAACTTCTGGTATGGTCTATTTGGAGATTTTCAACTTATTATCGATAAGAACACTGGCTATTTTAATGCAACTAAACTGTGTAAAACTAGAAATAAAAAAATGTCTCATTGGTTGGAAAATAAGAAAACTAAAGAGTTGATTGCCTATTACAACAGTCGGCTGAAGGAACAGTTGGGGTTTCAGCATAATGACATGACAAGTGTTTCAACCGAGGGAGCCCACTTAGAGTTATCGCCAAGGAGTCGAAATACCCTAAAAACGAACGCAACAACTCAAGTAATACCAACAACAGCTACATATGTGGTGGACTTTGATGGAACAGATGCTGAAAACAATTTGATATCTGGTACATATGTGTGTAAAGATTTGCTATTAAATTTGACTTGCTGGATATCCATTCAGTTCTATGATAAGTGTAATCGAATTATGTTTTGATTTTTTTTCCTAAACGAATTTGATCAGAAATCAAAAAGGACAAGCCATAGGTTAGTAAAGTGAAATTACCGGGGTATAAATGATGAGGTACAGCTTGTGCGACAAACAAACGCTAAAGTCACAGAACATATTGAAGATACAACCCCCTAAAACCAAGTAAACGGAGAAAAATAAGTGTGTTTGGTTTACTTGCAAGAAACGAGACAGGCGCCATCTATCCATATCATGCCGTACGAACGCAAAAGAAAAGTTTCCCAAGAGCTGTGTAAGGAACTTTAAAAATAAACACCAAAATGCCAAAGTGATTCTAAACATGCTGTACGATCCAATGTCGGTAAATCTCTTTAACAGAATAAAGACTGAAGTGAAATACCTTACAGCCCATAGAAACATATATATATATATATATATATATATATATATATATATATATATATATATATATATATATATATATATATATATATATATAGCCGATGTAGCACAAGATAAGTTTGTTCAGGCTGTTGTTGCTTTAAGACATACTTTTTAATTGTATTACAAAATAAAAACACATTAATTTTAACAAAATACTTTTATTTGATTCCAAGTATGTAAACACCTCCCGTTTGTTAGTCCCCCAGTAGACTTGTTCGGACTTGTCTAGAATACAGTCGTTAGAAGTATGACCTCATCTATCTGTTATTCCAAGTATGTAAACATCACCCCGTTTGTTAGCTTCCCCATTATTCGTGTTTGAGCTTGTCTAGAATACAGACATCAGTACAGTATTTGTGTTTGACACGTTTTCCCATAAGAAACAACGTATTTGCAGACACACACATGAAACAGACAGACAGACCAAGGATTGATATATCGATATCAGTTGCTTATAACAAACACGTACACGATATGTTTTTTATATGTTATAGTTGATGAAATAAGAGATATACCAAGTAAAAACAGAAGCTACAGCAAAGGAATCGAAACAAATTTTGTTCATAACTGTCTAAACACTCCCTGTATACGGAACGCCAAAGCAACTAGAAATATTTGTAAATATAAAACGCTAGTAAAAACGGTTTCATCGGTGACTAATATTCTATCTGTTTCCAGTTGCCTCAGGCATCTTAATGAGTTATTTTAATTTATAATCGTAAAACATGTTCTCATTAATAATACATACAACACTAATATGTATTGCATTAATACATATAACGTAGTATACCGTTCTAGATTACGTTTTTTATGTTTGTTTTTGTAAAGATGTGTTTACCTTTCACATTTATAGGTTTTATTTTAAAAAACACAAGTTCAACTATGAAGGGGGTTTATTTAACACTATACTTTGATATATTGTTACAGTTTTTCACTATACTGTGGAGTTTATATTGGTTGTTACAATTATTTTTTTACACAAAAGTATAGTTTATACAAAAAATAAAATATTACTTAGTACAAATATCAGCTTAATAATTACTAGACTAAAATACAACAGTTTTACTATAAACACAACCGAAAAATAATACTCTAGATTTGGCGAGCTAACGAACCCATACATAATGATTGCAAGGTTTGTGGTTTATAAGATCGCCAAAAATTGAAAACACTGACTGGGTTTTCAACAAGAAGAAGTTTTTTAGTCTTTTCTGCTTTATAAAAAACAAAACGATTATCTAAATTATATTTATAGTATTGAAATATTTTGAGTATAAAAAGTTCTTTATGAATAAGCAGCTCAGACAAAAACCTACAACTCTACCACACTTTCTTCTCATCTAGAAAATTACGGTAAAACAGAAAACCATTCGAAATCCTATGATAGCCCTGCATATTAGGTAAATTACAAGAGTCATACTTATCTCCAGATATTATTAAACGAATTATAAGATAATGTTGTTCTGTACCGTATAGTGTTGAAGCATAGCCTCCTAGCACACAACAAAATTTGTTTTCGGTTTCAAACCACTCCATATCAGCCAACACGCTGTCCAGGATTAGTTGATCAATTGGTGTTTTTAAGTGTGGTTTTAATTCCTTGCTGATAAAAGTGATATGCTTTAGCTGCTCCATTATAAAAAAACACTTCACACACAATGGTTCATACTTGTTACTGTTACTGCTGCTGTTGTTGTTGTTTTCTAAAGTACATATGGTTGGTAGTTTACGCTGAAAACCCCCTCATAGGCTGATGTTGATAGTTTATCACCTTAACTACTCTGTATACGTTTGAGTAGTCTGGTATATTACAATTCGGCTATGTTGTTGGTTCGTTTGTCTTGAAATTGGAATGTACTAGTATACATACCATTTTTTAATTTTTTTTCTCCTTTATATATCGCTTGAGCATTCCCAGACTCAAAAAAGACGACTCGAGCGTCGGTTGGTAGCATACGTCTCGGTAGAAACACCACCCCGTTTTCCAATTTCATCAACATTCGATAACCATAGCGGGTTTTCACTTTTTCACCCCCTAATATGTTATATGGGGTGTTTAACAACAAGTCTGACGCTTTAATTACAGGTGACGCTTCACAAAGGCCCTCGCGATTTAAGTCAGCTAACACTGATGCTGATGATAAAGCCATGGTTGTTGTTGTTGTTTCTTGATTTTATACTGGGGGTAGAGCATTGATAAGAACGTATATATATAAGGGTTCCACCAATCAGGTTTGAAAGCGCAGGTTGAAAGACCCCTGGTCTTAAAAACCGCTATTCCTGAGTTTTCATCTACCTACATACATTCTGTTATCAGACAAACACCACTGATAACTCAAGGTTGATTTTAGGTAATGAATCATAAAAAAAACCCGACACCTATAAAATCCAGATACACTTTTAATTGGGTGATAAAACAGCATCGTTGTCTTCAAATTCCTTAGCGTGTTTTTTCAAACCAGGCAATAAACAATTATATATATAACATTTTTCTATCACCTATAAATCCAGATACACTTTTTAATTTGGTAATAAAACAGACTCGTTGTCTTCAAAGTCCTTAGCGTGTTTTTTTTTAAACCAGGCAATAAACAATTATATATATAACATTTTTCGAGGGTTAACTTGTGTTTATAGTCGAAGACCAAGACATTTTTTATCGGTTTGCAGTTTTTTTGACATACCATGAGTGAGGCTCTACTTTAAAAGCTTCTCTGCAGGTTTCGACTTTCAGTTAGCAAAAAGCAAACATAATGGAAGGTATGTCCAGTCTCTCTGTGTTTAGAGTGAAATTATTAATAAAGTTTTTGTTTGTTCTAGCTGAAATCTTTTCGATCATAAATGGGTTGTTTTTGGGAAACGCAGTAAGTAATTTTAAAATGGTTCTTTTACTTTATAAAGATTTGTTTTTATTTTAGCCAATAATAGCAATTTATATTGCTGGAGAGGGGGAGCTGCCCTCTCCGCAACAGTACTCCACCCTGGTGTATATATCCCCCTGGGGTGTGGGGTTAATTTTTCAACCCCCGCCCCAACCTGTAGGCGGTGCAATTCTCGAGATCTACGTCTTGTAGATCTCGAGAACGAGAGGTAATAGCCATTGTCCCTCGTTTGGATACAGGAATTTATGTTTCATTTCTTTTGTTTCAGTCTGTGACACCACCGAGGCCACCAAAAATCTAATATATATATATATATATATATATATATATATATATATATATATATATATATATATATATATATATATATATATATATATATATATTTAAATAAACGTTTTAAAAATAATGTTGTTTGATTTTATTGTAATATTTTTCAGTGTAAACCCAAAACGTTTGACACACACGTATAATCTGCTCAAACACACTTACAGATTAGTACAGTATTGGAGGGTAATGAAGGTATCTTCACTGTAAGGTAATATTTGTATTTGTTTTACTACTTGATGGTTATATTATTTTTAGCATGTATTTAATTCTGGTGTATGTTTTATTGTTTGTATTAATAGTAAAATAGATTTTTGTTGTGAAACCTTTTGTTATTTAATTTGTAAGGGGGGTTTGTTTTTTTTAACTGCATGTTTGTAACCTGTTTCAGCTCTACCTCAGTTTTAGATATAGAAATCTGCTTTTTGTATACTTGTTTTTCTTAGCATCAAATATTTTTGACAGGTCTCTTTTCTGTTACTGTTTTGCATTTTTTCTGGCTTACAGCATGAAAGGTCATATGGCAACATAATATCAAGTAGTCTCATCTTTGTCTTTACACAGTCAACAGAATTTTTTTGTTCTCGTTTCAATGGTTATAGACTAAAACCTGTTTCATTTTTCAGTCAGTCTAACAGCTTGTTAAAGCCTCAACACAATCAAGGAGATCAGTAAAGAAAACCGTATTATTTTTTAAATTTCTATTGACATGTATAGGACCGTTTCATGTAATAAATGTTTTTAAATTACTTTCGATTTCGTTTAATCCTTTCCAACGTATGTATATAGCAGTGTGTGTGACCTGTGAGATAACTCTAACCTTGAAGTCGGCTGATACAGTTTTGACTGGGGGTCAGTAAAGCATTTGTGTATATGTTTGCAACAGACTACCATATACAAGGAGTTATATTTAAACCAAGACATAATTCAATATAAAACTCAGTTTATTTGATAATGATATTCTTGTGAAAAAGCTTAATCAAACATTTTTTAAATAGTAAACTCTCTCTTTAAAATAAAAAAGTAATAAAACACTTAATAAGCTACTTATTTCCAAGACAGTCTTAATCTGTTATACAAAAATATGTCTTCTTACACAGAAATTAGGTTAAAAACAAACAACCTGAGTAAACACCTAATAAGCTATTTGAGATAATAACAATAATACTATATTATAAAAATATATCTTGTAGACAGACAGCTACAAAAATACACACTATCTGCTAAGCATAGCCAGAAAAGCCGAAATAGAAAATAGTAATACTTAGTTTTCAAGACAGTTTTAATCTAAACAAAAATATGTCTTTTGAACTGAAAATTCAGCTAACAAGAATAACCCTAATAAGCTATTTGAGATAATAACAATAATACTATATTATAAAAAATATATCTTGTAGACAGACAGCTACAAAAAATACACACTGTTTGCTAAACATAGCCAGAAAAGCCGAAATAGAAAATAGTAATACTTAGTTTTAACGATAGTTTTAATCTAAACAAAAATATGTCTTTTTGAACTGAAAATTCAGCTAACAAGAATAACCCTAATAAGCTATTTTGAGAAAATTACAATACTTATTTTCAAGACAGTTTTAATCTTAACAAAGAAAAATACTCAAACATGTATCTTGTAGCCAGAAAGCTACAAAACAAAAGTACACCTCCTCTTACTAAAATTAGCTAGGAAAAACTTAAAACTAACATATTTAGATACCCCAAACCATTTTAACCTAAAATACAGTAACCTATGGAAATATTACGAAACACACTCAACGTGTATGTCTTGTGTAAAACCGAGATAAAAGCTAAAACTAATCACACACACACACACACACACACATACACACACACACAAACACACACACACACACACACACACACACACACACACACACACACACACACACACACACACACTAATCCATTAACCTAGAGCTATAGATATACAAGAAAAAACTATATACAAGATTTAACCTAAACTACACAGTGGGTAGTTCCAGTTGTATGACTGTGATTCTTTCTAATATTTACCGCCAATTTTCTATAAATATTCATCATAACACCTACGTTACTAAAAAGAGCGAAAAGCTGAACATGTTGGCCTTGCTTTCTGCATAAACTTTAATCATCTCAAAGCTGTAACGTCTATTTCTATTTATATTTACTAGATAACACATATATGTCTGTTTGTTTTACAAGAGCACGTGAAAACAAAAAATAAAGCCGCTGTATAATAATCGCTCGTATCTCAACTTATTGTAATAGTAATTTTGAGCGGGGGACCAAAGCATCGTTTGTTGTTATGAATCAACGAGGTTGGACCGCCTCGGGCTTCAGTGAATCTGCCGTTGTTTGTTTACTTTATCATAGATACAGGGAGTGTTTAGACAGTTATGAACAAAATTTGTTTTGAATCCTTTTGCTGTAGCCTTCTGTTTTTCACTTGTTGCGTGTCTTTCTCTTATTTCATCAACTATAGCATATAAAACATAGCGTGTACGTGTTTGTTATAAGCAACTGATATCGATATATCAATCCTTGGTCTGTCTGTTTCATGTGTGTTTGTCGAATACGTTGTTTCTTATGGGGAAACCGTGTTAAAAGCTCTATATTAGACTAAAATACATGTAATCTTATGGGGAATAGAAACGCTTTAAGGTGTGAGCAGGGGCCTTTTCTACAAACACAAATAATGTGATGATGTCATACTTCCCGTTATGATAACTTCTAACGACTATGTTCTAGACAAGCTCAAACACGAATAATGGGGTGATTGAACAGATATAACACAAGATAACATTCACCAAGGTCATCAACTGACACGTTGTTTACCCCTAAGCGAGCCTCTCTCTTGCGTATATTAAACAGAGTGTACAAGCTCAAACAGAATCAAGGTTAACAACTGTAAAAAGTTGTTTATCCTTTTGTAGGCCCCCACTCTCTTACGTCTGTTTGTTAAACACCGTGTACAGACTCAAACAAGATTATCTATGATACTTGTTGGACAATCAATTGTCTGTCTGTCTGTTTCCTCAACACAGGAGACACTTGGACCAAAGAACATGGCTATTTGCTACGTTTTACCTGTGTTACACGCTCTAACTGTTGTTAACCAACTGTCTGTCTATCTGTCTGTCTGTTATTACACAGCTCTGTCAGTCTAAGCAAAGACAACAACAAGTTGTCATGACACGTTTGTTACACGGTTGTATAAGCTCAAACAGGCTTATCTATATTACTTGTTGGCAATCGATTGTCTGTCTGTTGTTACACACATCTGTCAGTCTAACCAAAGACATCGAGCTGTCATGACGTGTTTGTTAAACAGCTGTACAACAAGGTTCTATATGATACTTGTTAGGGGCAATCAATTGTCTGTCTGTCTGTGTTATTACATACCTCTGTCTTCTCAGTCTAAGTAAAGACATCAAGCTGTCCTGTGTGTGTTATATCCTTTCAAACAACGTGTACAAGCTTCAACAATGGCTATTAATTGTCTGTATGTCTGTTTCCTCAACACAGAAGACACTTGAACCAAAGAACATGACTGTTTGCTGTGTTTTACCAGTGTTACTGGCTCTAGTTGTTGTTAAACTGTTGCCTGTCTGTCTGTATGTCTGTTATTACATACATCTGTCAGTCTAAGTAAAGACATCAAGCTGTTCTGTGTGTTATATCCTTTCAAACAGCGTGTACAAGCTCCAACAATGGCAATCAATTGTTTGTTTGTCTGTATGTTTCCTCAACACAGGAGACACTTGGACAAAAGAATATGACTATTTTGTTACGTTTTACCTGTGTTACTAGCTCTAACAAGGGCAATCAATTGTCTGTCTGTCTGTTTCCTCAACACAGGAGACACTTGGACCAAAGAATATGACTGTTTTGCTGTGTTTTACCTGTGTTACTCGCTCTAGTTGTTGTTAAACTGCTGTTTGTCTGTCTGTATGTTATTACAAACACATCTGTCTGTCAGTCTAAGTAAAGACATCAAGCTGTCATGACGTGTTTGTTAAACAGCTGTACAAGCTTCAACAAGGTTCTATATGATACTTATTAGGCAATCAATTGTCTGTCTGTCTGTTTCCTCAACACAGGAGACACTTGGCTATTTTGATACGTTTTACACTGTGTGCGTTACTTGGTCTAACTGTTGTTAAACAGCTGTCTGTCTGTCTGTTTGTTATTACAAACGCATCTGTCAGTATAAGTAAAGACATCAAGGTGTCCTGTGTATATCCTTTCAAACACCGTGTACAAGCTTCAGCAAGGTTCTATATGATACTTGTTGGCAATCAATTGTCTGTTTGTCTGTCTGTTTTCCTTTAACACAGGAGATACTTGAACCAAAGAACATGGCTATTTGCTACGTTTTAGCAGTGTTACACGCTCTAGTTGTTGTTAAACTGCTGTCTGTCTGTCTGTCAGTCTAAGTAAAGACATCAAGCTGTCCTGTGTGTTATATCCTTTCAAACAGCGTGTACAAGCTCTAACAATGGAAATCAGTTGTTTGTCTGTCTGTTTCCTCAACACAGGAGACACTTGGCTATTTTTTGATACGTTTTAGCAGTGTTACACGCTCTAACTGTTGTTAAACAGCTGTCTGTCTGTTTGTTATTACAAACACATCTGTCTGTCAGTCTAAGTAAAGACATCAAGCTGTCCTGTGTGTATATCCTTTCAAACACCTTGTACAAGCTCTAACAATGGTAATCCAATGTCTGTCTGTCTGTCTGTTTCCTCAACACATGAGACACTTGAACCAAAGAATATGACTATTTTTGTTACGTTTTACCTATGTTACTAGCTCTAACTGTCGTTAAACGGCTGTTTGTCTGTCTGTCTGTTTGTTATTACACAGCTCTGTCACTCCAAGCAAAGACAACAAGTTGTTATGACGACGTTTGTTACACGACTGTACAAGCTCAAACAAGATTATCTAAGATACTTGTTGACAATCAATTGTCTGTCTGTCTGTCTGTTTCCTCAGTTCTACCTGTGTTACATGCTCTAACTGTTGTTAAACAGCTGTATGTCTGTCAGTTTGTTATTACAAACACATCTGTCTATCAGTCTAAGCAAAGACATCGAACTGTCATGACGTGTGTGTCACAACAACATGTACAAGCTTCAACAATGGCAATCTATTGTCTGTATGTCTGTTGTTACACACATCCATTAGTCTAAGCAAAACCTTCGTGCTGTCATGACGTGTGTTATATCCTTTCAAACAACGTGTACAAGCTCTAACAAGGGTATTCAATTGTTTGTCTGTCTGTCTGTCTGTTATTACACAGCTCTGTCACTCCAACCAAAGACAAGTTGTTACGACAACGTTTGTTAAACAGCTGTTTCCTCAACACAGAAGACACTTGAACCAAAGAACATGACTGTTTTGCTACGTTTTACCTATGTTACTTGCTCTAGTTGTTGTTGTTAAACTGCTGTCTGTCTGTCTGTCTGTCTGTTATTACACAGCTCTGTTTGCCTAGGCAAAGACATCGAGATGTCATGACACGTTTGTTACACTGCTGTATAAGCTCAAACAAGATTATCTATGATACTTGTGGGGGGCAATCTATTGTCTGTATGTCTGTTGTTACACACATCCATTAGTCTAAGCCAAGCATTCGTGCTGTCATGACGTGTGTTATATCCTTTCAAACAACATGTACAAGCTCCAACAATGACCATTAGTTGTCTGTCTGTTTCCTCAACACAGGAGACACTTGGCTATTTTTTGATACGTTTTAGCAGTGTTACACGCTCTAACTGTTGTTAAACAGCTGTTTGTCTCTCTGTTTGTTATTACAAACACATCTGTCTGTCAGTCTAAGTAAAGACTTCGAGCTGTCATGACGTGTTTGTTAAACAGCTGTACAAGCTCAAACAAGGTTCTATATGATACTTGTTGAGCAATCAATTGTCTGTCTGTCTTTTATTACACAGCTCTGTCAGTCTAAGCAAAGACTTCGAGCTGTCATGACGTGTGTGTGTGTTAACAATCAACAACAACGTCTATATGTTTTGTTTGGTTCAAGTGGATGTCATTAAACAACTGTGTTATTTCTATAAGGGCCCCCATTCAAGACCTCAACAGACGTCAGTGTGTGTTAAACCGTGAAACATGTATGACGTCTCTTGCTGTATGTAAGTATACTATTATATTATTTATGTTTGCATACAAACAATACTTATCAAACAATCCTCGTATATCAAAGTTTAGTTTTCTTGTTTTAAATCGAGTTTTGTTACTTGTGTTTTTTGATCACTCCCTATATAAATTCATTCTAATAGGAAAACACTAACATAAACAAACACGCATACATAAAACCAGGTCTCCAGTTTTATTACCCCCATTAAACAAATTCATTAACATATCTACATGTAAATACGTTTTGTTATTGATAGTTTGCTTCAAACGTTTTTGTTTTTAGAATTTTATATTAGATATGTAAATTGGAACGTCTTTAAATATCTTTTACTATAAAATATCTTTTACTATAAAATATATATATACTATTGTTTTTAAAAAATTACCGTACCTATTATATATTCAAATTGGAATGTAATAGAGATACCACCCCTGCCCACACACACACACACACTCATCAGCCTGATAAACTCGTTTTTAAATTATCATATATGTAACAGGTTTTGTTTTATATATACCACTGCGAACACACTTTCACCGTATGTCTGAATAGCATGATCGGTTTAGGGACGTTTGCATATCTTAGTAAGCTGTATGGTTGGGGTTCGAATCTAATTCAAATCTAATTTCAGGCGAATGCTTTTCTTTCAAAAATCATATTTCAAATTAAAATCAAATTTCAAATTACCCGCTATATATCTTCCTAATATATGTAAGTGTGTGTGACTAAACCGAATGACTGTGTCCAACAGATGTCTCCCCTCGAGCTAGGGAATATTCTCCCACTCTACAACTTTACAAATAGAATATTCCCTAGCTCGATGAGTCAGATCTCTGGACACAACAGACAGTAATTTTCAAACAAATTCAATATTCCCGCCAAAAACGAAATACCCTAACAAACTTCAATACACCTTACCACACACAATAAACAACAGACAGCTGTCCTTAATAAACAAATACAAACATAACCTTAATAAACAAACAGATGATTGGTAATCAACACGTGTGCGAACATAACCTTAATAAACAAATACATACATAACCTTAATAAACAAATACATACATAACCTTAATAAACAAACAGATAGCACGTTGACGACATAACAAATACAAACATAACCTTAATAAACAAACAGATGAATGGTAATCAACACGTGTGTGAACATAACCTCAATAAACAACAGACAGCTGGTATTCGACAAACACACACACACATGGAGACCTGACTTGTAGATATCTATGGACACAGGTCAGACATCTTGGAACGCTTGTGACGTCATCACAGGTCAGACATAAGACAGTTAATACCTAACCTGACTTGTAGATATCTATGGACACAGGTCAGACATCTTGGAACGCTTGTGACGTCATCTCAGGTCAGTTTCATAGAGAACCAGGGGTTGCAGCTGTCTATTACAGGTCAGCCATCTTGGAATGCTTGTGACAGATGTGACATATGACAGGTTAGGTGACATTTGACATCTGTCAATACTGACAGGTCAGGTGACAGCTGACATTGACACCTGACAGGTCAGGTGACAACTGACGTTGATAGCTGTCAGGTCAGGTGACATTGACACCTGTCAAAACTGACAGGTCAGCTGTCAACTGTCACAGGTCAGCGCATGCGCATGACGTCACGCGCATGCGCAGAAAAAGGTGGAGGGGATGAGCCCAGGTGGCGCCCTATCTACTAATGTAGTGATTATTATCCCATATATGTTGTGCCACGCATGACTTGTCTACACTACCGTATCTAAAATGTGCCAGATGTTCACACAATCTAGTCCCTATGTTTCTCTTAGTCTGCCCAACGTATTTAAGATTACAATCTTTACAACCTATCTCATAGATACCCGACATTCCAGTCGCTTTAGCTTCATCTCTCGTATTACCTAACATATTTATTAAATAATTTTGGTCGAAAAACTTAGCTGCAAAGCGGCTTTCTTGAAAATGCTCTCAAGACCTCTTGTGATACGTGGTTCAAATGATAGGCAAACACATTGTTTCTCTATTTTATCTTTACTGAATGTCGTGCATTACGCTATGATTTTCTTCGTTCTGTGTCTATTAATTAATTTTTCTTTCTATAATAGACACAGAAAAAAGAAAATGATGGAAGGATGGACGACATTAAAAAAAGTAAAAGAGAAAAAAAAATTGTTTGCCTATCTTTTGGACCGCGTATCACATAGGATCTTTAGAGCATTTTCAAGAAAGCCGATTTGTAGCTAACTTTTTCGACAGAAAAATTATTTAAGAAATTTGTTAGGTAATACGAAAAATAAAGATAAAGCCACTGAAATGTCGGGTATCTATGAGATAGGTTGTAAATATTGTAATCTTAAATACGTGGGGCAGACCAAGAGAAACATAGGAATTAGATGGCGCGAACATCTCTCTCATTTGAGATACGGTAGTATAGACAAGTCATCCATGGCACAACATATATGGGATAATAACCACCACATTGATAAGGAAAATCTGAAACTTATCAAAAATATTAGAGAGCAATCGATGCTTGATGCGTATGAAAGTCCCTTAAATCAAGCTGCGCCACTGGTTTCAAGTCCTCTGTTTGCGCTGTATCTTTCAATTAGATAAACATTCTTAAAGCTGTCAGGTAAAGTAATAAGAGAAGTTCAATAGCCTCGTCCGGCAATAAAGATACAATACACAGAAATGTGCCTGCAATTTAAATCTCCCTCTCGGTATCGTTCTTTGCTTAAGAAGCAATATAAATAGATGGTGTTTTAGGAGAAATTAGTTAAGATATTTCATCCTCTGATGACGCTAACTTTAATAGTGAAACGATCGTTAGGTTTTTAAAAAGATGTGTTGTGGTGATTTGGTTTCTCCAAGTGTACTTATTAGTGCTCATCACAGGTTCCAATCTACACATAATTAATATAGTCGTTTACAATAAAAAGAGATAGATATAAATACAAGCATGACATTGATTTTTTTGTGGAAACTTGCAATTTGGAAATAAACACTATTTGATAAAAAAAAGTGAAACTTTCAGCTTTTCTTGAAGGAGAGCAAATAAGTAAACAATGTTTAATGATAGAACGGGAGACCGATTAAGAGTTTACAAAAGTTGACAGGGAGAATAATATGAGGGGAAGCTAAAAGAAAGTGAAATACAAGGTGATAAAGTAAGAGAAGATAAAATCGAGGGTGAAAATGTTCCGGTTTTGAGATCCAAACGAAACACCATTCGTCCTAAAAGATATGAAGACTATGTGCCATGAATTTCAATTTTGTTTATAGACATTAACATAATAGTTTTTTGATGTGTAGTTTAATTTTATTTTTTGCATTATCTTAGACTTGTCATATGCAAGATCTGTTACAACAGGGACGATGTTGTATATAGTCTATCTACTTATTACTCTATGAGCGCTTGTTTTGGTTGACAGCCAAGACGGGTAGATCAGCAGCATGATAAATGACTTATAAGATATGATATTGCGCATATGCCACGCCCATTCCGTGACGTCACGTGGTGAGTGAAAATTTGGCGCTGTCATTTTAATGTTGACACTTTCGAATGTTAATTCATTCTTCTACCGTTTCTTTAGAGTGTTACTACTTTTTAGTCATTGTGGTAATTATTTATCAAGATTTACCTTTTTATGGGTGCAATAGAATCTAGCTTAGCCGTTAAAATATCTAACTAAGCTCAGAAATATCTATTTTCTGACAAGACCTATGTTTTGGTGTGTGTCTTTAATATAAAACTAAACATGCATTGTGCTGTTCTCGGGTGTAATTCGGGCAACCAGGCAAAGAAGATTTCCACACACATAAAATTTTTCCGATTTCCTGCGGAAATTCGATGATAGAAGCCTAAAAATGTTTGCAAAAAACCTATTGACAACATTAATATTACCATTGCAAGAGCCTGTTCAATGTATTTCATTTATACCAGAAATCTTAAAGGAGAATATCACAGGAGTATTTTGACAATAAAAATTACTTCTAACTGTATGCACACAAAAATTAGTAAAAAGAACAGCAGTTTTGTGATTTGTTAAGAGGTTAAAATGTGACTAAACGTCAAACTGCACTGCACTGTACGACAGCATGAGGATTGTATTATTAGGTTGCTACTGTACTCACCATTTGACGTCATGCCGTGACAGTGTAAAAATAAGTAGCCGCATTATTAGTGAATTTTCTTTTAACAAATTTACTTATGAGGAGATCCCGACTTTTGAATTTTAAAACATTTTCTTCATATGAGCGCTAATTACCCCCCCCCCCCCCTCCAATTTTTATATGTTTATATATATATATATATATATATATATATATATATATATATATATATATATATATATATATTATATATATATATATATATATATATATATATATATATATATATATATATATATATATATATATATATATATTTGTATCACACCGTTAATAAAAAAATAAATAAGAGGCCAATTTTTATCAAATTTGGTGAGTACCTTCGTTTTGCAAGTGGCTTCGATAAATTCGTTAGCCAGGAAAATCGGCCTAGGTTTTCCCGGAAAATTTGGTGTTTTCTTTGGGAAAAATGTATATCTTCATAAATAACAATAACAAAGTAAGGGCAACCAAATTTGGTGCGCGTGTTTGTATTATAAAGAGTGAACCTTGTAACAAAATTTAGGTCTGTAAGTTTAAAAATAAACGAATGAGAGGCAGTTGAAAAAAAACTTGTAGTTTTCCTCAAAACGCCAAAGTCGCGATTTGCAACCTCAAAATTCGCAACATTTAGGCAAAGCGCCTGAAACGAATACCCATTATGTAAAGCAAATGTGGCAAGAAGAGTATTCTGCAAACCCTTAACTTTCAGCTTCAACCGTCATGGTCCTTCATTTTACTAAAATGTTTACAGAAAATTCATTTCAAATGGACCCTTTCTCTGATGCTTTGGCTGTAGGTTTAGTCAAGTTGATGCTTTGGCTGTAAGTTTAGTTAAGTTTATGGTATATCGGTCTATAATTTGTAGCTAATTCTCGTAGAACAAATTCGTTGATGAGGAGACCGTGACCTTTGAATTTTAAAAAGATTTCTTCAACTGAGCGCAAAATAGGCCACTAGAATCCATATATGGGGTTAGTTTCAGTTTTTATCTGTTTATATACATATATATATATATATATATATATATATATATATATATATATATATATATATATATATATATATATATATATATATACAGGGTGGCGCATTTCTACGGTAAAGCTCATTATAATTGTTATAATACAAGATATGAGAAAAAACTGTACGCGTTAATTATAGGGTGTCTTAAGCTGCATCTTATAAGAATATTTTGACAATCACGGGTTTGTTCATAAGTCGTTGGTGATCGCTATAATTATTTTTTAACACCCTTAAATCAAGATATTTTTGCATTTTTTATCATTTACGCATGTTTGCAAGAAAAAATCTAGACGCAGTAAGTGCGTTGTGGTAGCGAATTTTCATTAAATCCTTCAAATTTCAATAACTCAATTTGTTATTAACCTAAGGTTTGTTGCCTAAGAAACCAACATTTTAAGTTCATTTTAGGACGTTTTTTTTACATTCTCAAAGAATAAGTAACTTTGATAAAATATGGTACATTGTTTCTACTATATAGGCTATACCGGTAACCAGATTGATGCCAGGTTGTATTAGAGAGACATATTTACTATTAAAAACATTTTTATGGAAATTCACTTCCATAACGCACTTGTTGCGTCCAGACTTTTTTATTTCCGCTTATTTTTGTATTCAGTGTACCTCTATGATTATGCTGGCAACTTAGTGCCATGTTGATAAGATAAAATTCTAATACTGGTATTATATTTTTGTTGTTAAATTTTACGAAATTGACAAATAATTTTTAAATTAGATTTTTCTTTGTGCGATATACGCAGTAAGTAGAGTTTAAAACTATGTTTAATGCGATAAAAAGTACAGGATATTATATTTAAAACGAGCATAATTTTATTTCTTAGCTTTGTGACGAACACCCATATAAAATATGTAAGAAATCTATTTGTTTTGCATCATTGGGTATAAAAAAATAATTTGCAAACAGGAAACCAAGAAGGCATCATAAAAATGACAAATTTTGTATTTCAGGCTGTATATCTGATACAAAATATATTTTTAGTGACTTTTGAATTTTGAAATATTTTTTTTCAAATGAGCGCTAATTAGGCCCCCTAGAACACATATCCGGGGTCAGTTTCGATTTTTATATGTTTATATATATATATATATATATATATATATATATATATATATATATATATATATATATATATATATATATATATATATACACCGATAACCGATTTTGACAAGATTTGGTTAATACCTTCCTTTTGTAAGTGGCTTGGATAAGTTCGTTAGCCAGGAAAATCTGCCGAGGTTTTTTCCGGAAAATTTTGTGTTTTCTTTAGAAAAATAATCATATCTCCAGAAATAACAAAGTAATGACAACCTCATCGTTTTATATCGCTATATGTAAACTATCTACCAAAATTTAGCGCTGTAGGTCAAAAGACAAAAAAGTTATGGGCATTTAAAAAAATAGGGGTTTTCCTCAAAACGTCAAAGTGACAATTTAAAACGTCAAAATTCGCAACATTTAGGCAACGAACTTGAATCTAATACGGGCTATGGAAAGAAAATGTCTCAAGAAGAATGTTTTACAAACCCCGAAGTCTTAGTTTTAATCGTCATTGTCCTTAATTTTACTAAAATGTTTCCAGAAAATGCATTTGAAATAGACCCTTTCTCTGATGCTTGGCAGTAGTCTTAGCTATAGAGTTTATCGTTTAATGGTATATAACTTTTGTCGAATTTTCGTAAAAAATCAATAAAGCTCAATATATCCGTTATTCTACAAGATATGAAAAAAAATTATATACATTAATTATACGGTGTCTTGAGCTACATCTTAAAAATATTTCTACAATCACAGCGTGGCCCATAAGTCGTTGGTGATACAAATAAATTTTTTTTAGTCGAAAACGCCTTATGTTTTTGCATTTTCCATCGAAATATAATGCATGTTTGTAAGTAAAGAAATTCTGGACGCAGAAAGTGCGTTATGGTAGCGAATTTTGATTAAATGCTTCATATTTGAAAAGCTCAATTTGCTATTAACCGATAAGGTTGATCAAGAAACGGTTTTTTTCGGGAACACTTTAAGTTTACTTTCGGAAATTTTTTTGCGTTTTCAAACAATAAAGTTATTTTGATGAAACATGGCACATTGTTTTTACTATATAGGTTATACTGGTAATCAAATTTGATGCCAGTAGGTAACACCCCGATTGAGACCCGATACCCCCAGCAATCCGGCTCTCTGATTGGTCCACGTGACCCACCACCCAGAATCCCTGCTCTCTGATTGGTCGAAACCCGACCACGTGACCCATTGTAGGGGGAATCCCCCAAATTTTTGTGCTCACGGCCGTCACACAGCCTGGTCTCCAGATGTGAATTTCACAATAATATCTGCGCTCGGCGCGAACGTCTGTGCGGTCTACATCCTCAGTGGATTTATCATTATTTTTGTCGTCTCCAAGATCCTATTTGCTAAAGGGCATTGCGTGGGCCGATTTTGATCAAATTTAGTGAAAAAATTCGTAGGTAATAGGGCACTTGAGGCAGACAGGTAGTGGGGGTAGGAGTGGGGGTACCCCCACTCCTCCCCTAGTGGGCGGAGCCCCACCCCTAGAGGGCGGAGCCCCGCCCCCTTGTGGGCGGAGTCCCACCCCTAGAGGGCGGAGCCCCACCCCTTGTGGGCGTGGCCACGCCCCCCAAGATGGCGTCCAGCCACGCCCCCCAAGATGGCGTCCAAGATGGCTTCCAATGTAACCTGCATTCTAAGGTCATTGACCTGTCTAGGAAACTTTGGCCAGACAGTGACGTCACACGACTTGGGCCAGACAGTCACATGCAAACATTCCAAAGTGTCTAACCTATTACTTCAAATTATTCTAAGGATATTTTGAAAAAAACCATTTGGAGCAGGTGAGTTTCGAACCCGGGACATTCAGATGAGGAACGACTACCTTAACCGTCGCGGCTAATCAAGCACTTGTTAATTTATTGTTTCAGATTTGTATATATATACGACTTTTAATTAAAACAAACCATACATGTAACATATTTAAATATTTTATTATTATTAGACAATTGAATGATTCACAAAATAAGAATTAATATGTTTTAATATTATATAAATGTGAGCTGGAAGATAAAGCCCTTCTTACATTTAATGAGGGAATATCAAATCTGTAAAAATAACACACAGAGGTCGTTGGCAAACAAAAGAAGGAAGTTCAGAAACAAAATAGACAACAGGTTCAAATAGGAAACCAAACTTAAATATCGTAGAGACAATAGAGGTCGCTGGCAAAACAAAGAAGGAAGCTCAGAAACAAAATGGACAACAGGTTCAAATCTTAAAAATAGGAACTTTTTTAGCCTTATGTGTGGGCGCGGCAAGTAGTTGATTTTATTTTGAAAGAGATACAGGTTCGATTCCTGATATATGCTCCTTGATATGGTAGCGTCAAACAAATACAAAGAGGTACTGAATAACTAAACAGTAAGCTTAGAAACAATGGTTGGTTACAGGTTCAATTCCCTTCTTAGTTTTAAGCTAACCCCTCGTGTTTAGTGTCATGTTACTCGTCTAAGTAAGCAGAATTAAAAAATGGCGACTAAAATAAGATAAAAAACTTAAAACCCTTATCGCGGAAGATCCGTGAGATGTACGAGAGAACCAATACATGCACGGTGTTAAGGAGGCCAAATTAAATTGGAATATACAATAAAATGGCCACTTCCGGTCTAAACTTTAAATCCTTATATCTTTTGAACGGAAAGTGATAGAAATGAACTGTCTTTAAAAATATATCGTTTCATAACAAGCTCTACAAGAAAATGAGATAAAAAACTTTAAATCCTTATCGCGGAAGATCCGTGAGATGTACGATAGAACCAATACATGCACGGTGTTAAGGAGGCCAAATCAAATTGGAATATACAATAAAATGGCCACTTCCGGTCTAAACGTTAAATCGTTATATCTTTTGAACGGAAAGTGATAGAAAGGAACCGACTTCAAAAATATATCGTTTCATAACAAGCTCTACAAGAAACTGAGATAAAAAACTTCAAATCCTTATCGCGGAAGATCGGTGAGATGTACGATAGAACCAATACATGCACGGTGTTAAGGAGGCCAAATCAAATTGGAATATACAATAAAATGGCCACTTCCGGTCTAAACGTTAAATCGTTATATCTTTTGAACGGAAAGTGATAGAAAGGAACCGACTTCAAAAATGTATGTTTCGTAACAAGGTCTACTAGAAACTGAGATAAAAAACTTCAAATCCTTATCGCGGAAGATCGGTGAGATGTACGATAGAACCAATACATGCACGGTGTTAAGGAGGCCAAAGCAAATTGGAATATACAATAAAATGGCCACTTCCGGTCTAAACTTTAAATCGTTATATCTTTTGAACGGAAAGTGATAGAAAGGAACCGACTTCAAAAATGTATGTTTCGGAACAATGTCTACAAGAAACTGAGATAAAAAACTTCAAACCCTTATCTCGGAAGATCGGCGAGATGTACGATAGAACCAATACATACACGCTGTTCAGCAAACCAATAAAATCAATAAAAATGTTACTTCCGGTAGACACTTCCGGTATAGCCGTTCTTAGAGCTACATACATGTGTGACACCTCAAAATCATCGTCTTGTTGAACAGAAGAAATATAATATTTAAGTAAGGCAGAACAAGCTGTGTTAACACCTAAAAAACAACACACTCTCTCTTAGACTTAAGGAAGTTACTTTCAGAGAAAATTTCAATCATACCAGAAATAACAGTATTCAATAGCGTATTTAAATGTTGACTACATCAAGTGATGCGTACTACAGACAAATTTTAGTACACCCTCTTAGACTTATTGAAGTTGACGGCACAGGCAGCTGTCAAGCGTACCTAACAAACCAAAGTAAATATGTCTTGAAGAACAGTCTTCAATTGCCCTAAGCCAACACATCTCTATCATTTCAGAGTAATCTTAGCCATGTGACCAGTTAAACTAAGCATCTTGAAGTGTAGCTTTTATGTTTATGAGATATAAAATAACAAAACCAAAGAGTTAAGTGTCTATTAAAACAACAAGCAGAAGGGGTTGACTTGGTACCTACAGCTGCTACATACTTGGTAAAAATGGGTGCCACTAGCATTTCAGAGTAATTTTAATCACACAACACTCTAACTAACTGTCTTGAGATGTGGCTTTATGTGTTAATGGGTGGAAATAACAAAACTAAAGAGTTGATTGTCTATTACAACTGTCAGCTAAAGAAGCATTTAGGTAGCCGGAATACCGATATCCTAAATATTTCAAGAGTAATCTTAGTCATACAACACTCTTAACTAACTGTCTTGAGATGTGGTTTTATGTGTCATTGGTTGGAAAATAAGAAAACTAAAGAGTTGATTGCCTATTACAAAAGTCAGCTGAAGGAACATTTGGGTTATCGGAATACCGATATGCCAAATGTTCCAACCGAAGGAGCCCACTTAGAGACATCTCCAGGGGCTCGGAATACCGATGCCCTAGAAGTGTCGGAAGCAACATTTCAATTAACACCAACAACCGCTAAATACTTGTTGGACTTTAGTATGTTTGATATTAAATTCGATTTGCTACATAACCACTCATTTTTATGAAAAACTCAACAATTTTTATTTCTGCGTAAGCGAATGTAATCAGAAATATAGAACCAATCTTCAAGAAACCGAAGTAAAATGATAAGAACATTAAGAACAAACATTCCGATACCGAAGTGATCCTAAACACACCATATGATGCAAATTCTGTAAATCTTTTTAACAGAAGAAAATCAGAAGTGAAACACCGTAAGACAAATAGAACCGACGTACATAACAGATGTGTCTGAGGAGAAACATATTCAGAACCTTATTGAGTTTACTAAGTTTTAAGTATACGAACATAACAGTCTATGTACCAAGCAACCAGGGTAACACAACTAAACAAACAACTGGTTTTGAGATGTAACCTTTATGTATGTATGTAATTTAATTTTCGATGGTGTAAAATAAAATTAAAAAGTGTGATATATGACAAATAAGAAAACCAAAGATTTAATTGCCTATTACAACGGTCCGCTGAAGAAACATTTAGGTAGCCAGAATACCGATACCCTAAATATTTCAACCGAAGGAGTCCACTTAAAGCCATCTCCAGGGAGCCGGAATACCGGCCCCCTAGATGTGCCGGAAGCAACATCTCAAGTAACACCTAGAACTGCAACATACTTGGTAAAAATGGGTGGAGCTCAGATTGTAAACGACTTGATAGGTGGTACATATGTTTGCAAAGATTTCATTCTAAATTTAGCCTGTTGGATATCCAATCATTTCTATGAAAAGTGCAACCAACCAACTAACCAACCACCCACCCAACCAACCAACGTTGAGGGGCGTAGAGATAGCAAGCTATCTACAAGTGGACCCCTCTGAACCTATGATGTTAATAATGGATTAAGAGATTGAATTGGTACGTGTTTATATTGAAGGCTTGCAAGCTACGTACAAGTGTCTGAATATATGATGGTAATGATGGGTTAAGATATTTAATTGACATGTATTAAAGGCTTAGCGGTTTTCACTTGAGTCATTGTCATTCGAAAACTATTAGAACGAAAACCAGGTCCTTTACTCTGGTATATCTTACTCCGTAGGAACCAAATGTCTTCGAAAACAACATTCTTTGCTTTTCTGAAAGGCAAGTGAGCAGCCCCCTTGTCGAACCCCTCCGAGCTAAAGGTAAACCCCACTCTGTCTTCGGGATCGACATCATGGACTATATGACTCACAATATCTTTAATACGATCTCTGACCCACTTCTCTGGATCGTTGACATCGTCAGGTATATCGTGTAGTCTAAAGCATACGCTTCGTCTATCAAGTTTAAACTTCTTATTGGAGGTCACTGTATCTTCAAGTATTTGGAATGCCATTGTTTCGTGCTACACAACTGACTGTGTTGGTTAAAGGACCGAAGTTTAGCCTCGTGTTTATTAAAGACTAAAGTTTAGCAGGTACTATTTGTTTTCACCTTCACTGCTGGCTACCGACTGAACCTTAGCGGACGCTCCTCGTCTTAATATTCGACAAAACAACACAGACAACACACAACTTATTGTTTTCACCTTCACTGTTGGTTAACGACTGAACCTTAGTGGACGCTTCACGTCTTAATATTCAACAGACAACAACGACAGCTGTCATACAGCTGTCTGACATGACAGACAGCTGTCATACAGCTGTCATACAGCGGTCATACAGCTGTCTAACACAGCTGTCTAACACAGCTGTCTAACACAGCTGTCTAACACAGCTGTCTAACACAGCTGTCTAACACAGCTGTCTAACACAGCTGTCTAATACAGCTGTCTAACACAGCTGTCTAATAGGGCAGACATATGTCTAACACATGTCTAGCAGATGGGTAACAGTCACTCTTTTGCGGAACATAAACTGAATGTTTTTAGTCAAACAAGAAGAAACAATTTAAAACACATCTACGATGACCATGAGGCAGCCTACATGGACTTTGAACAATTTTTAAAAATAGATGCGGCCAGGTTAGTTGATTAACCATCCAGGTCAGTCACAGCTGACGCTATAAATAAAAACGATGCTGGAAGCGAGTGACGTCACAAGAACCGGTGGTGCATGTGCCCAGGTTAGACCTCTAAGCTTTCCAGGTTAATACCGGGTTAGCTCCATGACAAGGTGGTGGACCAGTCGGGTTAGCTAAGAGTCGGGTGGTGGAACGGTCGGGTCAGCTAGGCTCCGGTCGCCTAGCTGACCCGGTTCCACCACCCCGACTCTTAGCTAACCCGACTGGTCCACCACCTTGTCATGGAGCTAACCCGGTATTAACCTGGAAAGCTTAGAGGTCTAACCTGGGCACATGCACCACCGGTTCTTGTGACGTCACTCGCTTCCAGCATCGTTTTTATTTATAGCGTCAGCTGTGACTGACCTGGATGGTTAATCAACTAACCTGGCCGCATCTATTTTTAAAAATTGTTCAAAGTCCATGTAGGCTGCCTCATGGTCATCGTAGATGTGTTTTAAATTGTTTTCTTCTTGTTTGACTTAAAAACATTCAGTTTATGTTCCGCAAAAGAGTGACTGTTACCCATCTGCTAGACATGTGTTAGACATATGTCTGCCCTATTAGACAGCTGTGTTAGACAGCTGTATTAGACAGCTGTGTTAGACAGATGTGTTAGACAGCTGTGTTAGACAGCTGTGTTAGACAGCTGTGTTAGACAGCTGTGTTAGACAGCTGTGTTAGACAGCTGTATGACCGCTGTATGACAGCTGTATGACAGCTGTCTGTCATGTCAGACAGCTGTATGACAGCTGTCGTTGTTGTCTGTTGAATATTAAGACGTGAAGCGTCCACTAAGGTTCAGTCGTTAACCAACAGTGAAGGTGAAAACAATAAGTTGTGTGTTGTCTGTGTTGTTTTGTCGAATATTAAGACGAGGAGCGTCCGCTAAGGTTCAGTCGGTAGCCAGCAGTGAAGGTGAAAACAAATAGTACCTGCTAAACTTTAGTCTTTAATAAACACGAGGCTAAACTTCGGTCCTTTAACCAACACAGTCAGTTGTGTAGCACGAAACAATGGCATTCCAAATACTTGAAGATACAGTGACCTCCAATAAGAAGTTTAAACTTGATAGACGAAGCGTATGCTTTAGACTACACGATATACCTGACGATGTCAACGATCCAGAGAAGTGGGTCAGAGATCGTATTAAAGATATTGTGAGTCATATAGTCCATGATGTCGATCCCGAAGACAGAGTGGGGTTTACCTTTAGCTCGGAGGGGTTCGACAAGGGGGCTGCTCACTTGCCTTTCAGAAAAGCAAAGAATGTTGTTTTCGAAGACATTTGGTTCCTACTGAGTAAGATATACCAGAGTAAAGGACCTGGTTTTCGTTCTAATAGTTTTCGAATGACGATGACTCAAGTGAAAACCGCTAAGCCTTTAATACATGTCAATTAAATATCTTAACCCATCATTACCATCATATATTCAGACACTTGTACGTAGCTTGCAAGCCTTCAATATAAACACGTACCAATTCAATCTCTTAATCCATTATTAACATCATAGGTTCAGAGGGGTCCACTTGTAGATAGCTTGCTATCTCTACGCCCCTCAACGTTGGTTGGTTGGTTGGGTGGTTGGTTAGTTGGTTGGTTGCACTTTTCATAGAAATGATTGGATATCCAACAGGCTAAATTTAGAATGAAATCTTTGCAAACATATGTACCACCTATCAAGTCGTTTACAATCTGAGCTCCACCCATTTTTACCAAGTATGTTGCAGTTCTAGGTGTTACTTGAGATGTTGCTTCCGGCACATCTAGGGGGCCGGTATTCCGGCTCCCTGGAGATGGCTTTAAGTGGACTCCTTCGGTTGAAATATTTAGGGTATCGGTATTCTGGCTACCTAAATGTTTCTTCAGCGGACCGTTGTAATAGGCAATTAAATCTTTGGTTTTCTTATTTGTCATATATCACACTTTTTAATTTTATTTTACACCATCGAAAATTAAATTACATACATACATAAAGGTTACATCTCAAAAACAGTTGTTTGTTTAGTTGTGTTACCCTGGTTGCTTGGTACATAGACTGTTATGTTCGTATACTTAAAACTTAGTAAACTCAATAAGGTTCTGAATATGTTTCTCCTCAGACACATCTGTTATGTACGTCGGTTTTATTTGTCTTACGGTTTCACTTCTGTTTTTCTTCTGTTAAAGAGATTTACAGAATTTGCATCATATGGTGTGTTTAGGATCACTTCGGTATCGGAATGTTTGTTCTTAATGTTCTTATCATTTTACTTCGGTTCCTTGAAGATTGGTTCTATATTTCTGATTAAATTCGCTTACGCAGAAATAAAAATTGTTGAGTTTTTCATAAAAATGAATGGTTATGTAGCAAAATCGAATTTAATATCAAACATACTAAAGTCCAACAAGTATTTAGCGGTTGTTGGTGTTAGTTGAAATGTTGCTTCCGACACTTCTAGGGCATCGGTATTCCGAGCCCCTGGAGATGTCTCTAAGTGGGCTCCTTCGGTTGGAACATTTGGCATATCGGTATTCCGATAACCCAAATGTTCCTTCAGCTGACTGTTGTAATAGGCAATCAACTCTTTAGTTTTCTTATTTTCCAACCAATGACACATAAAGCCACATCTCAAGACAGTTAGTTAAGAGTGTTGTATGACTAAGATTACTCTTGAAATATTTAGGATATCGGTATTCCGGCTACCTAAATGCTTCTTTAGCTGACAGTTGTAATAGACAATCAACTCTTTAGTTTTGTTATTTCCACCCATTAACACATAAAGCCACATCTCAAGACAGTTAGTTAGAGTGTTGTGTGATTAAAATTACTCTGAAATGCTAGTGGCACCCATTTTTACCAAGTATGTAGCAGCTGTAGGTACCAAGTCAACCCCTTCTGCTTGTTGTTTTAATAGACACTTAACTCTTTGGTTTTGTTATTTTATATCTCATAAACATAAAAGCTACACTTCAAGATGCTTAGTTTAACTGGTCACATGGCTAAGATTACTCTGAAATGATAGAGATGTGTTGGCTTAGGGCAATTGAAGACTGTTCTTCAAGACATATTTACTTTGGTTTGTTAGGTACGCTTGACAGCTGCCTGTGCCGTCAACTTCAATAAGTCTAAGAGGGTGTAATAAAATTTGTCTGTAGTACGCATCACTTGATGTAGTCAACATTTAAATACGCTATTGAATACTGTTATTTCTGGTATGATTGAAATTTTCTCTGAAAGTAACTTCCTTAAGTCTAAGAGAGAGTGTGTTGTTTTTTAGGTGTTAACACAGCTTGTTCTGCCTTACTTAAATATTATATTTCTTCTGTTCAACAAGACGATGATTTTGAGGTGTCACACATGTATGTAGCTCTAAGAACGGCTATACCGGAAGTGTCTACCGGAAGTAACATTTTTATTGATTTTATTGGTTTGCTGAACAGCGTGTATGTATTGGTTCTATCGTACATCTCGCCGATCTTCCGAGATAAGGGTTTGAAGTTTTTTATCTCAGTTTCTTGTAGACCTTGTTACGAAACATACATTTTTGAAGTCGGTTCCTTTCTATCACTTTCCGTTCAAAAGATATAACGATTTAAAGTTTAGACCGGAAGTGGCCATTTTATTGTATATTCCAATTTGCTTTGGCCTCCTTAACACCGTGCATGTATTGGTTCTATCGTACATTTCACCGATCTTCCGCGATAAGGATTTGAAGTTTTTTATCTCAGTTTCTTGTAGACCTTGTTACGAAACATACATTTTTGAAGTCGGTTCCTTTCTATCACTTTCCGTTCAAAAGATATAACGATTTAACGTTTAGACCGGAAGTGGCCATTTTATTGTATATTCCAATTTGACTTGGCCTCCTTAACACCGTGCATGTATTGGTTCTATCGTACATCTCACCGATCTTCCGCGATAAGGATTTGAAGTTTTTTATCTCAGTTTCTTGTAGAGCTTGTTATGAAACGATATATTTTTGAAGTCGGTTCCTTTCTATCACTTTCCGTTCAAAAGATATAACGATTTAACGTTTAGACCGGAAGTAGCCATTTTATTGTATATTCCAATTTGATTTGGCCTCCTTAACACCGTGCATGTATTGGTTCTATCGTACATCTCACGGATCTTCCGCGATAAGGATTTAAAGTTTTTTATCTCATTTTCTTGTAGAGCTTGTTATGAAACGATATATTTTTAAAGACAGTTCATTTCTATCACTTTCCGTTCAAAAGATATAAGGATTTAAAGTTTAGACCGGAAGTGGCCATTTTATTGTATATTCCAATTTAATTTGGCCTCCTTAACACCGTGCATGTATTGGTTCTCTCGTACATCTCACGGATCTTCCGCGATAAGGGTTTTAAGTTTTTTATCTTATTTTAGTCGCCATTTTTTAATTCTGCTTACTTAGACGAGTAACATGACACTAAACACGAGGGGTTAGCTTAAAACTAAGAAGGGAATTGAACCTGTAACCAACCATTGTTTCTAAGCTTACTGTTTAGTTATTCAGTACCTCTTTGTATTTGTTTGACGCTACCATATCAAGGAGCATATATCAGGAATCGAACCTGTATCTCTTTCAAAATAAAATCAACTACTTGCCGCGCCCACACATAAGGCTAAAAAAGTTCCTATTTTTAAGATTTGAACCTGTTGTCCATTTTGTTTCTGAGCTTCCTTCTTTGTTTTGCCAGCGACCTCTATTGTCTCTACGATATTTAAGTTTGGTTTCCTATTTGAACCTGTTGTCTATTTTGTTTCTGAACTTCCTTCTTTTGTTTGCCAACGACCTCTGTGTGTTATTTTTACAGATTTGATATTCCCTCATTAAATGTAAGAAGGGCTTTATCTTCCAGCTCACATTTATATAATATTAAAACATATTAATTCTTATTTTGTGAATCATTCAATTGTCTAATAATAATAAAATATTTAAATATGTTACATGTATGGTTTGTTTTAATTAAAAGTCGTATATATATACAAATCTGAAACAATAAATTAACAAGTGCTTGATTAGCCGCGACGGTTAAGGTAGTCGTTCCTCATCTGAATGTCCCGGGTTCGAAACTCACCTGCTCCAAATGGTTTTTTTTAAAATATCCTTAGAATAATTTGAAGTAATAGGTTAGACACTTTGGAATGTTTGCATGTGACTGTCTGGCCCAAGTCGTGTGACGTCACTGTCTGGCCAAAGTTTCCTAGACAGGTCAATGACCTTAGAATGCAGGTTACATTGGAAGCCATCTTGGACGCCATCTTGGACGCCATCTTGGGGGGGGGGCGTGGCTGGACGCCATCTTGGGGGGCGTGGCCACGCCCACAAGGGGTGGGGCTCCGCCCTCTAGGGGAGGAGTGGGGGTACCCCCACTACCTGTCTGCCTTAAGTGCCCTATTACCTACGAATTTTTTCACTAAATTTGATCAAAATCGGCCCACGCAATGCCCTTTAGCAAATAGGATCTTGGAGACGACAAAAATAATGATAAATCCACTGAGGATGTAGACCGCACAGACGTTCGCGCCGAGCGCAGATATTATTGTGAAATTCACATCTGGAGACCAGGCTGTGTGACGGCCGTGAGCACAAAAATTTGGGGGATTCCCCCTACAATGGGTCACGTGGTCGCGTTTCGACCAATCAGAGAGCAGGGATTCTGGGTGGTGGGTCACGTGGACCAATCAGAGAGCCGGATTGCTGGGGGTATCGGGTCTCAATCGGGGTGTTACCTACTGATGCCCGCTTTCTGAAACAAAAACACACATATTTGATATTAAAAACATTTTTATGAAAATTCAATACCATAGCGCACTTGCTGCGTCCCGAACTTTTTTGAATTTTGTCTGTACCATGATCAATATTGTTAAAATTACTAAATTAGTAACATACTGAAGATTGCAACCTGCGACGAGCACTGATAAGTACACTTGGAGAACCCAAATCACCACAACACATCTTTTTAAAGACCTGACGATCGTTTCACTAACAAGGTTATCGTCATCAGAGGATGAAAAATTCGACAAAGTATTCTAATAACTAAATTCTTTAGAATTTTTCATCCTCCGATGAAGCTTATTTTGTTAGTGAAACGATCATCAGGTTAAAAAGATATGTTATAGTGAGTTGGGTTCTCCAAGTGTACTTACTAAATTAATTTTTTGGCAAAATCGCATACTACTAAGATTAAATGTTTCGAATTTGAAATACCTTTTACAATTTGATAATATGATACTTACCAATGTCATACACAAGAAGAGCCATCCAAGGGAATTCTCCCAATGTTGCAGAATCTCCGTTGGTGATTCTGACGTCACTTTGTATAGGTCCACATGTATGGCTGGGTAGGAGACCGAAGTTTTTGTGCGCAGTTAAAGCTGAATAATTCAAATTATTAAATGTTTTGCTCACAAAACGAATGATTATAGTGTAAATATAATAATAATAATAAATTAGCCTTAATTCACACAGTAGATAATACAATACTCAAGTGCACAATTAAAAAGAACAAAAAAAATACAACAATACAACGTAGTTTACAAAAACACAGTTCCATGTACATAATTAAAAGAAAAATAACAAGAAACTGTGTGAATTGGGCGAAGTTCAGACGGATGTAAAATCATCCCCTGCTCTACCACTTACGCCCATATCCAAACCTGGTAGTCAACAGCCAGCCCGGCAACCTGCTTAAACACCACGCATAATCAGCAACAGTTTGTTTTTGAAGGAACGCACAGAACAGCTCGTAACACTCTCATCAAGACCATTGAATATAGCGTATATCTGATAGGTAAAAGACCGTTTAAACAGTATTAGCCTGTACCTAGGTGGTGAAATTAAGCCCTTCGACCGTATGTTAATGCTATGAACATCAGTTCTGTGCGTTACCTTTCTATACAAGTATGTTGGGACTCTAGACACAATAATAGAATGGAACAATGTTGCTGCTCTAAGAGTGAAACGATTACGCATATTAAGCCACTTCGCTTCATTTAGTTTATGCGAGATATGTTCGAATTTTCGAATACCATACGCGAACCTCAGACAGGAATTTTGCAGTCTCTGTATCCGATTATAATCGCAACCATCCAAGCATGGAGAATATAATTCCGAGCAATAGGCAAACTGCGAGAGGACTAAGGTATTCCCAAGAAATAGCTTAACACCAGTCGGAAGATAAGTCCTTTGCGGGTACAGCAGACGCAGCTTGTTGTAGGCCCGCTGAAGGCAGGCACCAACATGCCGCTTATATCTAAACTTGTTATGCATTATCACACCCAAGTTTCGCACCTCATCCAAAAGCTCTAGAGGCTCCCCATTGATCATGACCCTCACATTTACCTTTAAGCGCTCTACAAGAATCTGACTCCCAAACAAAATAGCAGCCGACTTCTTCGCATTTAGACACAGCGATTGGTCTTTGGACACTTTGTACAATGAAGCTAGATCGGAATTCACCTTTCCCAGTGCATACGAAAGCTCTGCGGCATTGAAGGAAATGTATATCTGAATGTCGTCAGCGTACATCTGTACTTTAGAATACTGAATGACCCTAGGGAAATGATTTACGTAAATAGCGAAAAGCAGGGGCCCAAGGACCGAGTCCTGCGGCACACCACACTCCACACTCCACAAGACGAGCATCCGACTCGCAGCTGCCAATTCTCACAATAAGGTAGCGTTCCCTCAAGTAATTTCTGAACGAGGCCAGAGCTTCCGAGCCCATCCCAACAGCTCTCAATATTTTCAGCAATATATTATGAGTTATGGTGTCGAAGGCCTTGGAAAAATCCAACAGCACCAGTAGTGTCAGCATACCCTGGTCTGTGGCCCGCAAAATGTCGTCTGTAACCCTCAGCAATGCAGTGGCACAGCTATGATTAGCCCGGAACCCAGACTGAAAGTCAGATAAGATGTTCTTGTCACTCAAGTAAGTCCTAAGCTGCGAGTCCAGCACCCTTTCCAACAGCTTTGATAATATGGGCAATATACTGATTATCCGCAGTTGATTCAGCTCCGTAGGATCCGCCACCTTCGGAAACGGCACATTTCCAGATTTTTGGAAAATAGCCTTCCAGAATACACGAGTTGATTATGTGTGTTATGAAGCCAACTATATACCTGCTACAAAGCTTAATCATAGTAATGCTCAATCCATCACGTCCTGTTGCATTGGTCTTGATCGCAATTATGTGCCGGAGCACCGTCGGATCATCGGCCAAACAAAACTGAAATTCTTCCCCACCACTAATCGCCCCGAAAAATGCAGACCCATTGATGCTGCTCCCCATAGGATCTTGACTTAAGCTATTGTTCATAAAGTAATCAGCGACTTTATGGGGATCCCTGAGAGTTTCAAGTAATGTTGTCTTTCTCTTGGTGCCTATATTTAGATGTTCCAGTTCTTTGTAAACAGTCTTTATATCCCCAGATTTAAATTTTTCGGATAGGTAGGCTTTCTTCTCCGTTTTGACTGTTACAGTTGCCGCATTCCGCAATCCCTTATAATCGTCCCAGGTCGTTTGACACGGATCTTTTGTAAACCTTGCCTTTGCTCTGTCTCTAAATATTATTTGGTTAAAAATAAAAGCGTTAGAAGTAATATTACTATGATGAAGAGTACAGGAAAATAATGCTGAATCTGATTTCACTGCAGATATGTGTGAAGATGGAAGCAGCACTAAGTGCCTCGAGACTATTTAAAGCAGACAAATTCAAACCAGGGGACTTGGTTGGCCACTTGAAAATCCTGAAAATTGTTCCTTTGAAGTCACTCGCCAAACCAACATATCAAATGCCAGCTAAACTGGAGTCCATTGTTCCATTTAGCGTGGTCATAAGTGACCGCCAAGCATGAGACAGACACAATGAAAGGCTGACAAACAACGAATCCGTATAGTATACAGACGAAGTCTAAACAATGAAGGGATCAGGACTAAGAAGAAGAGGATATAACTTCAGACTTGCTGAGTCGCCACCATCTTCCAAGCAGAAATGCTTGCTATAAGTCTCTGTGTACAGAAGTGCATACAAAGAAGCCTCAGAAATACAGAGACGTATATATTTGGGGGGTGTGGTCCCTTAGCCTGGTCGTGCGCTAGTCGTTCTCTTGATTGATCGACGCGTGATTTAGCTACCGGACTCCTAGAGGCTGGCTCCTCGTGCCACCCCTGGCGTGACTGTCGGCAATGGGAATAACGCCCAGGGCTGATGGTCTACTAAAGTCTCGCGCCCTCTTTTCGCAGGTGGAAGTGGAATTTCCACGCCCGAGGAGGTACCACCCCATGCATCAAGGGACGTTTCCGGTTCTGGTGTATGAGTTGCTTTCCCTTATAAGCAAAAATGATGATGGCTCCTCCTTGTGCAAAACATTCCGGAGGTAAAATACCCCTCCATTCGGATCTCCGGGAGAGGGGTGTACAGGGGTGCCAACATCAAAATTCAACATATCCTTCTCGAATATATGTGGCATAAATTCTAACCTGAAATCCGTCCACCATTTCCTCCAGGCTAATAGGCCCCAACTCCTCTTCCTCACGGAAACCCAAATCAGTGCCAAAACAGCCACTAATCACCTTAATTTCCCGGGGTATGAGCTCCTTACTTCCTTTAGATTGCATAGAGGCGTGTACGCATACGTCCGTAGTAATCTACCCTGCACCAGACTCCCCAATTTAGAAGCTGGAAGAAACGAGATACTTTGGATGAAACTCTCTCTCTCAGGGCTGCAACTAAATTCATCTGTTGCATTTACCGGTCACCTTCTGACAACAACTTTGTCCAGCTCTTTGACTACCTTTCTGAAAAAACCGACCATCTGATTTCTGAATATCCTTCCTCCGAGGTCACTATTCTTGGTGACTTTAACCTCCATAATAAGGAATGGCTAGGATCTTCAAAAACCGATCCACAAGGGAGAGAAGCTAAGGCTTTTGCAGTCAGCAACTCTTTAGCCAATATGGTTCAGCAACCTACTTACTTTCCTCGAATCCCAACACACAGCTGAAATCCCTTGGATCTCCTTCTTACTACAAACCCTGAATGCTATAAAATATCAGTCACCGCACCGACCCCCTCGGTCGCTCAGACCATTGCATGGTCACCGCTTCCTGCGCAATGCAACCCGAGGTCACACAAACATTACACCCACGTATCGTTTGGCACTACAACTCCGCAAACTGGGACGAAATGCGAGATTACTTTTCCTCATTTTCATGGGCGTCTGTCTGCTTCTCTCATCCTGACCCCTCAGATATCTCACAAAACGTCACCGAAATTATCCAAGCTGGTATGGCATAATTTATTCCACGTACACAGAGGCTGAGGCACAAAACTCGTTTAATAACCACATCAAGAACAAAGTCCTCTTAATTGGGAATAATTTCTGCAAGAGCACGTTCTCACCTCTTGTTTCAGGGGATGAAATTGTTTCCACCGCCCTGGGCAAGGCTGAACTTTTTGCCTCGTTGTTCGCCGACAATTCTACTCTCAACCCACCTCCAAATGTTCAACAACCAATAGTCCTCAATGTCACACATAAAATGACGGACATCATTCCAAAACTAAAAAGGTACGAAAGATGCTCATCTCTTAATACCAGGAAAGCCTCTGGCCTTGACGAGATCCCAGCAATTGTTCCCAAAAAATGCGCACCAGAACTTGCTCCTGTCCTGACTCGTCTGTTTCAGACATCTTACAATAGAGGAATATTCCCTAGTAACTTGAAAACTGCTCGAGCACAACCCGTCCCCAAGAAAGGACCTAAAGCGCTTCCTAGCAACTACAGGCCTATTTCTCTCCCTTCAGTGTGATGGAAAAGTATATAAACACCGAATTACTAACATTTCTTGAAAAACGCAGTCTAATCCACGACAGGTAGTATAGATTCCGTCAGCGCAGATCAACTGCCGACCTCCTTTCCTTGGTCGCCCATTCCTGGAACAAGTCTATGGAACTACACGGTGAATCCCAGATTGTCGCTCTAGACATATCCAAAACCTTCGACCAGGTCTGGTTGATAAACTACCGGCCTATGGCCTACCACCAAAACTATGTACCTGGACAACAAACTTCCTCTCCAACCGGAGTATTTCTGTTGTTGTGGATGGCCACTCCTCTAAACTATATCCAATTAATGCAGTAGTTCCTCAAGGTTCAGCTTTAGCCGCTACGTTGTTTCTTCTCCACATCAATGACCTCTTCTCTAGCACATCCAACCCAGTTCACAGTTACGCGGACGACAGCACCCTCCACTCAAATATACAATATTCTAAGCCTGTCTCATTGGCCCAACTAGATGAGGATCGCAGACACTTGGAGGGTTCTGTCTCCGTGGATCTCCAAAAAATATTAGACTGGTGAAGTAGAAATCTTGTACAATTCAACCCCACCAAATCTCAGTCTTGCTTTCTTTCTCATAAAAGATACACCAGCCTTAGAACCATCACAATGAACAACCAAGTTATTCAAAGTAATGAGTCCTTTTCACTTGTTGGCATTTCTGTGAATCGAAATCTCAATTGGCACCAACATGTCACATCAATTGCAGAAGCGGCTGCTAAGAACTTAGGTTTCCTCTTCCGGGTCCGCAAATACTTTTCACCAGCTAATCTATATACCTTATATGCTTCACAAATAAGACCAAACCTCGAATACTGCTCCCACATCTGGGGTGCTGCTGCCGCTTCTACACTCGCTATCCTGGACTCTATTCAGAAGAGAGCTATACGTCTTATCGGTGACCCTACCCTCACCCAAAGGCTGCCATCCCTTGCCCACCGACGTGCCGTTGGTGACCTCTCTCTCTCTCTCTTTTATAGATATCTGTACGGGCACTGCTCGGAGGAGCTTTCTTCCATAGTTCCTCCAACTGCTGCCCCCAACAGATCTACCAGGGACAGAGCAAATGCACACTTTTACTGTCCAGGTCACCAGACATGGAACATCTTGTTATGCCCGTTCTTTTGTCCCGAGGACTTCCAAGTTGTGGAATTCCTTGCCGGCACATGTTTTTCCTTCTCCCCCGAACCTCCAAACCTTCAAGTCCAGAATTAACAAGTTGCCTCTTTCTTCTTTGTCGACACCCACGGTACGAGATAGTATTTAGGCTGTAAGCCCTCGTGGTGTGTTGTTGAAATAATAATAATAAAAAAACCCAGGAAATAGGTAAAACAGCTGCTTAAAAGATGGTACACTACATAAAAAGCCTGACAATTTTTGGCAACTAAAAGAGAAGAGGGCTATGCACTAGAGTTGCAGCACTGATTAATCACTATACGACTTATAATCTACAATCAATCTCCAATGGGCAAATAAATGTTTTAGTATGGAGAAGACACTGAAAAGCATATCTGAAAGTATTTGATATACTCAAGTTTGCCAGATTTGTGTACCACATTTGAAAATGCATGTGCTATAATATGAACCAAAGAAATACGAAGTAGGGGTTCTGCAGTACTGTACAAGTCACATTTGTATATAATATGTTGTGTAATTTTGGTCAATAAAACATAAAAATAATAATAATACCAATACCAATACCAATTTATTCTTTCCATTTGTGCAAAATGTATTTTAGAGTGTCATGGTATAAAATAAAATGAGGTAATATAATAAAAGTACAAAAAGTATAAATAAAACAGAATGTTATATTGCTCCCCCAAAAAGGCATTGATCAACACCCCCAGGCAGCAAAAGCCATGTTCGACTCTTCATACCCAGTAACCAAAGAGAAGGCACATGCTCACAAAAAAAAAAGAATCTTCTACTTTTGAACATATCAAGATTAAAATTCTGCACATACTCAGGTATTCGGTTATATAACTGAATATATTAGCCATATGCCCGCTCTAGAGCTGAGACTTAAAAAAAGACTGAGGTTGGACACTGTGGCTAGAGACAGGAACAAAAAGCAGAATCACCCCAAAAACCACAAAAATAATAACAAACAGTTATGCGCTAGATAGGTATTTCGACAACGAAGTTGTCTTCATCAGTAGCTGTCCTTAAACTAACTGTATGGACAAAATTATCCTATTTATATACCCGTGTGTGTGTTAGTTTAGGGATGGCCTCGGAATCAAAGTCCATTAGCCACAAACTGTTGTACGAGGTTTATATACCTAAATTATACACTAAAAATGATATCATACCGATGATGCAAGACCGGATGATACAATACCGGATGATGCAACACCGTATGATGCAATATCGGATGCCTCAGTACCAGATGATATAACACCGGATGACGTAACACCTAGTGACGTAATCCAAGGATTATTGTTGTGTCGATGTTGAAAGCAACCATGGATTATTTCGTGCTATTTCAAAAAGCGTTGAATTGACCAAACCCATGTCTGAATTCAACAAATTCTGTGGATTCACCTTACGGATTTCCAAACTTTTCAAAGCATCCAACCTGTGATAATCCGTGGTTGCCTTCAACAACTTAAGATTACTATCGCCTACTTTATGTCCCAGGTCAATCATATGTTGGACAACGCTAGATTTTTCTGCTCTATTGAATCTGAAATGAGCTATGTGCTCTTTTAATCTGGTTGTTGTTGATCTTCGCGTTTGTCCAATATAGATTTTCTCGCAATTATTAAAAGATATTTGACAAATACTCGATTTTTGTCGGAATTTAATAGTATCCTTTGGCCCAACCAAAACGTTCTTCAAATTATTAGCTTTATAAACAATTCTCAAGTCGTTATCTTTGAATATTTTCTCCAACCCTTTTGTAAGAAAAAGATAGATAGGTAATACAGCGAAATTTTTGGGTGGCTCATCGAATTCAGGCTTCAATCTCGTAATGTTACTTATCGACATTTTCCACCTATGCTTAGTAACTAACCTATACCCAATGTCTGGAGAGAGACCGTAACGAATAGCAATATCTATCATTTTGTTCAAGAAAGCTCAAACTCGAGATTTTGTTAACAAAAGGATGATATGAATGTGATGGTATGAAGCGATTGGTAGAAATTTATTTCCTATAAATTGCAGATTCTAACCTATCTATATTTTTGATGACAAGAAGTTCGTTGTACTTCCCTTCTATCATTTTCTTACAAAAGAGTTGGAGAAAATATTCAAAGATAACAACTTGTGAGTTGTTTATAAAGTTGATAATTTTAAGAACCTTTTGGGTGGGCCAAAGGATAATATTGATTTCCGACAAAAATCGGGCATTTATCAAATATCTTGTAATAATTGTGAGAAAATCTATATTGGGCAAACGCGGAGATCAATAACAACAAGATTCAAAGAGCACATAGCTCATTTCAGATTCAATAGAGCAGAAAAATCTAGCGTTGTCCAAGATATGATTGACTCGGGTCATAAGGTAGGCGATAGTAATCTTAAGTTGTTGAAGGCAACCATGGATTATCGCAGGTTGGATGGTTTGGAAAGTTTGGAAATCCGCAAGGTGAATCCACAGAATTTGTTGAATCCAGGCATGGGTCTGGTCAATTCAGCACTTTTTGAAACAGCACGAAATAATCCATGGTTGATATCAACATCGACGCAACCGGTTGGGCGTATCCACTGACACAACAATAGTCCTTGAATTACGTCACCCGGTGTTACGTCATCCGGTGTTAGATCATCCGGTACTGAGGCATCTGATATTGCATCATACTGTGTTGCATCATCCGGTATTGTATCATGCGGTCTTGCATCATCATCCGGTATTGCATCATCGGTATAATATCATTTTTAGTGTATAATTTAGGTATATAAATAGGATAATTTTCTCCATACAGTTAGTTTAAGAACAGCTACTGATAAAGACAACTTCGTTGTCAAAATACGTATCTAGCGCATAACTCTCTGTTATTATTTTTGTGTGTTTTGGTGTGATTCTGCTTTTTGTTTTGTTTTCAGCCGAGACTTAAATAAAACTTATAAATTATTTGAAGATCTCGTATCGTATTGATGTTAATCAATGTGTCTCATGTAAGCTAGAATCTATTTCTAGAACGGTAGAGTACACAAACAATCATGACCAGGAGAGTATTTTATATTCCCAAAAACTTTCTGAACAGCTTTCAATCGATCTTAGTTTAAACATTATGCGGTTAGCTGCTTCTTGGATCAGGAATATCTTCGGACACCAAGTAAATTCTCTCCAAGGTAAAACCCCATAAGCCAACACTAAGTGAGTGGTAAGACACAAAGCAACGTTCCGCCACCTAGTTGCGAAACCAAGTAGTATGTTGTCACGCCAGCACCAAATAACACAACGTGTTAAAAAATAGAGACTGTATACAAACAACAAACAATTTGATAAATTGTCAGCCCTGGCCCATTTCTACCCTAGTGGTTCCGCAACTATGTGGAGGCACGTTGCTTCTTGTCTTACCACTCACCTAATGTTGGAAGGCTGGCTACCATAGCCGTATTACTTTATAGGTGTATTTTCGCTACAATTAGTATGCCGTACTGACGAGCTCTAATGAGAGCGAAACCAGTTTACGGTTCTAATTGTGGTGAGAATGCATCTAGCCTTACATATTTTGTCCCTATATTATGGTAGAAATGATCCAGGGTTGACAATTTACTAAATTGTTAGTTGGTTATATACAGTTTTTTAACACTTTGTGTTATTTCGAGCTGGCGTGACAACATACTACTTGGTTCTGCAACTAGGTGGAGGTACGTTGCTTCGTGTCTTACCACTCACTTAGTGTTGGAAGGCTGGCTATCATAGCCGTATTACTTAATAGGTGTATTTTCGCTACAATTAGTATGCCGTACTGACGAGCTCTAATTAGAGCGAAACCGCTCTACGGTTCTATTTCTACCCATAAGCCATATGAGACTGCATGCCTGCAAGGTACACATTCTAAATTTGTTTATGAGAGTTTATGAGAGCAGTTGTCTAAAAATAAACAGATAAGACAACAGCTCCGAATAAAAGAAATCGATATACACTTGCAATCTCAACGATCCGTCATGAGTGATCCCCAAAAGCTTAACCCTCCCCCTAACGACCCTAGTATGAGCAGCTTGTGGACTTAGTTTTATTCCGATTTTGTTTGAGTTTATTAGCATTAAACCAACCGCCTGTCAGATCAATTGCCTCCTCGCGTTCCCTATTTGATCCTAAATAAGTAGTTTGTCTTAAACAAAAATGTGGCATCATCAACATATAATACTCTCGGTAAAGGTGAAAGTCAATAATTTATAACAGAAACACTAATGGGGCGAGCACAGACCCCTCAGGTATGTCGCCGTCAACACTGCTAGCATCAGACCTTCCACAACGCAACATACTGCACGCGGTATCCTAAAAACTAAGTTACAAGGAAACCCTTATTTATAAGACAACTTCATGCTCTAGAGCAACTTGATTTACATAACACAAGAGCGCCATAAGTTAAGCTATTACACTAGGTAAACATAGGATAAATGTCATCAAAATGGTAATCCATCAAATTAGTTTGCCCGTTTCAAACACGATAGTGATTAATGTGCTTTTTGTCTCTAAAACTTCAATTTGGGCCTGAAGAATTTAGTGACATATGCGGTTATTTGAATTTTGATTTTTGTTTTGCCAAGTTGGGACAACAATAGTCATTCAGTTAAATTTGCAACTAAAAAAATTAACAAACCTTCCTCGCTTGTAGCAGTCATACTGCTTTTTTGCTTACTGGGTTGTCCTCGTTCTTGATTTGGTCTTTGATCAGGTATAAATAGTACAAAACTATTTGGTACAGGTCCGCAGCAAACGTGTGGAATGCCCATATAGATCCCACAATTTTTCATCGAGTTGACGTATATCTTGCAAGAAGTTTTCGGTACACATATGCACGAAGGTAAACCTATAATAATAACAAATAATAATTTAATTAAAGAAATGAGAGAATGAACTCTCAACAAACATAAATGCCAAAGTACGATAGATAAATAATAATGACAACAGTAGCAACAATAACAATAATATTATAAACAATGTCTATCTGGAGGACAAAAATTCAGTTACGGGTACAAATGGTTGATTGGATCGTAACCAACACGATACCAATTGGAAGAGGTACGTTTTCTAGAGATATTGACGTGCAGTTTGGTCCTGAAAAATGTCGCACCTTACGTGTAGTCAGAGGAAAGATACAACAAAATGTATATGAAATGCAGAATGGCCAGCAAATTGTCTCGATGGTTGTATAAGAGTGTTATAGATACCTGGGAATACAGCAAGCCAGAAAAATAAACCACTTAGTAATGACAAATGATCTGACAAATGAGTTGACGAAACGATTTAAGCAGGTGGGGAGAGTCAATATTAAATGCAAGGATCTGACTGAAGCTCTCAATACATATGCATTTTCTGCACTTACCTATTCATTTGGGATCGCAAACTGGAGAAAAACGGACATCGAAAATGTACAATGGAAGGTGCGAACAAGAAAATCCAAAAAGCATCACCTCCATAGTGCCATTGAACGAGTAAGCCTGACTAGACACCAAGGCGAAAGAGGAGTGTTAGATACTGGTAAACAGTTGGACCAACAGATATTGAATATTTCCATCAGCAGGCGCTTACTTCTGAACTACACCGTGCCATATGCAAGACAGATAACTCAACAGTGCTAAAATTAAAAGAAAGTGAAATACAAAGTCATCATCGAACTGACCAGGGCAAGCTGCAATTTAGGGTGCATAAACCTCTCTATCGGCGACATCTGAATGAGACCTCCCAGGCACATGTCGACGAATCGGAGTCAAACTACTGGTTGGTGTCCGGATAGATAATTTGGCCATACAACATGAGGTCATTCCAACAAGAAACTACTTGAAGTATATAGTTGGAGATAATTCGGTCCAACATGAGAAATACAGATTTTGGTATCACTCATCACACGTCACTGGGGATGTCAAGCGTTTGCTGCAATAGAGTACAAAGAGATGCACGATGCATTTGCGAGAACACTGCATCACCAACTGGCTCTAAAAAATGGGACTTTTAAATCTTAGTAAGGCGCCCTGCTATAGATACACTCCTGAGCCTGTTCTAGAGAACTCAGAATACAGGGATCGGATCATGCTAACAGACCAACGAGTTGTCCACAAGATATAATATTAGTGGATAAGTCCTGCAAACAAGTGACACGAATTAATGCGGTTATTCCAAATACCAGGAATCTAGAGATAACGTACAACGAGAAAATCGTTAAGTACAGAGACCTCGAGATTCAAGTGAAGAGACAGTGAAGGGCAAATAGTGTTCGAGTGATCCCGAGAGTTATGCCGTCGATTCGTGTGCTTCCTAAGAATCTTCGAGAGAACATTAAGAGACTAGGCCCCGCAGACTATCTTTATAAGGTTGTCCAGAAAGCGGTAATACTTCCAACTGTCCACACCGTGCGGTGATTTCTAGGCAATGTGTATGTGTCGCGTGGTCGTTAAGTGCCCCATAACTTGGAAAGGGCTCCTTCTGAGCTCAACCCCTTTGGTATCTGAGATACCTGTGATGAGTTAGTGTTTCCCTTTGAGGGAGTGTGAAAGCCCTTCAGGCTAAAATTATAATAATATTAATAAGACATACAAAGATTGGAACTGTACACATTTTACGCAAAATATTAAACCTGTAGCAACGGGATTCCTAAGACCTTAGGTCAGAGTCTGGAAGAAATGGTCGGCACGAATACCAAGAAAATGCGGATATAATAAAAATATAACTTTTTACTATGGAAGCTGGCATCTGCATTTATTTATCTATGATGTATAAAAAGAAAAATCACCCTAAAAAGTTTAGCGACAGCTACTGATGAAGACAATTGTGTTTTCGAAATACGTATCTAGCCATTAATCTCAGTTATTATTTTTGTGGTTGTTTGGGGTGATTCTACTTTTTTCTTCAGTCACAGTGTCCAAACTCAGTCTTTTATGGTGTACGTTTTATTTTCTATTAGTGTTTATATGATCATTTGTAATCAATTATTTTTATTATTAACTCTCACTTATCAATTATTACTGAATTTTCTTGAAAAATTCAGTAATGTGGAGATAGAGATCTTGAATTTTGAAAAAATGTCTTCAACTGAGCGCTATTTAGGACCCCTGGAACCGAAATCCGAGATCGGTTTCAGACTTTATATGAATATATATATATATATATATATATATATATATATATATATATATATATATATATATATATATATATATATATATATATATATATATATATATATATATATATATATATATATATATATATATATATATATATATATATATATATATATTGTAACGAGGCCTGACTTGCGGGGTGAATTATACGGTAAAACGGATCAATTGATTTATGTATAGATACCTCCGGGGTTGCGGGCTTTAATCGCTCCCCCGGTATTTACCTGACCTTCCGAAAGTTTATAAGGGTGTAGCAGATTTATTTAAGATTATGAAACAGACTGAACGTAGTTTCCACTCTATTTATTACATTATAAGATTTTACAACACACTGGTATGCTCACAATATGAAATGCACTTATCGCTCTAACTTACTCTAAGACAAGTCGTATTGCTGGTGACGGGACAACGAAATTACTTATTCCCCTCGGAAAGAAAATGCGGGAGTCACGCGGACGGAAACCTCGAGTGCGGTGGTTTACAACCCGTGGATGCAGCCGTTAAATGGGTCAATTGGAGACGCGCTCCTCAAATAGCAAAAATGGCGCCTATCCGACGGAGTCGACAACAAGAGATCCAACGCCTCGACGTCAGGGCGTCGATATGGAACGGGAGGGTTACAGGGGAACACCCTGCGAAAGGATATTGTCGTGTACCAACTCGACCTTGGCCTGCTTGTGTACTACAGCGTCCAGACTAGAGTCGACTTGGAACAGTCGTAGTTAATACCCTTAGAAGGTCTGTGTTAGATACAGCATCACCTTCCAGAAGTATTATGACACGCTAACAATGAGGGGATAGGATTATGAAGGGGAACGGCACTAAATCTCGTGGTCTCGACGTCGACGGGTAGGCACGTGGGGACTGAGAGAAAATATCCGAAAATTCGCTACAATTATATCAAATAAGGCAAAACTAAAATATTCTTACCTCGACGGCGTTAGATAGGTTTATTACGCCACGGACTTGTCTCTCACAATCAAGGACAAGAGGGTACGGTATACTGACGTTCCTCTACAACTTCTATAAATTGACTCTAATTTTTTGATTATAATTTCCAGCTAAATATTTTTCAACACACTACGGCAAACGGTGAACTATCCACCTCAGTAGTTAAATTCTCTCTCTGCCCAGTCCCCGGCTGAAACATCTTAATCGGTGGAAGATACCTTATCCTTATCTCTGCAGATATGTTTTTACACCGCCGCGATAAATCGGAAATGCGTACTTTTAAGAAATGTTAATGATGAAGATAATAATTTTTACTGCGTGGAATTTTTATTTGTATGAATTATATTATTTTTATTTTCGAACAGCCGTTTTCAGTACATACAGCTGTTCTGAAAATATAGACTTCGTCACACGCCCCCCCTTCGTACAGAAAAATATTTGCATACAAATATTTTATCCCTACCGACTTCTTGGCCGTCACCTACCTACAACTAACGAAACATTGCAATTTTCAAAAAAAAAATTACTCTACCAACTAAACCTTAAATTATTATAAAATTAACACTAGCTATCGTATAGTAGTGTACCTTGGGGTCGGTCACTTATGACGACGTTTGCTGGCGGTTGCGTCCCAAGGTTTGGAGTGACACGGTGCCTTCCTTGTGGTCGACGCCTCGTGGTGTGCCGGGTAGTGTCCTGGGCTGGGGTTCACCTGCACTACGTAGTTGACGGACGGGGTTCCTCCTCATGTCGACCGGGAACAGCGGAGACGGTGGGTGGTACGGTTTGAGGTCTTTGATGTGGATATTGTGATACCTCTTACCCGCTTCGTCTTTCAGATCGTAGACCACCCGCGACACGACTTTGCTCACGGTGTACGGTCCCGTATATTTCGGGGCCAATTTTGCCGCAAAGCCCCGGGGTGCCGAAGACAGTGGACGATCTACCCGTAGGACGCGGTCACCTACGGCACATCGCCAGTCGCGACGCCTCAGGTTGTAATGGCCGCTCTGCTGAGAAAAGGCCCTATCGAGGTTGATCTTCACGAGTTCGAAGGTCTCCCGCAACTTCTCCACTCGATTCAATTGGCGGTTGATTTGGGGAGCGTCCACGATGGCATCGTCTCCGTCTGCTGGTTCGGTGGTCGGTATCATGTTCGGTGCCGACAATTCCCGCCCAAAATTGAGGAACGCCGGAGAGAAGCCGGTCGACTGCTGTTTAGCGGTGTTTATGGCGAACACTAGCTCGGGCAATCTCTCATCCCATCTGGCCTGTTCGCTGTCACAAAACAGCGATATCATGGTCTTTAGCGTGCGGTTGCTTCTCTCCACGGGATTCGCTTGGGGTGTATACGGGGGTGTTAAACGGTGTTTGATGCCCATTTCTTTGAGCAACCCTTTAAATATGCGACCGGTGAATTGGGGGCCATTGTCGCTAATAACTATTCGTGGGGTCCCGAAGCGCATCATAACCTGTTCGAAGAGCACGTCGGCAACGGCTTTAGCCGACGATTTTCGCAACGGTTTCGCTTCTACCCACTTAGTGAACCTATCGTGCATGACGACCAGGTAGCAGTTACCCTTCTTGGATCGGGGTAGTGGTCCTACCAGATCTATACTCACGACCTCCCATGGCCCCTTGCTGACAAACGGCTGCATTTTCCCAGGAAGTTGTTGTTGCGACACCTTGTACCTTTGGCAACGATCATACTGCCGGACATAACGCGCGATGTCTCGGAACATGCCGGGCCAGTAGTAGTTGTGGGATATACGCGCTATGGTCTTGGCGACTCCTAAATGCCCCGCGGTGGGTGCATCATGGTTTTGTTCCAGTACCCTTGACCTGAAGTTTTTCGGGACGCATATTTTCCACGGGTTGTATACTTCAGGTTCGGCGAACTCGTTGGAGTCCCAGAAGTGCCTATAGAGCTTCCCCCCTGCCACCCGGTAGTCCGGAAACGCGTCGGGATTCTTCTGCACCTCGGTGATTTTGTTTATGAACCACGTGCATTGGGTATCTTCTCGGCTGAAGCAAGCATGTTCCTCCGGCGTATCCGTAGCCGGTAACGCGTTTCGTGATAACGCGTCGGCCACCCGGTTCATGGCGCCTTTCCTGTATTTTATGGCGAAATCGTATTGCTGGAGGAACACACTCCAGCGTGCCAACCTTCCTGAAGGACTACGGATTGACTGTAGCCACCGGAGGGACATATGGTCGGTTATTACGGTGAAGCTATAGCCTTCCAGATACGGCCGCATCTTTTCTATTCCCCACACTATGGCCAGACATTCTTTTTCTGTTACGGAGTAATTCTTTTCTGGGCCGGTCAGAGTACGGCTAGCATACGCTATTACTCGTTCCCCCTCTTCCAGGTTTTGCGTCAGCGCTACGCCCAGTCCGTCGTTGGAAGCGTCGGTTTGCAACGTGAAGCGCTTCGTAAAGTCTGGGCACGCTAACACTGGGGCCTCGGTGAGTCCAGTCTTTAGGTCGTCGAACGCCTGTTGTTGGTGTACGGTCCAACTCCATTTCTCCTTCTTCTTTAGGAGCCTGGTCAGTGGGGCTGCTACTTGCGAAAAGTCCTTCAGGAACCTTCGGTACCACGAGCAGACTCACAAAAACCTACGTAGGCTACGGACGTTGTTCGGCGGGGGCATAGCGCGGATCGCCGCCACCTTATCTGGATCGGTGTGTATTCCCTCCTCGTTCACCACGTGTCCTAAGTATGTGAGGGAACGGCGGCAAAAGTGGCACTTGTCTGGGTTTAGCTGTAGGTTAGCGTTACGGAGTCGGCGGAATACTTCCCGGAGGTTGTTCAGGTGCTGTTCGAAGGTCTCTCCCAACACAATTACGTCGTCCAAATAGGCGAACGCGATGTCGTCCATGTCAGGAGTTATGATCCTATCTAGTAGGCGTTGGAACGTCGCGCTGGCCGAGTGGAGACCGAAGCACATTACCCTGAACTGGAATAAGCCTCTTCCGGGGACGGTGAACGCCGTGATCGGTCGACTTTCTGGCGTCAACGGTATCTGCCAGTATCCCTGCCGCAGGTCAAGGGTGGTGATATATTTAGCTCGCCTCAGTTTGTCCAATATGGCCGAGATGTACGGGAGGGGATACGCATCCTTAACCGATACCTCATTAACTTTGCGGAAGTCTACGCAGAAGCGTGGGGTACCATCTTTCTTTTTGACTATCACGATTGGCGAGCTCCAGGGGCTAGACGACGGCTCTATGATGCCTTCCGCTAACATTCTATCCACCTCTTCATTAATTATTTCCTGCATTTTCGGGTTACGGGGTCTATACCTTTGCTTGATAGGCGTAGTCTTAGCAAGCCGTATACGGTGTTGTGCCAGGTGAGTAGGGCCTTTGATATCTGCAAAAGCTGGTAACTCCTCAGCTAGGAATCGCTGCAGCTCCTGCTGTTCGACGGCAGATAGGTGTGGCAAGGAAGGGCCTTCTGTTGATACTGGTTCCCCAGTCGTAAGCTCTGTGCAATCTGCGACGGTGGGCGGTATCAATTCTCCATTTAGTCTGCACTGAGCGGTACGGAGGTCTATCTCAAACCCGTGTTCCTTTAGGACGTCCATTCAGAAGAGAATATCGACTGGCAATGTGGGTAAATATAACATGCGGCGCCTGATAGTCCGTGAGCCAATCCTCATCACCAGGTCGTAAGCCTGTCTGATGTTGATGGCATTGCCGTCGGCGACCCGGGTGGCCACGTCGCCTATGGGGATCGCGGGCATGCCTTTCGAGCGGCAATACTCAGCCACTTTACCACCCACGAATGAGCGCGTGGCCCCGGTGTCCACCAGCGCCTCGAAGGTCTCTTCGGCAATGCTTATTGCCATAAACGGTCGGTTGTCTGTTACGACGCTTGTTTCCGAGGGTTCGTGTGACGGAAACTGCGGGGTCCTCGGTCCGGCGCAGTCTCTTAATAGTTTCCCTGATCGGATAAGCAAGGACATTCTCTAGACAGGATGTCGGGACGCCCGCAGCGCGAGCAAAACCACCTGGCTGACGGCGCTTGACACTGGCCTCTCATGTGCCCAGGTTGGCCGCATCGCCAGCAAGTAGGAGCAAATCTCACTGCTCTATGGGTGTTGTTTCCGGCTTGTACCTCATTTGGGTTAGCTCTCCTGGAGGCTGGTATAAACGTGCGGCGTCGACTATCGGGTGCTGGCGGTGTTGCCCTGGCGGTGGGGCTCGGTGGGGGTGAGTAGTACGGAGCATGGTTTGACTGTGGCCTCGTCGATAACCCGGCCCAACGCTGGTTACCACGGGTTTCTTGGACGAGGGATTCGACGGACTTAACCTTCTCTATGAATGTTCTAATGTCTGGAATGTCGCAATTCCACAGCATTTGGCGGTATTGAGGTAGAAGATTTCTTTTAAGCCATGTTAGCTCCTTTTCCGGGGACATATTCCCATGTCTCCTGATAAGCGTTTGGAGGTCGGTGGCATACCTTATGACCGGCTCATCCGGTAGCTGGAGCCTCCGGCTTATTTCCGTTTCTATGTCCACCAAATAGTTAACTGGGAAGTAGAACTGACAGAAATCAGTTAGGAAATCCTCCCATCGACTCCACATGCCCCGGTTGTTGCGGTACCACAACAGGGCTGGTCCATCTAACCATTGTGGGAGGGCGGATAAGAGACGGTCGCTGCTGACGCCTGAATATATGCGTATTTCCTCCAAACGTTCTAGGAAGGCAGCTGGGTCGGAATTTCCGTCAAACTGCACCTTCCAGTTTGGGACGTTTTCTTGCGGAGTGGACATAACGGTGACGGTTTTTGTTAAATAACTTGAAACGGAACGATATCGAACGGGGCGGTATTGTAACGGAACGGTATTAATACGGAACAGTTAGCTATTTTATTTAATAATATGTAACGGAACGATATCGGAACAGGACGGTATTGTAACGGGACGGTATTACCACGGAACGGTTAGCTTTTTTGTTTAATAATATGTAACAAAACTGTATCGGAACGGGACGGTATTAGAACGGGACGGTATCAACACGGAACGGTCGGCTTTTTATTCAATAATATGTAACGGAACTATATCGCAACGGAACGGTAATGTAACGGAACGGTATCAATACGGAATGGTCAGTTTTTAGTTACGGCTCCCTGCTCGGCTAAACTGCTCGGGCGCCATTTTGTAACGAGGCCTGACTTGCGGGGTGAATTATACGGTAAAACGGATCAATTGATTTACAGGAACGGTCCCGGGCGCCAGATTTTAGAGGGTTTACTCCCTACGAGGGTGTCTGCGACCTCGTCACAAGACTCCGACCACTGACGTGGCCGGAGTGCCTGGGTAGCTCTGTGGAGAGGGTCCGGAAGCCTGTGATGTAGCAGGCCGTATAGATACCTCCGGGGTTGCGGGCTTTAATCGCTCCCCCGGTATTTACCTGACCTTCCGAAAGTTTATAAGGGTGTAGCAGATTTATTTAAGATTATGAAACAGACTGAACGTAGTTTCCACTCTATTTATTACATTATAAGATTTTACAACACAGTGGTATGCTCACAATATGAAATGCACTTATCGCTCTAACTTACTCTAAGACAAGTCGTATTGCTGGTGACGGGACAACGAAATTACTTATTCCCCTCGGAAAGAAAATGCGGGAGTCACGCGGACGGAAACCTCGAGTGCGGTGGTTTACAACCCGTGGATGCAGCCGTTAAATGGGTCAATTGGAGACGCGCTCCTCAAATAGCAAAAATGGCGCCTATCCGACGGAGTCGACAACAAGAGATCCAACGCCTCGACGTCAGGGCGTCGATATGGAACGGGAGGGTTACAGGGGAACACCCTGCGAAAGGATATTGTCGTGTACCAACTCGACCTTGGCCTGCTTGTGTACTACAGCGTCCAGACTAGAGTCGACTTGGAACAGTCGTAGTTAATACCCTTAGAAGGTCTGTGTTAGATACAGCATCACCTTCCAGAAGTATTATGACACGCTAACAATGAGGGGATAGGATTATGAAGGGGAACGGCACTAAATCTCGTGGTCTCGACGTCGACGGGTAGGCACGTGGGGACTGAGAGAAAATATCCGAAAATTCGCTACAATTATATCAAATAAGGCAAAACTAAAATATTCTTACCTCGACGGCGTTAGATAGGTTTATTACGCCACGGACTTGTCTCTCACAATCAAGGACAAGAGGGTACGGTATACTGACGTTCCTCTACAACTTCTATAAATTGACTCTAATTTTTTGATTATAATTTCCAGCTAAATATTTTTCAACACACTACGGCAAACGGTGAACTATCCACCTCAGTAGTTAAATTCTCTCTCTGCCCAGTCCCCGGCTGAAACATCTTAATCGGTGGAAGATACCTTATCCTTATCTCTGCAGATATGTTTTTACACCGCCGCGATAATTCGGAAATGCGTACTTTTAAGAAATGTTAATGATGAAGATAATAATTTTTACTGCGTGGAATTTTTATTTGTATGAATTATATTATTTTTATTTTCGAACAGCCGTTTCCAGTACATACAGCTGTTCTGAAAATATAGACTTCGTCACACGATATATATATATATATATATATATATATATATATATATATATATATATATACGTGTGTGTGTGTAACTCAAAAAATAATGGGTAGATATTGATCAAATTTGGTAAGTACCTTCCTTTCGCAAGTTGCTTGAATGAGTTCGTTATCCAGGACAATCGGACTAGTTTTTACCGGAAAATTTGTGTTTTCTTTCAGAAAATCATAAATTCATTAATGAAAGTCTGGACGCAGCAAGTGCGTTATGGTAGTGAATTTTCATAGCAATGATCAGACACCAAATATTTTTTGATAACTTTTTTCTTTTAATATAGAAATCTAAATTTTGGTATATAGTTTCCTTTTAATATCGTAAATTTACTTACCAAATTTGCTTACCGTTAATTTTATAACAGGATTTTTAATACGGAATTTCTGTATACTATACAAGGAGAAAGGTTAAGGGCAAGGCCGCAAGGAGACAACCGCATACACGTGTTTCAAGCTTATTAGCTATCATCAGTACGGTATAGCCAGGTGAAGATGGAAACACTCTGGATGAAGAAGCAAGAATACACGGAGCCACAACAGGCAACCAGTGCACAAGAAGCTGTAAATGTGCACTGGTTGCCTGTTGTAACTCCGTGTATTTTTGCTTTTTCATCCAGAGTGTTCCTATCATCACCTGGCTATACCGTACTGATGATAGCTAATAAGCTTGAAACACGTGTATACGGTTGTCTCCTTGCGGCCTTGCCCTTAACCCTTCTCCTTATATATATATATATATATATATATATATATATATATATATATATATATATATATATATATATATATATATATATATATATAACAAATAAAATTGAAAGTGGCCCCGCATATCGGTTCTAGGGGTCCTAGAGCGGGCTCATTTGAAGAATTTTTTTTCAAGATTCAAAAGTCGGGATCTCCCCATTACTGAATTTTTCTAAGAAAATTCACTAAAATAAAACCGTGTACCAAAATTTTGATCACTACGTTAAAAGAAAAAAAATCCTCATAGTGTTTCTGTGTTACAAGTAGATAAAACAATGATTTGTTCTAATTAGACGGTAGCATTGATTCCCAGTGTCAGGTTTGAGCTGACGTTAATATATTAATGTTAATGTAAAATACATATTACTCTATACATACGTTCATACATTTATATTGAATATTAAACTTCAGTTTTTCAGTTCCTAAAAAAGGAACTACAAATTTAATGTAAGTAATTACGGTAGGAATTTAGTAAATGTTTACTAAACATAATACTTTATCTTGTGAATTTTCTTTTCTTTCCGTAGTCATTCTGGTATTGGGTTTTTTAGTGAATTTTCTTTAAAAAGTTCATCAACATAAGGAGATCTCACTTTTGTATTTGGAAAAAATGTCTTCAAAGTTGCGCGAACCGGGCCCTTACAACAGATTTCCATATATAAGTATATATATATATATATATATATATATATATATATATATATATATATATATACAGGGTGGTGCATTGAAAACGAAACAGACCGGAGAAATTTTTCTCAAGAAGCTGCTGTAACACTCGACCCATGTTCCCTATTTAAAATATAAGGGTTGTTATCACCACCCTTAAGGGGTTGATGTGACAAAGTTGAGTTTTATGTCAAAACATGTCCCCCTCAATATTAAAATTGACGCGTTTCAGCGTTTCTTTAAAAAAATATTCTCTGGACGCAAATCGGTCTGTTTCGTTTTCAATGCGCCACCCTATATATATATATATATATATATATATATATATATATATATATATATATATATATATATATATATATATATATATATATATATATATATATATATATATATATATCACATCAATAACATAAAAAATAATAGGCCGGCTTTGATCATATTTGATGAGGACCTTCCTTTTATAAGTGGCTTGGTGAAGTTCTTTAATCGAACCAGTTTTTCCTGAAAAATAGGTTTTCTTCCGGAAATTTTTTATACTTCTGGAAATAACAAAGTTATGGCTACGGCAAAATTTGGTACGTGGCTTTATATTATATAATGTGAATTACACACGACAATTTAGATACATATTAGGTGTATATGTAAATTGAATATTGTGAATTTTTTAGCATATTTTTATGTAAAAAATAATATGTGAAATTATTTTTGTGTTTTTGAAGAAAGCATTTTTGGAAGATTTTTGGCGAGGTGTTGGTAATAGTAAGTGTATGTTATTGTAAAAAAATATTTCACATTTTCCTGAAAAATAATTGTTTAGCAAATTTGCGTAAAAATCATTTTCGTGTAACCCTACTTTAACCAATTTCTGTAAAGAAAATGGCAATTTTCGTTAAAGAAGTTGTTCGCAAATTTTCATGCAAACATTTTTTTTTAAATTTTTGTCATAAAGCTTTTTGTTGATAATTATATTTTAGCAGGTGTGTAAATAGCTTGAAGAGGTTCGTTGCGCAAGAAAATCGGACCAGTTTTTTTGGGAACATTTAAAGTTAATTTTCGGAAAATTATTGTACTTTTTCAAACAATCAAGTTATTTTAATGATGTAAGGTACACTGTTTCTACTATATATGTAGGTTATACCAAATTTCATGCCATTTATTTGCCATTAAAAACATTTTTTTGAAAATTTACTACCATAACGCACTTGCAGACTTTGTATTATTGACTCCCACTTATCAATTTAGATATTATATCTACTTTCTTTTTTCAGTTGCCTGTTATTATTTTCGTTATTATTTAATGTCACAATCGTTCATTTAGTATTTATTTCATGTGTTATATAATGCCGCTGAACAGACAAAATATTAAAAAAATTTGGTAATGTCAGATAAATATTCCTCCTGATATTTTCATTTATTGAAAGATAAGTGTGTATTCAATATAAATCCTAATTACATTACGTTCTACTTTACAGTCTAATTTAGAGTTACATTTGAGAATCTGGCAACACCGCTACACATTTCTCGTGATGTGACGCAATTTTTTACACGAGCAATATCTTTGTGCCCTATATTCAACGTTTACCGTCAGTTTTATCTTAAAATTTTGAGTGAAGTTTAGCTTGAAAAACTAAGATTTGACATTAAACATAGAAACCCTGTTTTATTTAAAAATCAACATAAAGTTAGCTTCTGATTCAAACAACATTTTTATTAACAAAAATACACAAACATACAAGCAAAAACACTGCATACCTATTATTTTACAAACATAAGTTCAGCCTGTTTAGTTTTTCGTAAATCTTATTTATTTACTCTGGATTCCCACTAAGGCAACCTTATCAAATTTTGATAATTTAATGATTAAATTGATACTCACCTATTGACATATCAAAAATAAATATTATAAACAATACACCAAACAACACTCTACTGTACATTTTTAAAGAAAACACAAACGAGATCATTGTAAGCTGTTTATTTGCCGGAGATCAACTACCTTAGTAGCAAGCCCCCAGAAATATTTTCGTGTACTTAATTACTCGCCAGTTTACGATAACCATCTAGGATTACTGTTATGTCCATTATTTAAGTTCTAAGAGATTATTTAATATTTCAACTGTCCTTTGTTGTACTTTACTCAGAATTATGTATCATAATGTGGTTTGTCATTTGCTATTCTTAGGGTAGGTACCTCGATTTGTGTATACAGGCTGAGCGTTTTAAAGTGTTACAAGGGGATACCTCGAAAACGGTTTAATTTTTTTTTGTGCAATTTTGTTGAAGGGAGGCCGGGGGACATGCATAAACCTACTTTGACGTTTACCCCCTCCCTCTTCTTTTTAGGGTGTGGGGGAGGGGGAGTGTGTGCTAACATTTTGGTGAATTTTTAAAATAAAATTTACTACTAAATAGAGATCTCGACTTTTGAATTTTGAAAAAAATTCTTCAAATGAGCGCGAACCAGGCCCCCTAGAACACATCTATGGTGAGTTTCAATTTATATATATATATATATATATATATATATATATATATATATATATATATATATATATATATATATATATATATATATAGGTTTATAAGATGCAGCTCGATACACCACCCTATAATTAACGTCTATCATTTTTTCTCATATCTTGTAAAACAACAGATATATTGAGCTTTACCGTAGAAATGCGTCACCCTGTATGTGTATAAACAGACAAAAACTGCAACTGACCCAGTATATGGGTTTTAGGGGTTCTAGTTCGCGCTCATTTTAAGAAATCTTTTTTAAAGTCGCAGTCTTCTCTCCCTGCCTCTCTTCGTTTTCAGGTTATTTTGAAAAAAAAAACAAAATTTTTCGATTTTTTTTCTCTTCAATATCTAAGTCGGCGTTGATCTGAGATGTCTAAGACTTGCACATTATCAGGACACTTTTTACAGAATAATCTTTTTGTGCTATTCTCAACGTTGGATTGTCATTTGTTTTTGAGCTACAGGTATCAACGTTTGTTTTTATTATGGCAGCCATATTGGATTTTTTGCTCATGTGAAAAGAGCTTTCCAATGATGTACAACATGCTTGAGAAATCTTGTAATTGCACTGACAATTTTGAGAAAACCCGTTTTGAGGATAGTAGGCTATAAAATCCAATACCAGAAAGCAAATGACAGAAAAAAAGTGTTCAAAAAGCATAATTTTCCGTAATGATTCACGATACAAAAATATTGTGATTTAATTTACACTACTTAATTAGGTATTGAGTACACTTGGAGAAACTGGTCGACAAATTTATGAGCCCTTATCTAATATAAGGATAATAGGCTTAAAAGGAAAGGTACAGAGTTATTTAAGGAATCTGCACGTTCCCATTCGATCTAGAAATTTACTAGGTGGGTATTGGAGCAAGCCGACAAGCACATCTGGCGAGACAAACAGTATTTATATTGACTTCATAGATACAAAGAAAACGAAAGAGTCTTTAAGTCGAGATAAGGGTAGAGATTAGTAGATGTATAGACCGGCCGAGTTATTGACAGTAATTTATTATTCTACCAGAGAAATTAGAAGTGTTTAAGTGGTCAAATGCAAAGTGAAAATAAAGGGCTTGAAATTAAAGGTGCCGCACGATTCAATGAAGTTTTGTTCTTAATCGACCTTGATATAAAAATATTTTCTAACGAATCAAGCATAGTTTGATGTCTAACATTTTTGACAAGTTTCAAATTTTCTTTGTCCATGTGGTGATTATTATCCCATATATGTTGTGCGACACACGATTTGTCCACCGTACCATATCGTAAATGTGCGAGATGTTCACGAAATCTGGTGGATATATTTCTCCTAGTTTGACCCACGTATTTAAGATTTCAATCTTTGCAACTAATCTCATAAATACCCGACATTTCAGTGACTTTGTCTTTGTCTTGCGTATTACCCAACAAATTTTTTAAATTACTTTTGGTCAAAAAGTCAAATATAAATCGTATTTAATTAGGTAATAATGCTAGGTAATATTATGTGAAACAGTTTAATAACGAAACCCGGCAATAACAAATAGAAACTTAAACTCCACAAAACAACACAATTAGAAACGGAACTCAACAAATAATAAAATAGAAACTTAAAATACACTAAATAGAAAATTGTCCAATATGCCCACCGTTTTGTTCAATGCACTTGATACACCTTTTTGAAACCTGCCTGCAAACTCTGGTAAGGGTGTTTTGGTTAATATGATTTATAGCTTATCCGTGAGTTTGTTTCGTAATTCATTGATATTTTGTGGTGGATCGAATTTATACACATCATTCTTCAGAGTACCCCAAAAAATTTTTTGACATCTAAAGCTATTTTCCTATCCTGATGCCCAAAGTTTTTCACCAACAGCATGGATATTCTGGTTGTGAAACATACTTTGGCAACGTAATTGTATATCTGATAAACTGCAAGTTTTATTGTGCATTCATCTTCCTACCATATGTCCAGGTCCACATTTTCTGCACTTTATAGTGATACTTCTCACAGCATTAACGTCTTCCACATGAGTAAAGAGCCTGAGATGTTGCTTAGACAATTTTATAGATTCGCAGTATTCTTGCACTTTTGAGACATCCATAACTAGCAGGCTGCTTCTTAAGTTCCACTACAAAAGAGTAAATGGTCTGGTTTTCTTTTTGATAGAAGTTATAAAACTTTAACGTTTCCATGGTAATATTTGTCTTCGGCTTCATCAAAACAACCGAGAACATCTTCCAACTTATTTATCTTATCTATTGGAAAAGTATTGAAGATATATAGCCCCGCTTTACGTATACTATATAAAAGTAGGAATATTTTCATATCATCATTTGAATTGTGATTTCCTGAAGCTTTTAGACACATATTAAACTTTTGTTTTCATGTAGGCCGAAGTTCCAGCCCATACGCCTCAAAAGGTGGTGGTGGTTGATATTTCATGACTTACTATTGAACAACACATTTTTTAATTATATATTATACAAGGTATGTGTACCTAATTCGTAAGATGATCCGGTCTCAAGCATAATTGGCGAACCCTTCGTCAGTGTCAACTACAAGAGATGCTTTAAAACTTGTTTTTTACTGGGTTTGTTTTAGTTCTTGAAAATCTGATATCATGTTTTAGTTGCTTCTGTACTCTGGATCTATGTTTGCAATTACACACTGTTCTCTGTATTCACGTCACATTATTATTTTTAGTATTTTTAATTAATTATGTTATAATATAACATTATATACACAACATTGAACTCAGACCATTCATAATTCATGTTGACAGTACTAATATTAATTTACATTTACGTCTGTTCCCTTCTCGACGGCATGGACATGGGCTCTATGCCTAAAAAAGGGATTGCGTAAATATACAATTTTCAGATGTGTTTAACATAGAATAGGTAACAGAAGCAAACATGCAAAATAGTTACTATTATAATTCTCACCACTATACCGTAATCATCATCTATTTTTTTCATTAAATTTTAAAGTTATATAATTATATAAGGACATTTCAAGCACATTCTGAGCGAATATTCTGAATAACGATGTATTCAAATATTCTCAGTATATTGATGAAGAATTTTCTTATGATGTGATTGAATGAATGCACTCCGAATATTCAAGATGCAGTTTGAAATTACATACATGTTCTTAGAACATTCCGAAACCAATATTCTGAAAAAAGAGAGAATTCTGAGAATGTCTTGTGCTGTATGGGTAGCGAAACGGTCGCGAGGTTTAAAAACGGCTTTAATGATGTGGGTTTCACTTAAAAGTACTTTATGCTTACCACCGCTTACAAATTTTACAACAAAACCTCGGTGGTCCAGGGGTAAGAACGTGTGTCTCTGAACGGAAGGGTACTGGGTATAGACTGTAACATTAACATCAACCGAGGTTCTGGAATTGTATTTGAGCAAGTTGAATGTCTGCACGTTCCGCCCTTCGGAGGGGGCGTAAATCCGTCGGTCCCGTGTCAATGCGATGTTGGGCACGTTAAAGATCCCTACCCTCCTTACAGAAAGGCAGGGGTTCGGCAAAATTTCCAGGATAGTGAGGTGAAACTGCTCCCTGGCGTCGGTGATTGGCCATAGTCGCGGAAATAGGCCGACGTTAAAGAAACAAAACAAAACAAAAAACACACACAACAAATTTTACAACGTTATAAAATTAGTTTAAAAAAAAGACAGTAGCTATATTAAATTATTTATTACAAACTACTAGGTTAGCTTCCTGATGATTCTATATTGTCTAGGATCCACTCCAAATAACTCGACACTCTAGTATAAATGGCAGGTTGGTTTTCTGCCCCACAATATCTTGGACCATAAGATACTATCCCATACTGGATGTATCTTGCAACGCCATTGATGGTGGCTACGTGTTTTAGAGGTCCCCCACTATCGCCATCACAAGTATCTTTTCCTTCTTTTCCTCCGGCACATATCTGGTTGCTTGTGATGTTAGTTAATTGCTGATATGTTTTTCGACATTCTTCTAAGGGAACAACTGGTATCCTGGTCTTTTTGGGTTGTGAACTGCGAAAACCTAAGAAAACAAACATATTTGTTTAAATTGTTTAATACCGACGTAGATAAATATTATTTGTCTGTACAAATACTTGTTATCTTCTCTATAAACGGTATCGCATCGTGTAAGGTAAATCGGTTAAAGAGAAGAGAATAATAATAATAATATATATTCCCTGAAGGCAATACCTATAGATTGCATAGAAATAGTCAATTAAAAGAAAATTAGAAAACAAATAATGAATAAAAAATAAAATAAAAAGGAGTTATAAAATTCAAAACAAACAACAAAAACCAGTAGAGCTATAAAGCAGATAAATCCAAAGATATCACCATATGCATTGTCCAGACATAAATTCGTCTAGAGTATAAAAACATTTTAAAGTGCTTTCTATAAATTAAAAGGCTACCACATAATCTGTCAATCCATCAAAACTCTTGGTGCCAGGTAATCTGTGAATTTCCAGTTTACTTTTAGTTTAGAAAATGGCCGTTGACTTTCTTTTTTGTCTTCATATCATTCGCTTAGCTTACTCATCCCTCTGATGACGCTAAATTTGTTAATGAAACGATCGTCAGCTCTAAATATTATATTGTGATGAATTGGGTTCTCCAAATTGTACCTATCAGTGCTCATCACATGCTCTAATCTTCACTCATTCATTTATATCATTTTTTAAATTCTATATACATACCATTTTCAGTTACTCCCCAACCAGACACAGTAACGTTTTTTCCATTGAGATTGTAACTTTGAAACGGAAGACATATTGGTTGTACGTTCGCTGAAAATAATTAAAAACTAAAGCAATATGATGAAGAAAATAATACGTTGGTTTTAGCTACAGATTTTTCTCAAATCAATGTATACAAAATTCGCTATGGTCAAGAAAATAACTAAAAAAGTCTGGACGCAGCAAGTGCGTTATGGTAGTGGCTATTGGATTTTCATAGAAATCACCTGGCGCCCAACATTTTTTTTTTATTAAACGCTAGTAACTTTTTTTAACTGACTTCAAAAAATGAGGAGGTTCTCAATTCGACTGTATTTTTTATGTGTGTTATCTCAGAACTTTTTCTATTATTCTTTTTCTATTTGAAGGCTGGTGCTTCTCTTGTGCTTCCATATAAATTTGATCAAGGTCTGACCAGTAGTTTTTGAGTTATCCTTAATGAAGTCGGTTTTCTATTCCTTAAAATTTTTACTTGTCTTATAATATAGAGATCTAAATTTTGGTATGTAGCTTACCTTTTATACCGTAAACCTAAGTACCAATTCATTTTTGATATTTTAATGTGCCTTGGAAATTTCCGAAAAGCTAATTTTAGTGAATTTTTATTTTAAAAAATTCGCTAAGAGAGGTATCGATGGTAAGACTTTGCAAGAATTTCTTCAAATGAGCGCGAACTAGGACCCCTAGAACCCATATCCGGGGCCAGTTTCACTTTTTATATGTTTATATATATATATATATATATATATATATATATATATATATATATATATATATAGAAAGATTTCCGCGGTCTTTAATGTAAGACATACTTGGTTCTCGGGTTGAACCGCGTCCAGAATTTATGAAAAATCGACGTTTCGGCTCCTGTTTTGGAGCCATTTTCAAGAGGTAAAGGAAATATGTAAGGACACTCTAAGGCCTCAATCTGCCGACCCCTTAGAGCGGTAGACAAAGGTGGGTTGGGTTGTTGTAGCTCGATTACGAGGCCTCAATCTGGCTAATCCCCAAATCTCGCCGGAGATTGTCTGTGAGGTCTCAGTGTGTTCAACCCTAAGCCTCTCAGATTTCACTGAGACCTAGGGTTGAACACACTGGGACCTTACAGACGATCTCCGGCGTTAAACTCGGCAAGTGCCTTCCTTTTATTAATGCCTTGGATGAGTTCGTTAGCCGGGAAAATCGGACAGGGTTTTCCGGGAAAATTTTTAGTTTTATATAAAAGAAGAAAATTTTTCTCCGAAAATTACAAAGATGTCTTAATCAAATTTACTATATATGTTGCCTTGGGAGAGACCTTACTACGTACCAAAATTCAACTTTATAAGTTTATATAAAATTGAGTTATTCAAATTTTGAATTTACTTTTGAAAAAAAAAATCTCCGAATATTATAAAGCTATTTTAATGAAATTTGGTGGATATCTTGGCTTAGGAAATACCTTAGGTTAGGTTAGGTTTGTTTGTGAGTGGGCCATACCGGTCCCTCCACCGCGACCATATGGTCAATTGTGGCTCACGCCTAAAAGTCTAAATTTCTCCCAACAAAGCCAGCCTCCTACAGAGGTCGATAATCTTTGTGGGCGAAAGTTGATCCAGATCCTCCGGAGCAAGCTTTATCTTGCCAAAGAGCAGGTATCTAGTCCTGTCCGCTGCCGGACATTATTGATATAGGAAATACCTTACTACATACCAAAATTAAACTTTGTAAGTTTATAGAAAATTTAGTTATTCAAGTTTGAAACAGTTCATAAAAATTCACTACCATAACGCACTTGCTGCGTGCCGAACTTTGCTGCTAAAGTGCGTTTTTGCTAGGAGATACGATAAAAAGTTATAAAGAAAATATGATCGGAAATAAAAACTGAGTAGGAATACAACATTTTAAAATCCTTAGCCTACTTTGATATTTCGCATAATTTTCATACCACGCACCCTCCCTAATAAAGATATTAAAAAAATTCATTAACATAAGTTGTTCAAAATAATAAATTCAACACGATAGCTTTTTTTACCCCTCTATTAGACATTTAGGTAATTAAAGAAACGAGAACATTAAAATATGAAATTACAATCATTAAAAAATAAATTTATTTCAAAACCAACATAACAATATTAACATAAACTGAAATATTCATTTATTCAATAAGTCCACCGCCAAAATGCAGTGAACGCTGCTCTAATCTGCTCAGGGTAAACAGAATTTATCGCATATCTAATGCGACTTTTCAATACCTCTACGTCTTTTGGAAGACTATTTGAATATGGTATTTGTTTTATCCGGCCCTAAAATTCTAACTTTATGATTGTTAGGTTCTGAGATCTAGCGGCACAAAATGAGACCAGATTGGCTATCAATTTTTCTTGAAAATTCTCATTCAGCCATTGTCATACCCGATATGTCAAGTAGGCAGATATATATATATATATATATATATATATATATATATATATATATATATATATATATATATATATATATATATATATATATATATATATATATATATATATATAATTGATGCTGTCGTTGAATATGGGTTCGGGGGCCCTAGTTCGAGCTCATTTGAAGAAATTGTTTCAAAATTCAAAAGTGAGGTTCTTCTTAATAGTGAATTTTTTCTACGAAAATTCACTAACGTTGCCTTTATAGAGATTAAAATACGCACTTAATTTCAGGTTTATAACTTTATGGTAACGCAAGTTATAGTAGTTAAAAGAGTCACTCCTTTAGGAGACCATTATTTTGTTACGAATAAACGCTTTAATTTGGACCTGAGGAATATGTAATGTATGGGACCGAAAGTTGGATTTTCGATAGGCAGGACTTGAAGAGAGGCTTTTAAAATGTGTATATAACTTTTGGACAGTGATGGTAGTGATGCACGTTATGAGAAATTTTGTTTTTGTTTGTCTAACTTCAGTTTTTATTTGACATTATCCATATAAACCGGTATTTGACACAAAAATTAAGAGATGTATGAATAGATATATACTTACGATTACTAAGATTTACAGGTTTTTCCAGTCTGATTAATGCTATGTCATTTTGTATCGAATTTTCGTCATATGCAGCATGAATTAGGCTACGGTTTATGTAAAAATCTTGTACAGGAGGAGCACAATGACCTCCTTCGCAATCACTCTCTGAACCTAAGTTATATTCACCTAGGCGTACTCCTTCTCTAGAACAATAACAAAAACAAGAATAATAATAATACTAGAATATATTTAATTAGTAAATTGCAGGTGTTCACAAAACTATTAGTTAAAAGAGGTATAAATTTGTGTCGATAAAACAAATGTGTCTTGAAAAACTTTCAAGATTCTTGTGTCTAAAATAAATGATTATCATATTAATAAAAAAATTCTGGACGCAGCAAGTGCGTTATGGTAGTGAATTTTCATTAAAATGTTTTTAATAACAAATATGTGTGTTTTTTTAAGAAAGCAGGCATCAAATTTGGTTACCAGTATAATCTATATATTAGAAACAATGTGCCATGTTTCATCAAAATAACTTTATTGTGTGAAAATGTACAAAATGTTCCAAAAGTAAACTTAAAGTGTTCCTGAAAAAACACGTTTCTTGGTCAACCTTATAGGTTAATAGCAAATTGAGCTGTTCAAATATGAAACATTTGATCAAAATTCGCTACCATAACGCACTTGCTGCGTCTATAATTTCTTTTCTTACAAACATGCATTATATCTCGATGGAAAATGCAAAAATGCAATAACATAAGGCGTGTTTGATTAAAAAAAAGGAAATTTGTATCACCAATGACTTATGGGCCACCCTGTGATTGTAGAAATATTATTTTAAGATGTAGCTCAAGACACCCTATAATTAATATACACACATTTTTTTCATATCTTGTATAATAACGGATATATTGAACTTTATTGATTTTTTTACGAAAAATCGACAAAAATTATATACCATTAAACGATAAACTCTATAGCTAAGGCTACTGCCAAGCATCAGAGAAAGGGTCTATTTGAAATGAATTTTCTGCAAATATTTTAGTAAAATGAAGGACAATGACAGTTGAAATTAAGACTTTAGGGTTTGTAAAACATGTTTCTTGAGACATTTTATTTCTATAGCCCGTATTAGATTCAAGTTATTTGCCTAAATGTTGCCAATTTTGACATTTTAAATCGCTACTTTGACGTTTTGAGGAAAACCCCAATTTATTTTTCTTAAAATGTCTATAACTTTTTTCTATTTTGACTTACATAGCTAAATTTTTGTAGGTAGCTTACTTATAAGGATATAAACCAGCGTACCAAATTTGGTTGCCATTACTTTGTTAATTCCGGAGATATAAATTTTTTTCGAAAGAAAACACAAAATTTTCCGGGAAAACCTAGGCAGATTTTCCTGCTTAACAAACTCATCCAAGCCATTTGCAAAAGAAATTTTTTCACCAAATTTAATCAAAATCGGCCTATTATTTTTTGAGTTATCGGTGTGATACATATATATATAAATATATATATATATATATATATATATATATATATATATATATATATATATATATATATATATATATATATATATTATATATAAACATATAAAAATTGAAACTGACCCCGGATATGTTTTCTGGGGGGCCTAATTAGCGCTCATTTGAAGAAATCTTTTCAAAATTCAAAAGTCGGGATCTCCTCATTAGTGAATTTTCTTTAAGAAAATTCACTAAAAGTCTGGACGCAGCAAGTGCGTTATGGTAGCGAATTTCTAAAAATGTCTTTGATGTCAAATATGTCTTGTTTTTAAAAGAAGGGCATTTGGTTGGCAGTATAACCTATGTAGTACTGAAAATCTACCTTATTTCATTAAAATAGTTTTGTTGTTTCAGAAAGTACAAACATTTTCCGAAAATAAGCTTAAGAAAAAACTGGTCCGATTTTCCTGGCCAGCGAACTTCTTTAAAATATTTACATACCTGCCAAGATATCACTATTCACAAACAGCTTTGGAACCAAAATGAGAAAAAATTATGCAAATTTGCAAACATTTCTTTTACAAAAATTCAGCATTTTTTGTACAGAAATTTCCGCAACACGGAAACACTAAAAATATTTCTGCGAAAACTTTTTAAATTCAGCCACTATTTGAGACTGCCTGTATACAGCAGCTCTATTTTTTTCAACGAGTAATACAAACAAAAGCCTCTCCGAATGCATCATTTCCATGGGGTTCCGCTATCTATTGACAAAAACGAAATATCACAATTTGTGATATGGGTTTGAAATATGTACCAAAAACGTGAAAAGTTGCAAAACAATTGAAATAACTCAAAAACGATGAGTGATATCAATTTTTTTCTCTTACGAGCATGCATTATAATTTCATGGAAAACACATAAATGCAATAACATAAGGGGTGTTCTTTAAAAAAAAAGAAAATGTGTATCACCAACGACTTATGGGCCACTCTGTGATTGTCAAAATAGGTTTATAATATGCAGCTCGAGACACCCTATAATTAACGTATACACTTTTTCACATATCTTTTATAATAACGGATATATTGAGGTTTACCGTAGAAATACGTCACCCTGCATACGTGTAATATAGATTATTAAACCATAAATTCTATACCTGAAACTACAGCCGACGCATCAGAAAGAGGGTCTATTTGAAATGGACTTTCCGAAAATAAGTAAAATGAAGGACAAAGATGGGTTGAAGCTGAAACTCAAGGCTTTGTGAATTACACTTATTAGGACATTTCTTCTACATAATCCGTATTTGTTTCAAATTCATTGTCTGAAAATTGCAAATTTTGACGTTTCAAATTGCGACTTTGACATTTTAAGCAGAAAAATTATAAAATTTTCAAAAAAAATTTCTGATACTTCTTGACCTTTTTGCGTCAGAAAGACTTAAGACCGTTGTATGTAATATTCAATTGGTTTTGTTAATAACACAAAATATTTTGTTCTTGTGCTTTCCTCTGATCACCAGTGGCACCCAATTTTTTTTCTTCAAATGCCTATAAGTTTTTTTCTTTTAACTTAGAGATATGAATTGCGCGACGTATGCTACGTTTGACAGTAGAAACGTACGTGCCAAATTTAGTTGTCATAAGTCTGTTATTTTCGGAAATGTAAAACTTTTCCGAAAGAAAACCCAAAATTTTCACAGAAAAACTGGTTAGATTTTCCTGGCTAACGAACTCATCCAATACACTTACAAAAGAAAGGTATGTACCAAATTTTATCAAAATCGGCACATTATTTTTTGAGTTATCCGTGTGATACATACATAGCAAACTAACAGCTGATAAGATGAATGAATTTTTTGTATCGGTGGCAGCTGACATTGTAAAAACTCTACCAGTAAACTTGGAGCTACAAAGACAGCTAATTTCTGGCATTCTGATGGCTTGTAGCTCTTTTGTTATGCTGCCGGTTGTAGAAAGTGAAGTCTTGGACGCCATTAATTATCTTAAAAGGTCAAATGCTTTTGATATATATATAACATTAATAGCATTATTGTCAAGGAAATAAAGGAATATTTGTGTATCTCAGGGGACATTTCCGGATTGTTTTAAAAATTCCAGGGTAATATCTTTGCTAAAAAAAGGGGATGTAAATTGCTTGGATAATTACCGCCCTGTTTCTATTGTACCGCTGTTTGGAAAAATATTTGAGATAATAATTCACAAACGACTCAGCCAGTATTTTGAAAGTGGGGAATTGTTGAGTGACTGTCAGTTCGGTTTCAGAAGGCGGCGCTCGACTGTGCAGGCAGTCAGCAAGGTTGTTGCGGATATAGTTGCGGGTCTTGAGGTGGGTAATCATGTTGGCCTTACGCTTTGTGACCTAAGCAAGGCCTTTGACTGTGTCTCCCATGACCTGCTGATTGAGAAATTGTTCAGATATGGTGTTAGGGTCCGCCGTTAAAGTTAATAAGTTCATACTTACATATGAGAAAGCAGCGCGTCTTTTTTAACGAGGAAATATCGAATCTTGGGGCTGTGGGAAGTGGGGTGCCGCAGCGTTATGACTTGGGGCCGCTACTCTTCATAGTCTACATAAACGATTTATTCGGTTTCATGTCACGGAGTCGCTGCGTCTGTTACGCTGATGACACGTCGCTTATTTGCCAAAGCTACGACCCAGGAAAGCTGAACGTTGAAATGATCTCTACCGCTGTGGTTTACAGAGAACAACTTAAAATTAAACACAGAAAAAACTGTTACGGTAATATTTTCCACAGCTCCGGAGGTTTCGGCGAAAAATGATGCTAACCTTCTTGGCATTACTATAGATGGAGCCCTTGAGTGAGATGCTCATATTTCTCTGTTTAATAGTAAGTTGTCAATCCCAATTTTTGTAATCAGGAGATTGAGGAATTCGGTTGACAGAAGTTCACTTATGTCAGCCTATTTCTCCCTATTTCACGGTCATCTATCGTATGGCACTCATTTGTGGGGAAATTCATCAAATTCTATACAAATCTTCAGGCTCCAAAAAAAGTGGTTAGGTTGATTGCTGGAGTTGGCTGCCGTGAACACTGCAAGCCGTACTTTATTAGTCTGGGAATTATGACTCTTCCCACGATATACATCTTTAGTCAGTTATTAAATATACAAAGGGATAAATTTGATTATCAGCTAAATTCTGCATACCATAACTATAGTACAAGATTGGCTAGTTTAATACGACCGCAGAGATTTAGACTACAAAAATCTGTAAATAATTCTTTGCATATCGCCTTATATAATAAGCTACCAGTTCACATAAAGTGCTTAGATTATGGGAAATTTAAAAATGCTATAAAGCATTACTTTAAGCAAAACGCTTATTATTCAGTCCGTGAGTACATGGATGCCTCCATAGTGCTATAGTCTTTGTATCACGCACATGTAGTAATTTGTATTTTACAAGGTTCACTTATTGTATAGTTAATTTTAACTAATTTATATGTGTGTGTATTTTGCTTTGTACTTTTAAAACTTGGATTTTTTGCTAGTGTATTTCGACTTGCCACAATTATTGAATTTTTAAGTGTAAAAAGTGGTCAAATAAATGTGTCTATGTCTATGCCTATGTCTACATAAATACATATATATATATATACATATATATATATATATATATATATATATATATATATATATATATATATATATATATATATATAATAACACAGATCTCCTCATTAGTGCATTTTTTCGTTTTACGAAACATTTGCAAAAACAAAAGTTCAAACAAATAGCGGAGAAGAAAACAAAACATCTATCAGTGAATATTGAGGTGATTAATATCGAGCTTCGCCTAAATAGAGGTGTAGAGGCTTAGCCTCTGATTTTACAATTTCTTATCATCTCTGCAAACGGTTTTGGTTTCACTGTATATTTTTTCTTCTACGTGGAAAAAACCGTCCGGAAGAAGATAAGAAGACGGGAAGCATCTACGTTTGGATTTTGTTTCGTACAGTTTTAATTAAAGTAATAAACTTTATTTTGATTTAAATGTAGTCATACACCACGACCTAAAATGATGCGGAAGAACACCTCAGTTAAAAAAAAAACTTTGTTTATGGTTTTATTGCAATTAAATCAAAGGAAAGATCGATTGTGAAGTTATATATATATATATATATATATATATATATATATATATATATATATATATATATATATATATATATATATATATATATTTCTATTACAGAAGTCATTTTACATTCGATTCAAATATATTAAAATTTTGAAAAATCAACACACTAAACATGTGTTCTAATTTATCTGTTTTCTTTTTCTAAATAATAACTGTAAATATTATCTTTCTCTGTATCATAATTTAAAAATTATCTATTACTTTTATGTAGATAAAGAGTGAATTAATCTCCGCAAAAGACTTCTTACGAAATCACAGCACGAAGACTGAGGATGTGTGTATGTTTTGTTTCTTTAACGTCAGCCTATTCCCACGACTATGTCCAATCACCGACACCATGGAGCAGTTTCACCTCACCATCCTAGAAATTTTGTCTAACCCCTGCCTTTCTGTAAGGAGGGTAGGGATTTTTAACATGCCCAACATCGCATGGACCCGGGACCGACGGCTTTACGTCCCATCCGAACGGTGGAACGTGCAGACATTCAACTTGCTCAAATACAATGCCAGAACCTAGGTTGATGTTAATGTTACAGTATGTACTGAAAAATGAAAGGAGAACCCTGGGATCGAACCCAGTGCCCTTCGGTTCAGAGGCACACGTTCTTACCTCTGAACCATCGAGTCTCTGAAGGCTGAGGATCTTTATAATAAGAGCACATCCGCAAAGTTCGCCACGTCGCCACAGGTTTATACAAAAAACAGATAATTAAGGTAAATATTAGACAATGTTGATCCCAACACAATGCCTCGAGGCATTCCACATTGTGTTGTATTAGATAAGTATTATTTGATAATATTTTCTGCCGTACCTCTAAATCCAACATTTTCCAACACCTGTAGTAACTAAGCTTGATCTACGATATCAAATGCTTTTGCGAGGTCAACGAACACTGCAGTGGCCGGTTCCTTTTTGTCTAAGGCTTTACGAACATTTATCGTTATATGTGATATGGCATCTTGTATTGACCTCGCTTGCATAAAACCAAACTGTTGGGATAACAAGACTTTATTTTCATTAAGAAAATTAATAATTTTACGTTTTAATATTTTTTCAAACAATCTATTGAGACTTGTCACTAGCTAAGGTGGTCTATAGTTGTTACAATTTAGTCCATTTCCAGTTTTAAAAAGTGCTTTTATTATGGCTTTCTTTAATACATTGTGACATACCCATTGGGAATAACCCAATAGATAGTACATAGAATGCATGCGCAGCAGGACAACCGCAGTGCTGTAGCTGTCAAATTTCAACACAGTACCTGATTTTAGAAAAAACACGCGTCGTATTTACAAGCTAAAAAAGCGAAGGTAATTTAAAGGTATGTTCACATTACATTTTCGTAATAACAAATATACAATCGATTTTCTGAAAGGTTAAGAAATAGAATAGCAAGTCTGATCTTGGCAATTATTTTCTTGCCTACTTTGCAAAAGCCAGTAAATAATGTATAACTTACATTGAAGAATTTAAAATGCAGTGCGCAGCTGTTAGAATATACTGCTCGTTAATAAGGGTACCACCACATCGAAAGTCCAAACCGTTTTCTGTAAAAATAAATAAATACAATTAGCAATATCATAATGAGGATTCGAAAATATTGTTTTATGTAATTAAGAAAGCTGGATTGAATTTGATCGAAGAAGTAGGCACATTATTTCAGGCTCTACAAAAATCAGAGTGCCAGAATAGATAATAACGGGTATCAAGTTAAGGCTGAAATAAGGAAAAAAAATTCTCATTATCACCAAAGTTATTAAATTTATTTATAGGTGATTTAATAAATATAGTGGTCGTGTGCGACAGTAATTCATTAACTTTTTAAGTTTAAACGTTATTACTAGATCTTATGGAACAAAGAAGACAGTGCAAGGGCAAACCAGGAGAATATAGAAGAAAACAAAGAGAAATAAAACAAAAAATACGAACAGCTAAAGAGAGATCGATGACGGATAGATGTCGGGAAATGGAAAAGTTTGAAAGGAAGCATGACACGTTTAACATGTACAAGAAAGTCCGGGAGGTTGCTGGCTTGTATAACAAGAAAACTACTAACATACTACTGAATAGCACGGGAAAAGATATTATTGATTAAAGAGAAATTCTTGAAGTATGGAGTAAATATGTGACTGAATTGTTTGAAGAAGACAGGCCAAACATGCAGGGTAATGCAAATCAAGACGAAGGGCCAGAAAGTTTAAAATCCGAAGTTCTCCATGCCATAAAATCAGCCAAAACCAAGAAAACAACTGGTCCAGATAACATCCTAGCAGAGCTCTTACAGATGATCCACTAAGATCACAGCCATGCTCTGGTTAAGCTTTTTAAATATATATATATATATATATATATATATATATATATATATATATATATATATATATATATATATATATATATATATATATATATATACTACGGGTGAAATACCCGAAGAATGGTTGAAGTCTGTTTTTATAGCACTACCGAAAAAACAGCGAGCAAAGAAGTGCGACGAATATATATTAATTAGCCTGATGAGTCATACATTAAAGGTGTTTCTTCGCATAATACATGGAAAGATGAGAAGTCGGTGCGAGGAGGACCTGTATGAGACGCAGTTTGGCTTTAGGAATGCACTAGGCACCCGGGAAGTACTTTTTGCCCTAAATATACTTCTTCAAAAGTGTCGTGACCAACGCAGGGATATTTATGTGTGTTTCATAGACTGTGAAAAAGCCTTCGATAGGGTTCAGCATGAAACACTTTTAAACATACTAAGAACTTTGGGAATCTATGATAGAGATCTGAAAATTATAGAGAAATTATATTGGAAGCAGAAAACAGTGGTCCGAATCGATGGAAGACTAACCGATGAATGTCGCATTCAACGAGGCGTCAGACAGGGATGCATTCTCCCCCGCTATTGTTCAACATCTACTCGGATACAATCTTTAAGAAGGCTTTGCAAGATAAAGACCTTGGAGTGAAGATTAACGGTGAACTGATTCGATATGGCGACGATACAGTCATCTTGTGCGATAGTGTCCGGGGTCTTCAAGAGTTGTTGGATAGTGTAAACACAACAGGAAGGGAAATGGGTTTGAAAATAAATGTCAATAAGACAAAATTCATGATATTCATTCGCCAACCGCACGCCGATGCTTCCCTACAGATAGACCAACAAAACATTGAGAGAGTTACCAAATTCAAATGCCTTGGTTGTTATATCACAGAACATCTAGACCCTGATAAGGAGATAAAGTGCAGAATTGAAACAGCGCGCACAACTTTCATGAGAATGAAATCATTTTTCTCTAACGAAACCTTAAACCTAAGACTGCGTCAAAGAATGATCAAATGTTATATTTGATCCGTGTTGTTGTATGGAGCTGAGACCTGGACTCCGAGGGCTGCTACAATCAGTCGTCTGGAAGCGTTTGAGATGTGGTTGCACAGAAGAATGCTTCGAATACCTTGGACAGCTATGCAGACCAACGAAGCAGTATTAAATAGAGCGAATGCCGTCCGTGAATTAGTTGTCACTATTAAAGTGCGAAAAATATCATACCTGGGACATGTTCTTAGAGGAGACCGATACGAGGTGCTCCAGCTTATAATGAAACGTAAAATCGAAGGCAACCGAGGAATTGGAAGGAAACAGATATCATGGCTAAAGAACATTCGCGATTGGACTGGAATACGCAGTGCCGAACAACTAAGCAGATTAGCCGAAAACCGCGAACAACTCGCCAATGTAATTGCCAACGTTAGGGGGACCTGATATGGCACCGATAGAAGAAGAACACGTTATTGATGGTCTTATGTCATATAGTATATACCTGTATAATCTCAGTGCGACTTTTGATCACAGACTTTTATGTGTTTGACATTTCACGTACCTATTAATACATATATATATATATATATATATATATATATATATATATATATATATATATATATATATATATATATATATATATATATGTATATATATATATATATATATATATATATATATATATATATATATATATATATATATACATATATATATATATATATACATACATATATATATATATATATATATATTATATATATATATATATATATATATATATATATATCTGCACGGGCACTGCTCAGAGGAGCTTTCCTCCATAGTTCCGCCACCTGCTGCCCCCAACAGATCTACCAGGGGAACAGAGCGAATGCACCCTTTTACTGTCCAGGTCACCAGACATAGAACATCTTGTTATGCCCGCTCTTTTGTCCCGAGGACTTCCAAGTTGTGGAATTCCTTGCCAGCACATGTTTTTCCTTCTCCTCCGAACCTCCAAACCTTCAAGTCCAGAATTAACAAGATGCCTTTTTCCTCCTTGTCAACACCCACGGTACGTTAGTATTTAGGCTGTAAGCCCTCGTGGTGTGTTGTTGAAATTAAAAAAAATATTAATATATATATATATATATATATATATATATATATATATATATATATATATATATATATATATATATATATATATATAATATTAACGGTCAGCTAGCTCATCTTTCTTCTAGTTTCCTGCGCTCCTTCTCCATATGAACTATAACAATGCCAAATCTCAAACTCCTTCGTGCGCGCAATGTTATGAAAAAGGGGTGCAGAGTTTTTTTGCACGTATTAATATATGGATACTAAAAAGGAAATGTGACGTTTTAAGAGCCATTCGTCAGTTATAATTACTGTCAAACTTATAGTTTCTCAAGACAAAATATAATATTTAGGCACAAATACAATTTTTAAATTCTTTGCATACTGGAATATGGATAGTATTGATTAGAACCGTGGTGAAATTGTTTGTGAGGTGCGGCTTACAAAGAAGATGTTTGGAAATGATCAACCACATGACCTGCTGAGATGTTAAAATTTAAAGTTTGCCAGTGTCATAATGTTCGTGTATTTTACTGATTAGCTTTAAGTTATTTCTAAATTGTAATTAGTGTATTATACAAGTTAAAGCTTTCCTGCTGGGTACGCTGTAGAATTATTCTAAATAAATAAATAAAACTCTGGACGCAGCAAGTGCGTTATGGTAGTGAATTTTCATCAAAATGCTTTTAATAGCAAATATGTTTTTTTTAAGAAAGCAAGCACCAAATTTGGTTACCAGTATAATCTATATATTAGAAACAATGTGCCATGTTTCATCAAAATAACTTTATTGTTTGAAAATGTACAAAAATTTCCGAAAGTAAACTTAAATTGTTCCCGAAAAAACTGGTTTTCTGGTCAACCTTATAGGTTAATAGCAAATTGATTCAAAATTTGAAGCATTTAATGAAAATTCCCTACCATAACGCACTTGCTGCGTCCCGAATTTATTTTCTTACAAACATGTATTATATTTCGATGGAAAATACAAAAATGCAATAACATAGGGCGTGTTCGATTAAAAAAATCACTGAAAAAAAGAACATTTGAATCACCAACGACTTATGGGCCACCCTGTAATTGTGGAAAATGTTTAAAATGTAGCTTAAGACACCCTACAATTAATGTATACAACTTTTTTTCGTAACTTGCATAATAACGGATATATTGCGCTTTAATGATTTTTTACGAAAATTCGACAAAAATGATATACCATTAAACGATAAACTCTATAGCCAACACTACTGCTGAAGCATCAGAGAAAGGGTCTATTTGAAATGAATTTTCTGGGACTATTTTAGTAAAATGAAGGACAGTGATGATTGAAACTAAGAGCTCAGGCTTTGTAAAACATTATTCTTGAGACATTTTCCTTCCATAGATCATATTAATTTCAGGTTCATTGCCTAAATATTAACAATTTTGACGTTTAAAATCGCGACTTTGACGTTTTGAGGAAAACCCAAATTTATGTTTCTTTAAATGCCTGTAACTTTTTTGTCCTTTAAGCTACAGCACTAAATTTTGGTAGGTAGCTTAGCTATAATGATATAAACCCGTGTACCAATTTACGTTGTCCTTACTTTGTTAATTCTGGAGATAAAAAAAAATTTCGATTTTTTTCGAAAAAAAACACAAAATTTTCCGGGAAAACCTCGGCGGATTTTCCTGGCTAACGAACTTATCCAAGCCACTCGCGAAAGGAAGGTACTCACCTAATTTTATCAAAATCGGTCCATTATTTTTTTAATTATAGGTGTGACACATAAATATATAAACATATATATATATATATATATATATATATATATATATATATATATATATATATATATATATATATATATATATATATATATATATATATATAAACATATAAAGTCTGAAACCGACCTCGGATTTGGATTCCAGGGGTCCTAAATAGCGCTCATTTGAAGAAATATTTTCAAAATTCAAAAGTCGAGATCTCCTCATTAGTGAATTTTTTTAAAGAAAATTCACTAAAATGAAAACTATAGATGATAAACATGAATATATAGAAAAATGGTAGATGCGAAAGATGTACGAGAGAGAGAGAGAGAGAGAGAGAGAGAGAGAGAGAGAGAGGCGCGCTTGGTTGATTACAGAAACGATAGTTGGTTAGTGACAGTAACCAAAAACTGAAAGTGAAAGAAGTTGAGAAAATAGAGAACGAATTTGAGGGGAACAACAAATTGTTTTGGAAGCGGATAAAAAGGGCAAAGCACCCTTCAAAGGAAACAATATGATCGAGGTGAAAGCACAGAGTGCGGACATGATACGAGAGAGGAAAAATTTACTGGCAGCTTAAAACATCCTACAATTAACGTTAACAATTTTTTCTCGTATCTTGTATAATAACGGATATATTGAGGTTTACCGAAGAAATGCATCGGCCTGTATACATATGAGAACACATAAAAACTGAAACTAACCCCGAACATGGGTTTTAGGAGGCCAGGTTCGGTACTTATTTGAAGAAATATTTTCAAAATTAAAAGGTCGTGGTCTCCTCATTACGATTTTTTCTCAAAATTCGCTACAAATTATTAGACCAAATAACCATAAACTCTACAACTAAAACCAAAGCAGCAGGAAAGGATATATTTGAAATTAATTTTCTACAAATATTTCAGTAAAATGAGGGACAATGATGATTGAAGCTGAAATTTAAGGGTTTGTAAAACACTCTTCTTGCGTTTTTTCCCTACATAAGTCTTATTTGTTTCAAGTTCAATGTGATGGAAAAGTATTTAAACACCGAATTACTAAAATTTCTTGAAAAACTTAGTCTAATGCACGACAGGCAGTATGGATTCCGTCAGCGCAGATCAACTGCCGTCCTCCATTCCTTTGTCACCAATTCTTGGAACAAGTCTATGGAACTACACGGTGAATCCCAGATTGTCGCTCTAGACATATCCAAAGCATTCGACCAGGTCTGGCGCGCAGCGCTGCTTAATAAACTTGCGGCCTATGGCCTACCACCAAAACTCTGTACCCGGACAGCAAATTTCCTTTCCAATCAGAGCATTTCTGTTGTTGTGGATGGCCATTCCTCTAAACTGTATCCAATTAATGCAGGAGTCCCTCAAGGTTCGGATTTAGCCCCTACTTTGTTTCTTGTCCACATTAATGACCTCCTCTCTAGCATATCCAACCCAGTTCACAGTTACGCGGACGACAGCACCCTCCACTCAAATATACAATAATCTAAGCCTCTCTTTTTAGCCCAATTAGATGAACATCGCAGACTCATAAAGGATTCTCTCTCTGTCGATCTCTAAAAAATATTAGACTGGGGAAGTAGAAATCTTGTACAATTCAACTTCACCAAATCCCAGTCTTGCTTTCTATCTCATAAGGGATACACCAGCCCTAGACCCCCCACAATGAACAACTAAGTTATTCAAAGTAATGAGTCCTTTTCTGTGGATCAAAATCTCAATTGGCACCAACATGTCACATCAATTGCAGAAGCGGCTGCTAAGAAATTAGGTTTCCTCTTACGGGCTCGCAAATACTTTTCACCAGCTAATCTCTATACCTTATATACTTCACAAATAAGGCCAAACCTCGAATCCTGCTCCCACATCTGAGTTGCCGCTGTCGCTTCTACACTCGCTATTCTGGACTCCATTTAGAAGAGATCTATACGTCTCATCGGTGACCCTAACTTCACCCAAAGGCTGCCATCCCTTGCCCACCGACGTGCAGTTGGTGACCCATCTCTCTCCCTTTGTGTGAAAGTTGGGGGTGTCAGGCAAATTGTATCTTCATCATAAATATGCCATAGGTTACATCAGAAAGAGAAGATGCACAACCGTTACCTCTCCCAAAACCATAATGTTTTTAAGTAAGTATATTATAAGTATTTTTTCCAAAATGTTATGAAAATATGGGAGAGTATTCATATATAATATATATATATATATATATATATATATATATATATATATATATATATATATATATATATATATATATATATATATGTATATATGTATATATATATATATATATATATATATATATATATATATATATATATATATATATATATATATATATATATATATATATATATATATATATATATATATATATATATATTAAACGACTCAATTCAGTTATTCAGTTTGTCCGGATATTTTAGCTAAAGGTGATGCCCAAGGAACAGTTACTGGTAAGGAAGGGAAAGAGGCAGGCCAAAAAGACATACCTTGGAAAACCAGAGCAAATTTTTTATGTGCGGAAAGTATAAACATATGGAATTAAAAACATAACTTTTTGTGTGAGGAACTCATAGTTGCGACACATCGTGACGTCACTTTCGGGATGTAATAATAATGATTACTTTAGTCAAACTTGAAAAAGTCTATTTACCTGTCTTGTAAATAACAAGTGCCATCCAAGGAAACTCCCCAACGGCTGCTGTGTCACCAGAAGTTATTCTAAAACCATCAGATATATGCCCACAATTTTTATGTGGCAACAGGGCATAATTTTTATGACTAGCTAGATTGAAATTAGCTCTATCTTTGATCGTATGTAGATCGACGTTTGTATTTGAATCACGTATATAACTGTCAGCAATTGAGGGTATTGGTGTCGTTGTTTCCTTGATAGTTCTAAAAGCTGCAGTAGTAATTTTATCTGAATGTTGAGGTGAATATGTTATTGTTTCTTGAAAACAACAGACTTGTGGGATACTCATTCCAAAACCACATTGATAATCTCTAATCAAATCGAGAACGTATCTGGGGCGAGGTATTTCTGTTGTTTTGAGAAGATTGGCAAAGTAAGGGCAGTTAAATATTTCTATGCAGATGTTTCCTTTTGGCGGCGAACAATTGGTGCGAAAAGGGAAACCTAGAAAACAAGCAGTTAGTTTTTTTGGTATATTAAACCTACTAGTTTCGGGAGATAATAAACTGTTAGCGAATTTTCATTATGAAAATTCACTAATAGAGAGGTAACGATTGTGAGACTTTCGTGTTTTTTTTAATGGGCGCGAATTAGGGCCACTAGAATCCATATCCAAGGTCCGTTTAAATTTTTATATGTTTATATATTTATATATATTTATATATATATATATATATATATATATATATATATATATATATATATATATATATATATATATATATATATATATCTGTGTCTGTGTGTGGCCGAGCGATAACTCAAAAAATACACAACTGATTTGAACGAAACTTGGCACATGTCTTCATTTCGTTACAATCGCGGAGGAGTTCGTAAATCAGCTATAACGGAAATATTTTTGAAAGTATTAAAGTAACTGGAATGAGACTTTACACGCAGTAAGAAATGAAGTAACTAAACTTTTGTTGTGATTTCTAAGCAATTTGGTTCACATAATTATGAGTCTTACCCAAATTAAAAATAAAATCTGAAAGACATGAATTGAAGCAATTTAAGTGGTCAAAGTATGATGCCAGACAAAGACAGAGTAGTCACCTACCACGCGTAGATTGATACATATCCACAGGAATGCATCATAATGCAGCGATAACCAAACAAAATAACACACTTAAGGCGGGATCGCCACAACAATATAATGTGTAACGAACGTTTACACCCGAACTGTGGCGATCCTATCTAAATGATTTCGTTCGGGTATAGTCGAATGCGCGGATTTGTAAAATGTTTAAAAACAGCCAAATCTGAAAGCGAGTGGGAAAAATAAGGCAGATTTATATTAACTACTTGAAGTAAAAGCCAGATTTATTTTCTTTGACTTATTTAATTAGAAAGAAGAATATCCAAGAAAGGGACTTCATTAAATCAGTTTGCTCATTTAAAAAAAATAGCTGCCTTGTTTTAAACGAGCAAACTGATTTAATGAATTCCCCTTTCTTGGATATTCTTCTTTCTAATTAAACAAGTCGAAGAAAATAAATTTAACTATTCTTTCAAAAAAGTTCTAATAAGATAATGAGTTGATGTATGTCGATACTTTCGTTGTATATAGACTACTTTATCGCTGTTATTGTTTAGTTATTTTATTGTTGTAACTGTTATTATAGTTATTATATGCTAGTTCTATCTTTATGTTAAATATTGACATACATCACGTAGAGATTTTGAAAGCGTCATCCGCCATCTGTGTTTCATTTTATTTTCGATTTGATTAATTTTTTTATCAAAACATCATAACATAGTAACAGATCTTTATTTGTAGTTGTCATGATTTCGTGCTGATACAATTTTTATCTGAGAATGCTGTCAAGCAGCGAAACTAGTCACAGAAGCGCTGAAGAACATCCGACAACATCTAGAATTCATAAGGTCCTCTTTCTCCAGTTAGCTCACGCGCTGGCTACACTCTTCACCTACAGAAACGAAACCCAACAGTGAAGCCAGATAAGTAGTCTTCAAGTCTGTATGTAGTAAAAAACGTTATATTACTCGAGTTCTAACAAAAAATGTCAATTTTAACCAAATAACCCCCCATTCATCCCCTACCTCGTGAAGCGATTTTACCCAAAAACAACCCGAACCGTTCGTTTATCGGGTGCTAACTATATACAACATTTGAAGACAATACCTTAATTCGTTTTAAAGTTATTGCGCCTACTAACAGACAGACGTACAGAGAGGTAGTCTCCAAGTCTGTATGTAGTATGGACTAACGTCACGTAACTTCCTTGGGGGCATGAACAAGAAGTTTTTCTTGTGGTTTATGCAACGAGGGTGGTTGTATGCACACGATTGGGGAATGAAAATACCTACAACGGAGCAGACCCCCCTCCCTCGGTTCGACTTGCGGCAAGCGGGGGAGTTGGGGGTGGCTGCTTCATCGTAAGGATTTTCCTTCCCCCTCGCGTGCATACAACCACCCTCGCTGCATAAACCACAAGAAAAATGTCTTGTTCCTACCCGCCAAGGAAGTTACGGTACCTGGGGGGATAGGGGTGCTGTGCGTGGTAGGCAGGGTTTAAGGGAGATATGGCTTCAAGATGTGAAAAAGACAACTTTCAAGCCCGTTTTATTCGAATTTTCTGTTCATATTTCCTTTTTACTACCTACCCCGCCCAGCACCCCTACTCACTCCTGGTCCCGTAATTTCCTTGGGGGGTGTGAACAAGAAAATTTTCTTGGGGTTTGTGGAGGGGGGGCTAGGCAGGTTTCTGAAAACAGTTTATTGAAAAGCGTTCGGGAGATAAACTGCAAATTTACCGACGATTCGCTACCAAAACGCGCTTACTGCGTCCAGATTTTTTTCTTGCACTCATCATATTTCGATAAAAAATGCAAAAATGCATTTACGAATTTGTTCTACGAAAATTAGCTAAAAAAATTATAGACCGTTAAACCATAAACTTCACTAAACCTGCGGCGTAAGCATCAACTTAACTAAACCGACAGCCAAAGCATCAGAGAAAGGGTCTATTTGAAATGAATTTTCTGTAAATATTTTAGTAAAATGATGGGCAATGACGGTTGAATCTGAAACTTCAAGGTTTGCAGAACAATCTTCTTGCAACATTTTCTTTTCACAATCCGTATTTGTTTTACGTTCTTTGCCTAAACATTGCCACTTTTGACGTTTAAAAGTGCGAGTTTGACGTTTTGACGAAAACTCCAAAATTTGTTTCTTTAACTGCCCATAACTTCTTTGTCTTTAAAGCTAGAAAGAAAACACAAAATTTTCCGGGAAAACCGTCCGATTTTCCTGTCTAACGAACCTATCCAATCCACTTGCAAAAGGAAGGTACTCACCAAATTTGATCAAGATTGGTCCATTACTTTTTGAGTTATCGGTCGGATATATATATATATATATATATATATATATATATATATATATATATATATATATATATATATATATATATATATATATATATATATATATATATATATAAACACAGATCTCTAATAAAAGTTTCCTTCAAAGAGACTTACAGTACCTAGATTCACCAAATTTTAATTTTATAACGTCATAGAAAATGGGGTTTTAAGCGTTCAATGTTTTTCTCCAAAGGAGCTAGTACACAAGATTTGAATATTTTTTATGATAATCTTCATTCTTCAAATGAGCTTTTATTAGGACCTCTTAACCCGATCTTCGACGTCTGTTTAATTTGAAAGTATTACGTAGAAGTAAATATGCATGTTAATAGTGTAAAATTCTTATGAAAATTCACTATTATAACGCTGCGACCCGAATTTTTTTAAATAAATTTAAAAAACATTATTTGAAAAATTACTCACCCAGATCTTATAAACATATAATAATTTTAACTACTCACCTCGGATACGAATTCTAGAAGGTCAAAAAGCTCGGGACGCAGCAAGTGCGTTATGGTAGTGATTTTTTATTAAATGCTCAAAATTTGAATAACTCAATTTTATATAAACTTAGAAAGTTTAATTTTGGTACGTAACGAGGTACTTCCTGCGGTAAGATATCCACAAAATTTCATTAAAATAACTTTATAATTTTCGAAGAAATAAATTTTGTTAGAAAAAAGAATTAAAATTTGAATAACTCAATATACTATAAACTTAGAAAGTTGAATTTCCGTACGTGGTAAGCTCTCTCCCAAGGCAATATATGTAGTAAATTTCATTAAAACAGCTTTGTTGTTTCCGGAGAAAAAAAATTTTTTCGAAAGAAAACTCAAAATTTTCCCGGAAAACCCCGTCTGATTTTCCTGGCTAACGAACTCTCCTAGCCATTAATAAAAGAAAGGCATTTGCCGAGTTTCATCGAAATCGGTAAATTATTTTTTGAGTTATCAGATATATATATAAACATATAAAAATTAAAACTGACCCCGGATATGGGTTTTATGGGTCCTAGTTCGCGCTCATTTGAAAAAATTTTTTGCAAAGCCTCACCATCGATACCTCTCTATTAGTTAATTTTTTTTAAATAAAACTTCACTAAAACGCGGTTAATTACATTTTTCACAAATCACCATCTTTCTATTAACAAATTATATAATACTCTTACTTAGTAGTACTCACGTATAAATAACTTTCCACCAAAACTTGGCATAAACAGTAGTACATTGAAAAATAACAAGATGCACTTGAAAACAGCGTTCATTTTAAAATAAATAAATAATTATTGAGGCCTATGCAGATTCGGATGCAACGTAAAATTTTCCATTTTAGCATTTCAATTTCTAAGGGCGGAAAAACCAGAAAACGTCTACGTATTAACAATATCACTACATATAGAAATCTAATTGTCAGTTGTCATGGTAAATAACCTATGTTGTAGCAATTTTCTGTTTTGTTTCACTGGTAAATAAGGGAAAAAATTAATAATTTGAAGGATATCTCTATTTAGCAAGTGTCCCATAACTTTTGGATCGATCTAAAAGACATAATAAGAAAATGGACAAAATTAATGCATCACTAACATTTTTAGTGAATTTTCTTTTAAAAAAATTAACTATTGAGAAGATCCCGACTTTTGAATTTTGAAAAAATTTTGTCAAATGAGCGCGAATTAGGCCCACTAGAACCCATATACAGGGTCAGTTTCAATTTTTATAAGTTTATATATATATATATATATATATATATATATATATATATATATATATATATATATATATATATATATATATATATATATATATGTATCACACCGATAGCTCAAAAAATAATGGGTCGATTTTGATCAGATTTGGGACATACCTTCCTACCTAAGTTCGTTAGTCAGGAAAATCAGCCCAGGTTTTCCCGGAATATTTTGTGTTTTCTTTCGAAAAAAATGGAATCTCCAGAAATAACAAAGCAAGAGCAACGAAACTTGGTGCGCTGGTTTCTGTCATAAAGAGTGTCCTATGCGCCAAAATTCAGATCTCTATATTCAAAATCAAATAAGTTTGAGGGAAATGAATTTTCAATTAATTAAATATAATTAGAGAAAGTTAAAACGTCAAAATGGATAATTATGGTAGCAGTACGAATATGAGTGAAAAGTACGACCAAAAATGGCTAACAAGCTCCTAGATATGTGTCTAGGCCGTTATTTTCCTTCATTTCGTTAAAATATGAGCAAAAAATCCATTGTAAAAAGAAATTGTTTGGTGTGAATAGTAAAGACGTTAGAAAATTAACATAGGTACTAGCGTATATACCTGCTAGTACATACATGTCGACCGTAGCCGAGTGGGTCACGCCCTGTACATCGGATAATCGACTCCCACATGACAAGTTCTAATCGTGTTTAGTGAAGTTTTATAAATTATTATTTTTTTAGTCTCATTCAGATTGTTGTTATTCCGATGAATTTTTAGCGAGTTTGTGTATAAAAAATAATTTAATAAAGAGGAGATGAAAGTTTTAACACTTAATTCAATTTGAATAGCATACCTGGTTGTTTGTTCTTGCCCTAACTTAGTGAAACCGTTCCATATTTAATACAGTCGTAGACTTTTCCCGTGGCTTCACAAGTGCTTGTTTTAGTGAATTTTCTTAAAAAGAATTCACTAATGGGGAGATCCCGACCTTTGAATTTATAAAAAAAAATCAAATGAGTGCGAAATAGCCCCCTAGAAGACAAAAAGGTTATAGGCATTTAAAGAAAAAAATTGGGGTTTTCCTTAAAACGTAAAAAGTCGCGATTTGAAACGTCAAAATGGGCAACATTTAGGCAAAGAACCTGAAAAATATACGGGTTATGTAAAGAGTGTTTTGCCAACCCTTAAGCTTTAGCTTCAACCACCATTTTAATAAAATATTTTTAGAAAATTCATTTTAAATAGACACTATTTTTAGTGGTTTATGGTTTAACGGTCTATACTTTTTAGTTAATTTTTATAAGAAAAGTTCGTCAAAGAGGAGACCGCGACTTTTAAACTCTCAGAAGATTTCTTCAACTGAGCGCAAACTAGGCCCCCTAGAATCCATATCCGGGTGTACTTTCTATTTACATATATACAGGGTGACGCATTTCTACGGGAAAACTCAATATAATTGTTATTATGCAAGATATGAGAAAAATATATATATATACGTTACTTATAGGCTGTCTTGAGCTGCATCTAATAAAATTATTTTGACAATCACAGGGTGGTCCATAAGTGGTTGGTGATACCAACATTTTTTTTTGAACATGTCTTATTGCATTTTTGCATTTTTCATCGAAATATGATGGATGTTTGTAAAAAAAATCGAGAGGCAGTAAGTGCGTTTTGGTACCCACTTTTCATTGAATGCTTCAAAATTCAATAACTCAATTTGCTATTAACCTAAGGTTCGTCGGCTAGGAAACGAATTTTCTCGGAAACATTTTAAGTTTATTTCTGGAATTTTTTTTGCATTTTCAAACTTTTTATTTTGATAAAATATGGTACATTGTTTCTACTATATATGTATATTTATACCGGTGACCAAATTGATGCCTACTTGCATTAAAGAGATATATTTGCTATTAAAAATATTTTTATGAAAATTCACTTCCATAACGCACTTGCAGCGTCCAGAATTTTTTCTAAATTCAGAGATAATGATAATTTTGACTTACTGTCTTACAAGTAAGCTTAGGAACTCGGATATTTCAAGCACATGCTCTTTTGTTTTAAAATTCGAAACGTCAATTAGTCACGTTTTACCACAATTGATTTAAAATCCGTTTAGAAACTTCTGATTAATACAAGTTATTAGTCTATTTTTTGTTATCAGTTTTATAACATATGTGATTTAAGGGTCATCTATGAGTGCTTAAAAGCAGAAAAATTAATCACCAAAGAAATTCATCGGTGGATGGGGGAGTGCGTGCATCAACTCTACTGGATAAGAAATACTCGATGCATTATGGTGCCAGTCTATTAGGAAGAAATTATTCCAGCATAAGTAGCATTCGATTTAACGAAACAGGATATTACATCCGGAGGCAAGGGCAATCGCGAAAACGATGTACCAATCAAAGGGATGACAGTTTTCTAAGACAATCTGCTCTTAGAAACCGATGAATCACTAGTAATGTATTGAAAAGTCAGTTATCAGCAGTTCTTAATGTTGTAATACCGTCTCGAACAGAACAATCAGAAGACGTTTAAATGAAGCCCAATTAAGGAGCAAGAGACCGGTACAAAACCATTACTTACCAGGGACCACAAAGTTCAAAGATTGCGTTTTGTCCGAAATCATCAACATTGGTCTGTTGATAATTGGAAGCAGGATTAGCTTAAAATCTCCTGATGGACGCGAGCATATCTCGCGAAGGTAAGGAGGGAGATTTCCAAGTTGCAACCTTCTCCAAGTGTTGGTGGCGGCTCTGTAATATTTTGGGGGGCTTTTGCTGGTTCATAGTTGCTCCATTTACGTGTGAGGTATATGAATGGGGATTATTACCTGGAAAACATCGTACTTGAATACGTAATGCCATCTGCTTCTTTTGTGGCCACTAATGTTTTATTCATGCAAGACAATGCGCGGCCCAAAATGACTGGACAGGTTATTGACTATCTGCGTGCTGTCGATGTTCGGTTAATGGAGTGACCACCTCACAGTTCCGGTCTCAACGCCATTGAACATTTATGGGATCGTGTTAAAAAAACAACCACGATCAACTGGTAGATGCAGTAATTGAAGAATGGGAGAATATTCCCCAGGATACCATTGAAAATGTAATTGCTAGCATGATAAGGCGTGTGAATGCGATAATTAGGAGTAGAGGAGGTATACGAATGTATATATATATATATATATATATATATATATATATATATATATATATATATATATATATATATATATATATATATATATGTATGTATGTATATATATATATATATATATATATATATATATATATATATATATATATATATATATATATATATATATATATATATATATATATATATATATATATATATATATATATATATATATATATATATATATACATACAAACAACATGAATCCATAGAAAGTTTTATACAAGATGGTTTAGAAGTAAAGATACATAGAGCAAAAATATATTTTTGGCATCAAATTATTGGGATTTATACTCAGTGAGAGAACATTTTAACCTGTGATGAGCACAAATAGGTACTATTTGGAGAAACCAACCATCACCATACAGTTTTTAGACCTGACGATCGTTTCGCTAACAAAGTTAGCGTCATTAGAGGGATGAACTAAGCGAATAAAGACTAGCACTACTATTTATATGTTAGTTGCCAAGCAGTTGCGAACAGCGCCCTCTACAAAGGTGTGCAGGCAGACACCCACTGTTGAGTCCTAAATTTCTGTAATTAAAACTGCATACGTGCTTTTGTAAAACTGTGTGTCGTTATGAAATATTCTAATCAAATATTCTAAGAAGGACGCACCGATTATTAAGATAATAGTTCGAACAATGGACTACATAGAACCGGACCTACTCTATGAATAGAAACCTTTTTGTTCAAATTTCTAACGATATATATGCTTTCGTAAGCATCTAACATCTTTTGAACGCCGGTTTGTGATAAATTACATTGCAAAGCAATTTTTCTTTGCGATGTCTCGGGATTAATTTGTCTTTGTGTCAATACATTAATTTCATTTGCGGTTCCATTCTTATTACGGTGTTCTCTGTTTTTAAATGTGCTAAATTGATTGAACTGGCTGCTTACACGTCTGTTAGGATACCAAACTGCATAACTTCGTAATGCCGCCACGGAGTTACGAAAATTACGAATGTAAACATTATATTCAGTCAGGGCAAACATATCCTGCGGACCTGATCTGATTCCTGGCTTCTTGGTGCGCGACTGCTTGTATGCTTTCTTGACTCCACTTAAGAAAAATTTTAAATTGATTCTTAAATCTGGAACATTCCCCGCGATTTGGAAGGTGTCACGGGTTTTCCCTGTCTTCAAGGCGGGGGACAGAGGTGATCCATCAAACTATCGACCAATAGCCATACTATGTGTCTTCTGTAAGATATTCGAGGCCTGCCTTTTTCAGCGAATACTGTTTCACATCAAAAACAGACTCTCCATTTCTCAGCATGGTTTCATTCCTGGGAGATCGACCGTGACGAATTTAGTCGATGTTACACAGTTCATCGCGTCCGCTCTTGACCGCTCTTCACAGGTTGATGTAGTGTATACTGATCTATCTAAGGCCTTCGATTGTCTAAGTCATTCTGTTCTAATTGACAGGATGAGGGCTATCGGATTCTCTGAGGGCTTGCTTGGCTTATTCAGGTCTTACCTGGATGGAAGGAGGCAATTTGTCGAGGTTGGGGGCTTCAAATCTAACATATATCACATTGCTTCGGGAGTACTCGAAATAAGCACTCAATTACTTTCAGATATAATATAAGGGGGCTTTCGCTTGATCGCCCCGGGACGGTTAGGGACCTTGGAATTGTTTTTGATGGTACTTTATCTTTTAAACCACACTATGAGCAGACTGTCAGTTCCGCTTACAAAACTCTTGGATTTCTGATAAGGAACAGCAGGAACTTCTCACTGACTGACACCCTCTCCCTGCTCTTTCGTTGTCTGGTTAGGTCCCGACTAGAATATGGCTCAGTTGTGTGGGCTCCTACTTATGAGATACATGTGGCAAATCTGGAATCTGTGCAAAGGAAGTTTCTAAAGTTTCTTATCTTTCGTAAGGATAGTCATTATCCTTCTATTGGTTTTCCTCAGGAGAGTTTACTTCTTCGCTTTAGTCTGGAGAGTCTGTCGATGCGCAGGCAGTGCAGTCTCGTTATATTTTTATACAAACTGGTTAATTCTGTGTTCGACTGCCTGATCTGCTTCAGCAACTTAATTTCAATGTGCCTCGTGTTGCAGCACGTTTTCCAGCCACATTCTATCTCCCGACTGCTCGTACACGATTGCTGCGGTCGTCTCCAATCTACCAGATGTGCAATGATTACTCTGTACTCCAAGACCGCCTTGATATCTTCTCATGTAATATATCAGAGATAAAAATGTTTTTCAAAGAGATGTAATTTGTGACCATTGTGTAATTCCTTTGATTATTGTTTGTTATTATATTTTGTGTAACGGCCCATCCTTTTTTTGGCTTTTAAGCTGTTGGATGGTGTATGTATAAATATATAAATAAATAAATAAATATTCATTGATTGCTGTTGCCCTTACTTGGTGAAACTTGTCCATACTACATTATACCTGTCTATCTTTTCACTAACTGGATAACTTGCCATTGTTAATAATAATATACTATTTACCTATAACAATAAGCTGCAACAGTTGTGACACTGATAGTAATATTATTTCGTTATTCGATTATCTGTCAAATGTTGACAATTTAATTTCATGGCAGCTCGATTCCCATTAAAACAATTTTTTAGCGGTAGTTATTAAAATTAGATAACGCAGTGTCACATCATTGGGAAGAAGAACAGCATATTCGTTTGTGCTATTCTAACACATGATATCTTTCTGATAACATTATTTGCAGAGACATAATACATACTTGGAAAAAAGGAAGAGCAATTGGGAAACTTCTGGAAACATGCCATGATTTATGAAATGTGGAAGTTACAGTGAAATGAAGAGAGCTACTGGGTACATAAAATCATGGTTAAAACAACAAGGCGACATCGCCTTTTAGATTGTAATAATAATCATGATCTGCAGCAAAGTATATTTTTTCGTCCTGATTAGATCATGACTTTAAGTACATGGCTATTATTTTATGGGACGTTTGTTAGATCCTATGAGTAACAAAACGATCTTACGTCGACTACATTCTGCATCATTTATATATCATTAGTATTTAATTGTTTATTACGCCATTCTAAGTATAATGAGATGAGGGAATAGATGTACGAGTTATATATAATATATAATTGATTGAATAAGCATCTATTTACAGTAGTTTTTGCTCTAATTAGTAACAGTGTAAAAAGTATTGTTTCGCTTCTTGTATGTACTTTCGAATTTGACCATATCAAACTTAATATAAAAGATTCTGGTTGCATCCAACGTTGCCGAATGAAGAATATGTATGTCACCTTTTTGAGCTTTTATGTGGTAATGGTGGTCAAATAATATGCTTACAATTTGGTGATTTTTTTAAATTAATGATTGTGACTTAGAATTAAGTAAGTGTAGAAACACAACATGATATGACGACATGAACCTTTTTTTTTTGTTGGAGTAAAATGGTGTGTGAACCAACCAATAGGATTTAAACAAATTTTACAAGGAGTAACACAAAAAAGCATCTTTATAGAGTTCAATAATATGTTTGATTGGCTTGATAATGTATTATAAAATAAACTAATTAGCACTATCTTCTCGAAAATTTTAATATGTTTATAAAATTGTTACAAATAAACACACAGCGCGTCATTTTTAATTATTTACGTTTATCAAATCAAAACAGTAATTTCTTGGCCAACGAATCTTATAGGTTAATAGCAAATTAAACTATTCAAATTTGAAGAATTTAATAAAATTTTGCTACCATAACGCACTTGCTGCGTCCTGAATTTCTTTTCTTACAAACATGCATTATAATTTCGTGGTCGAAAATCCACACATTCAAGGTCAGCTCAGAACTGGGACTAACCGGGGAATTTGACTATCAAATTAAAACATTACATTGTTTAATCTATTTGAACTGAGCAGATTTTCCTGGATAACTTGCAAAAGGAAGGTATTCACAAAATTTAAAAATTTAATCATCATCGGCCTGTTATTTTTTGAGTTATCGGTGTGACACAGATATATATATATATATATATATATATATATATATATATATATATATATATATATATATATATATATATATATATATATATATATATATATATATATATATATGATTCCCTTTGAAAATTTTTGGAAAAAAGCATTTCAAAGCTAACCAATCCGCTGATTTTGTAACCACTACATTCGAGTGTTACTTGTATGTAGCAAAACTAAAATTAATAAAAGCAAGGCGTTCTGAACTTACAATCTTTATAAAATCGTTTCAGATACAAACACATTGTCCGCCATTTTTAAATGCTTGAGTTTAGGAAACAAATGCGTAGAGGCTTTAAATCTGATATTTTTTAAATCTACTTCAAAGTAGTTTCGTCGTCAGATTTGATCGAATAATAACTGAAAAATTATTTAAAAAGAAAAAGTAGCCGCCATTTTGAAATAACTGGGTTTAGCAAAATCACAAGATAGGAAAGTACATTTAACGCTAACTTTGTTAGTGACACGATCGTCAGGTCTTTAAAAATGAGTTGTTGATTTGGGTTCACCAAGTGTACTTATCAGTGCTCATCGCAAGTTCCAATCTTCACTTAGTGAAGATAGCTTATATTTAAGTCTTTTTCAGCTGATAAGAAAACACATTTTTTTAAACAATTAGTTCAATTAATTTCTTTCCTGTTTCTTTAATAGCCTAATTTTACACTTTCCAGGATCGCATATAATAAAACTCTGGACGCAGCAAGTGCGTTATGGTAGTGAATTTTCATAAAACTATTTTTTAATAGCAATAATGTGTGTTTTTTTTAAGAACGCAGGCATCAAATTTGGTTACCAGTATAATCTATATAGTAAAAACAATGTGCCATGTTTCATCAAAATAACTTTATTGTTTGAAAATGTACAAAAATTTCCGAAAGTAAACTTAAAGTGTTCCCGAAAAAACTCGTTTCTTGGGTCAACCTTATAGGTTAATAGCAAATTGAGCTATTCAAATATTAAGCATTTGATCAAAATTCGCTACCATAACGCACTTACTGCGTCCAGAATTTTTTTTTCTTACAAACATGCATTATATTTCGATGGAAAATGCAAAAATGCAATAACATAAGGCGTGTTTGATAAAAAAAAGAAAATTTGTATCACCAACGACTTATGGGCTACCCTGTGATTGTAGAAATAATTTTTTTAGATGTAGCTCAAGACACCCTATAATTAATATATACAATTTTTTTTCATATCTTGTATAATAACAGATATATTGAGCTTTATTGATTTTTTTACGAAAATTCTACAAAAATTATATACCATTAAACGATAAACTCTATAGCTAAGACTACTGCAAAGCGTCAGAGAAAGGGTCTATTTAAAATGAATTTTCTGGAAACATTTTATTAAAATGAAGGACAATGACGGTTGAAACTAAGACTTCAGGGTTTGTAAAACATTCTTCTTGAGGCATTTTATTTCCATAGCCCGTATTAGATTCAAGTTCTTTTCCTAAATGTTGCCAATTTTGACGTTTAAATCGCAACTTTGACGTTTTGTGAAAAACCCCAATTTACTTTTCTTTAAATGCCTATAACTTTTTTGACTTTTGACCTACAGAGCTAAATTTTGTAATGTAGCTTACCTATAAGAATGGAAACCCGCGTACCAAATTTGGTTGCACTTACTTTGTTAATTCCGGAGATATAAATTTTTTTCGAAAGAAAACACAAAATTTTCCGGGAAAACCAGGACCGATTTTCCTGGCTAACAAACTTATCCAAGCCATTTGCCAAAGGAAGGTATTCACCAAATTTAATCAAAATCGGCCTATTATTTTTTGAGTTATCGGTGTGATATATATATATATATATATATATATATATATATATATATATATATATATATATATATATATATATATATATATATATATATATATATATATATATATATATATATATATATATATATATATATATATATATATATATATATATATATATATATATATATATATATAAACATATATATATATATATATATATAAACATATAAAAATTTTAACTGACCCCGGATATGTGTTCTGGGGGGCCTAATTAGCGCTCATTTGAAGGAATTTTTTCAAAATTCAAAAGTCGGGATCGCCTCATTAGTGAATTTTTTTAAAGAAAATTCACTAAAAACGAAGTTGTTAGCTCAGGGCTTTCGCATATAGTTCATGAAGTTTACCAAATCGTTTTAAATACAAACATATCCACACGTAATATGTATACACAGACTTAAGTACATACGATTTCTGGGTTTAAAATATTCTGAAACATATTTCTGTGCAAAATGTTTTTCGATACGGCGCCAACCACTTGAAACACAATTTCCCAATTACCTATAAATTTTTGTCAGTGTCAAAGGCAAATACTTAAAATTAGATAAAATAAAACATTATTTTGGATGTATGTTTTAGTATTGTCTATATTCCGCAAATAAAATAATACAATGTTCATGACAAATAAGCATTTACTTATATAAGTTAAAAAATTGAATTACAATCATTTTCTAAGTCATCCCTACAAATTTTGCTAATTTCAATTTCTTCACAATACTTTAACAACAGTCACTACTACTAACTCCCATTTCAAAGCTTTGATTTTGGGCCACTTTTTTTAGTTACGACTGGTTGTCCAATAAAAGCGAATGCGGTTGCTCTAACTGCTAAAATAGATTGTCACAGATAAGGATGAGGATGGGGATGGGGATGGGGATGGGGATGGGGATGGGGATGGTGATGGGGATGGGGATGGGGATGGGGATGGGGATGGGGACGGTGATGGGAATTGGGACGGGGACGGGGACGGGGACGGGGACGGGGACGGGGACGGGGACGAGGACGAGGACGAGGATGAGGACGAGGACGAGGACGAGGACGAGGACGAGGACGAGGACGAGGACGAGGACGAGGACGAGGACGAGGACGAGGACGAGGACGAGGACGAGGACGAGGACGAGGACGAGGATGAGGATGAGGATGAGGATGAGGCTATGAAAACGGATAAATATATAGATGAATATGGATATGAATATAAAGATAAATACACAGATAAAGACAAAGGATAAGTATGAATATAAAGATAAATATAAAGACAGACAAACCCAAGGATAGGGACGTAACACTTTAAGTTTAACTCAGCTAACTTCAATTCGTTTCGGAAGCATTTTTTATGTTATATGTCCTCGTTAAATCGAACATATTAAAATCCAGGTCGGTAAATGCATTATTTACTGCGTTTGATTTTTCTTGCAAATTTGTAGTTGGTTGAATGAGTTTGTTTTGCACTACACTATCTTTTGATTCTGTATTTAATTTTTCAGATTTTTCCATTAAAGGATTCTTATCTGGTTGTTTATCTTTCGCAGAAGACGCTTTGGGCGTTTTAGAGTGAGTAAAGTCGAAATTTGCTCTAGGACAGCAAACTTTTGGATACTTTCCATAGAATCCACATTGCTGAGGTCTTAAAAACTTCAGTATAGGTTCTTTTGAACGACTTCCAGCGTCTTGAGCCAGGATTACGTAAGAACCGCATTCGAGCAGGGGAACGCACATGCAACCTGGAAGTTTATCGAGGATGTTAATGTGTCAAAGGCTATAATTGGAAAATAATTTCGATTATACAAGATGCTCCAGGAATGTCATGCAAATCAAAGTTATGTTTTTTAAATGGGGCATATTGTATTTTATTGCATCTTTAACAAACAATAAATAAATGGAATTTGCATGTTAAAAAAGAGAAATTAACAAACCTTCCTGACCCCTAACAGTCGTGATGTTCTTTTTCTGACTATGATGTCCTCGTGCTTTATCTAAAATTTCATAAGGTATAAAGAGTCCGAAACCATTTGGTACAGGGGCGCAACAAATATGTGGATAGCCCATATAGGCGCCACATGATCTGCCCTCCCAAAATTGTAGAACAAATAGGGCGTTGAATTTTTGTAAATTTTTCATCGAGTCGACATATGACTGGCAAGAGGTTTTCGGCACACATATGCACGAAGGTATACCTAAAACAATTACAAATAATGATTATGTTTAAAAAAATAATACGATAAGTAATAATAACAATAATAAGCATGTCTGTGACAGGAATAACACCTAATTCATTCATCAAACACCTCCGAATCCTTCACATATACAGTGTGTCCAAGATAAGGAGGGCTACAAGAGAACCTCCAAAACGGTAGCAGATCAGACTTGGCAAATGGGAGAAAGGTTGCGCACTCAAAAGCCCAACAGACTGGCCGTTAGACATCTCCAAAAATTTGTTTGGTTTTTGAGATATTTTGAAAAATTGGGATTTTTGATTTTACATATTATTTTTTCTGGGTACAATGGTAGACCTACACCAATACTGATGACACTTCTCCACAGCAACTTTTCATTTTCTTTAACATAGAATAGCTAATTTTTGAATCCCACGTTTCGTCTGTGCGGGACCATCATCAACTTTTGTTTAAATATGGCCCTCATTTTCTAATATCTTATTCTAAAAGCCCTTTTTATTCAAAATTCAGCGATGTGTCATACTTCTAGTTTAGTACCATTTTAGTCTTTTTTTCGACCTTAATCAAGAAAATTCCTATTACGGACCTGTGTGTGTGTGTTTTTTTTTCTTCAACGTCGGCCTATTTCTGCGACTATGGCCAATCACCGACGCCAGGGAGCAGTTTCACCTCACTATCCTGGAAATTTTTGCCAAACCCCTGCCTTTCTGTAAGGAGGGTAGAGATCTTCATCGTGCCCAACATCGCATGGACATGGGACCGACGGCTGCACGCCCCCTCCAAAGGGCGGAACGTGCAGACATTCAACTTGCTCAAATACAATGCCGGAACCTCGGTTGATGTCAATGTTACAGTTTGTACTGAAAAAGTGAAAGAAGAACCCTGGGATCGAACCCAGTACCCTTCGGTTCAGAGGCACACGTTTTGCCCCTGAACCACCGAGGCTCTCGTTACGGACCTGCACATAGCTTTTAAACTTGAATACAAGAACTAACTATATTAATCAACACTTTGTCATTTAGGCGTTTAATAATCCAATGGATGAATTGAGGCAATAATTTAATCAAATAAACACGGAACAAATAAACTTGAATTAAAAAGACAGAAGTATGCTTTGGAAAATAAATGGATGTGACAATAGCCGTATTTGAATTGACAGTACCATTCATTTTTGACACATTAGTTTGTTGTTTAATTTAGTGTGTAATAATTAGTAACTGTTTCTAGTAAATATGTTTTCTAGCGAAGAAAAATTTGACATGTTGGCATGTTTCATTTCATCCAACCGAAACTGTTCTGTTGCAGAGTGTATGTATTTGCAGAAATATCTGGAAAGAAGACAACCAAATAAAAGGACTTATAGCATTATATATTATATTAGTGACAAACCTTAAAGCATATGGTTCTTTTGAAAACACTGTACCCACCACAGACCAAGTCTTTCGCGTGGTGGAAAACATCACTGAAGGATTTAATAAAAACGAGTCAACTGGTGCAATATTTCTCGACATTGCTCAAGCCTACGGCCGAGCCTGGCATGCGGGCCTCCTAAACAAACTTCTCCCTCTATCTCCCCTCTGCTGTACAATATATTTGTCGCAGACATACCGAAACCGCCCCTAAACGTGACATACGAACTGTATGCAGACGACACTACCATCCTCAGCAGCTCCACTCAGCCGATGATAAGAACCGAACACCTACAGACCGACGTAGACGAGCTGCAAGGCTGGTATAGGGAATCTTGTCTGGCCATAAACCCCGATAAATGTTCAGCAATCCTATTTTCCAAGAGGAGACACACGCCTCACTAACACGTATCATTAGACAACCGTCTAATTCCCTGGAAAGACTCCGCCAAATACCTCGGGGTTTTCCTCGACAAACGCTTAACATGGCGCCCCCATGTCCAACATGCCCGACGAAAAGCCTCGATGTTAATATCGAAGCTGTTCCCACTTCTTAATATAAATTCCAAATTATCCATGAACAATAAACTGCTCATGTACAAAGTCATAATCCTGAGTTGGCCTGACCTGACCTGACCTACGCATCCCCTACATGGGCCACCGCGGCCGCAACACACATCAAGACCCTTCAAATCATCCAGAATAAAATTCTGAGAATGGTTACCGGAGCGCCATGGTTTGTCAGAAACAGTCAGATTCACTCAGTTCTCAACTCAGTTTGCAAAAGCCGCTTCTCTCCCAAATGCTTTTCTCCATAATGCCACCGACTACGATGAGTAACTTCCACATAGACCGCCGTAGACGACCTGCAAGGCTGGTATAGGAAATCTTGTCTAGCTATAAACCCCGATAAATGTTCAGCAGTCCTATTTTCCAAGAGGAGACACACGCCTCACGAATACCTCGGTGTTCATCTCGAAGCTGTTCCCGCTTCTTAATAGAAATTCCAAATGGTCCATGAACAATAAACTGCTCATGTACAAAATCATAATCCTGACCTGACCTGAACTGATCTGACTTATGCATCCCCTGCATGGGCCACCGCGGCCGCAACACACATCAAGGCCCTTCAAATCATCCAGAATAAAATTCTGAGAATGGTTACCAGAGCGCTGGCTTGTCAGAAACAATCAGATTCTCTCAGTTCTCAACTCAGTTCGCAAAAGCCGCTTCTCTCCCAAATGCTATTCTCCGTAGTGCCACAGACTACGAATAGCAACTTCCACATAGGCATAAACGTCCAAAGCGTATACTTACACGCGAAAATACCTGGGAAAACACAAGAACCACTTCAATAAAGCAAACTTAATCTGTGTCTGTAATATGAAATAGTAATCTAAATTCTGATGCCTGCCCACCAAAAGTCTCTATACCTTTGATGTTTTCGGGGATACAAAAAATGTTTCAAAGGAAACCCAATTTTTTTCCCGAAAAACTGGGTCGATTTTTCTGGCTAACAAAGGAATCCCAGCCACTTACATACAAAATTGTACCTACCAGATTTCATAAAATGGAACTGAATCGCGCTCGTTTGAAGAAATTTTTTCGCGATCTCCTCATTAGTGAATTTTTTCTACGAAAACTCGCCCAAAAAAAACGCACATGATAATAATAAAACAATAAGGTAATAATAAACTAACGGAATTTGCTCGTAATATCATACATATTAAGCCGACAGCTACTGCGTTCCGTTATGTGCGGGACACTTCTGTAGTAGGTATTTAAAATGTAATGGCCAATTTGGAAAAAGTATCTTCTCAAAAAGAAAACTACATAAAAGCTGCTATTTGTAAAAATATATTTCTGGTCATTTTTGGGGAGAAATGGAAGCATGCTATAAATGTCTTGTCTTAATTTTTGTGCCTGTACTTCTAGCAACTCTGAGATCAATTTCATCTAAAAATTTCTAGTGACGCTGGCTTAAAAACGAAGATTTGACGCGTAAAATTTTACAGGAAAAACAGGTCCGATTTTCCTGACTAACGAACTTAACCAAGCCACTTGTAAAAGGAAGGTACTCACCGAATATTATCAAAGTCGGCCTAGTATTTTCTGAGTTATCGGTGTTATATATATATATATATATATATATATATATATATATATATATATATATATATATATATATATATATATATATATATATATATATATATAAATGTGTTTTAGGTGGCTCAGTTCGCGCTCATTTAAGGACAGTTTTTCCAAATGCGATCTTCTTATATTAGTGAATTTTTAAAAGAAAATCCACTAAAAACCTAATACCAACATGACTACGGAAACAAAATAAAAATCGCAAAGATGAAATATTATGTTCAGTGAAAATTCACTAAAATCCTTTATAAACGTAACGTTCAATTACTTCATTAAATATGTTGTTACTTTTCTATGAACTGAGAAACTGAAGTGTAACATTCAGTATGAACGTATGAACGCATCCATATACGTCTGTTCGACCATAGAGTAATATGTGTTTTACATTGACATATTATTAAATTAACCGTCAAGTCAAACCTTGCGCTGGAAATCCTACTGCCCAATTAGAACAAATCATTGTAACACACACTAGTTGTAACACATATTATACATACATTTTATCTTTCTGTTCTCCTTCTTTATATCAACTTTAACTATGCCAAATTTCACACTGCTCCGTGCGCACAATGAGCTTAAAAAGGGTACAAAGTTGTTTCGTCCCGTATTAATAGGTATATAGAATAAACCCTGTAACTAAAACTACTGCCAAAGCAGCAGAGGAAGGGTCTACTTAAAATTCATTTTTTGCAAATATGTGCGGGTGTGTGGCGCGCACCTTGCGAGTGCACGCCTCTGGCCTTAGACATATGTCTCTTGGCCACAGGTTATCCGTTCCTAAGTTAACCATCTTCAATGGCTTATAACTCTTAGGTTAGTAAAATATGTAAGTAAAACGAATGACAATAACGGCTAGAGCTGAAACGTAAGGCTTTATAGAACACATTTCTTACGCAATTTCTTCTACATAAGCCATATTAGTTTCAGGTTCTAGAAGGTTCTATCTAGAACATGTCAATTTTGACGTTTCCAAACGCGACTTTGACGTTTTAGTAAGAAAAACTGTAATGCTTTTAAATTTTTTTACTTTTAACGTAGAGCTCCAAGTTTTGGTACATGGTTTGCTCTTTTATAATATAAACCCGCGCACCAAGCTTGGTTGCCCTTACTTTGTTATTTCCGGAGATATAAAAAATTTTCGAAAGAAGCACAGATTTTTCCGGGAAAACTACTCAGATATTCCTGGCTAACGAACTTGCAAGCACTACTCATCAAATTTTATCAAAATCGGCCCATTATTTTTTGAGTTATTGGTGTAAAACATATATATATATATATATATATATATATATATATATATATATATATATATATATATATATATATATATATATATATATATATATATATATATATATATATATATATATATATATATATATATATATATATATATATATATATATATATATATATATATATATATATATATATATATATATATATATATATATATATATATATATATAAGGTCTGAAACTGACCTCGGATTTGTGTTCCAGAGGTCCTAGTTTGCGCTCATTTGAAGAAATTTTTTGAAATTTCATAAGTCGCTATATTCTCATTAGTGAATTTTTTAAAGAAACTTCACTAAAAGCACTGTACAAAAACATATTAAAAATTAGAAGTTCCTAATAATATGATTTTCCTAAATTATTAAATAAACAATACCTATGTCACGCTTTTACGTTTTGGATTATGGGGTAAAATAATTGTTCATTCTAGAATTGGTTCTCGATAAAGAAGTAGCTAGGTACGCTGAAAGAGATAGAGCCTTAGTAGGTACAGCTTAGATTTTACTACATAAATAAAAGTACTGCATATTCTTTTACAAATATAAAAGTGCAGCCTGTTTATAGTTGTTCTTAAATTTTATTTATTGGCTCTCAATTCCCATTGAGGATATCTTATCAAATCTTGATAATTTCATGATTAAAGTGATTCTCACCTATTGAAGAACACATAATATCACAAATAAACATCATAAAGAATACACCAAACAACATTTTGCCGTACGTTTTTGCAAAAAACACAAACGTGGTCACAATAAAAATAATCACTGTAAACTGTTTGCTGTCGGAGACAAACTGTCTTAATAACAAAACTCCAGAAAGATTTCGGGCTACGTACTTTTTTTTCCATCCTCAGGGTTCGTCCGCGGCTTTGTCGCCCCGATAGCACTGCAACCTTTCGCTTATTGTGCATAGGCTACGTACTTTACTTGCTAGCTTATGATAACTACCTAGGATTCATGTTATATTCATTAGTTCAGCTATAACGATATATTTATTATTTTCCTGCCCTTTTTAGTGAATTTTCATTAAGAAAATTCACTAATAGAGAGATATGGATGGTGAGACTTTCGGAAAATTTCTTTAAATGAGCGCGAAATAGGGCCCCTAAAACCCATTTCCATGGTCAGTTAAAAAATTATATATATATATATATATATATATATATATATATATATATATATATATATATATATATATATATATATATATATATTTCTCATACACAAGCGACACAAATCAAGCATCGTGTCACTAAATAAAATATCAACACGAGTTATCTCTTTGATTCTAAAACTCAATACCAGATACAATATTAAGCTCATACAAGTATACGCCCCTACAATGGATCATGACGATGAGGAGATAGACCTGTTCTATGAGGACATTAACACTGCTCTAAACGAACACCCAGAGCACTTTACTCTAATATGCGGTGATTTGAATGCCAAAATAGGTAGAAAAATGAATCAAAGTGAGGAAGCAATTGGAGACTTTGGCTTAGAAGGTAGAAATGTTCGAGGAGAAACGCTGCTCAGCTTTCTACAACAAAATAATCTGTTTCAGATGGGTAGCTTTTTCTACAAAAAACAAAATAGAAGATGGGCGTGGAAAAGCCCCGATGGGAAAACAAGAAACGAAATAGACTTTATCATCATAGATAAAAAACACATAGTAAAAGACGTGACTGTCCTAAATAGGTTTGCTACTGGGAACGACCACATGCTTGTTCGAGCAAAAGTAGCTATTGACATTGGCAAAGAACGACAAAAAATGATCCAAAAGAGCAATAAATCAAATTTACTAATAAATCCAGCCGATGTAAATAGCTTTGAACAATGGATCACCACTAAATTAACCAAGGCTGAAATAGAACACACCATTGGTAACGACATCAACAAACTGAATAATATCATCACAACAAACTGAAGCCCAAAGTCGGCACTGCTCAACAAATCAAAGGGAAGAAAAACTAAGCAGGGAGACCAAACTGCCCATAGAAAAAAGAAGGGATATGAGGTCAAATAAATAAACAAATTTCAAAAGACATCCGACGCGACGTAAGAGCTTTTAGACACAACCAAGTCAAAGATACCATAGAGCACAACAAGAGTATGAAAGTTCTACGTAGAAAGCTTGACAATGGAAGGAGACAAATAATAAAACTTAAAAATGCACAAGGGCACACATCAACAAACAGGAAAGAAATTCTCAATATAGTGGAAGAGTTTTATGGAATGCTATATAAAAGCCAAGGTGATATAAGTCTACATCCAGAATCTGACATACTAACCCGCAAAAAAGGTGTGGTTAACCAAGGCTCGGAAATACTAATGGAAATATCACTAGATGAGATTAAACTAGCCCTGAAAAAGATGAAAAATCAAAAATCGCCCGGAGAAAACTGCGTGGTTTCCGATGCGATAAAGATTGGTGGTCCTTGCTTTCTCCAAAAAATCAAATCTCTTTTCAACCTTTGTCTCTTCAATAGTACGATACCAGAAAAGTGGCACAACACCATCGTAATACTGGTCCACAAGAAGGGAGACATCTCGAACCTAGACAATTACAGGCCGATAAGTCTACTTAGCCACCTCTACAAATTATTTATTAGAATAATTACCACACGACTTGAAAAGAAGTTGGACTTCGTCTAGCCAGTGGAACAAGCTGGTTTTCGGAGTGGGTTTGGAAGCAATGATCATCTCCAGAGCGTCAAAACGGTCGAATATGGCAGACCTATTGTCCTTGCTTTTGTGGATTTCCATAAGGCTTTCGACACTGTGCAGCTGGACGCAGTGTTGCAGTCCCTAGAAGCGTGCCGTATTGACTATCGCTACACCAAACTGATTTACAATATATATAAAAATGCCACTCTTGTGGTAAAACTACATGAAAACACGAATCCTATAAAAATTGGGAGAGGAGTACGCCAGAGAGATACGATGTCTCCAAAACTGTTTATCACCGTCCTGGAATATGTGTTCAAGAAGGTAGATTGGGACCAGAAAGGTCTAAGAATAGACGGCCAAAGTCTGTCAAACTTACGGTTTGCAGACGACATTGTATTACTGGCTGACAACTTGGAAGATATTCGAGTGATGCTACAGGAACTTCAGGAGGCCTGTGCAACAGTAGGTCTAAAAATTAAAATCGGAAAAACAAAATTTATGACAAACCTCGTCCCTAGTAACAACCTGATTATTGAAAACTCTGAGGTGAAATGGGTAGATAAATACACATATTTAGGCCACGAGATAAGCATATCCAAAGCCAACCAAACATGCGAGATAAACAGGAGAGTTATACTCTCCTGGGCGGCTTACGGCAAACTTCAAGACGTTTTCAGAGGCGACCTTCCGGTATGCTTGAAAAGAAAAGTTTTAAACCAATGTGTTCTACCGGTTATTACCTACGGCGCCGAAACACTAACCCTTACCAACGCTTCTGCTAAGAAACTAAAAGTAGCACAGCGCAAAATGGAGAGGTCGATGCTTGGCGTTTCGTTACGTGACCACATTGGAAATGAAAAATTACGCAGAAGAACAGGAGTGACTGATGTGGTCGTACATGTGGCAAAACTCAAATGGAAGTGGACGGGACATGTGGCTCGCATGCAAGATGACAGGTGGACAAAACGATTACTGAATGGAGATCCAGATCCGATAAAAGAGACAGAGAAAGACCACCAACTCGCTGGACAGACGACATTACAAAAATTACAAAAAACTTGATTCGTAGCGCTCAAGACAGAAAATAATGGACTCAACTAGGGGAGGCCTATGTCCAGCAGTGGACGCAGAGGGCTGATTGATGATATATATATATATATATATATATATATATATATATATATATATATATATATATATATATATATATAGGTATCCAACCGATAACTCAAAAAAATCTACACTGATTTGGACCAAATTTGGGAATTACCCTTAGATGACTTACATGAGTCCGTTCATAAGATCCTAACGCCCAATTTTTCTTAACAAACAATAAAAAATATTTTTAAACGCAATATCTCTCAAATTATTTATGTGATTGAAACGAAAATCTACAACCTAAAAGAACATGTGCAAATGTGGTTGTGTACCAATTTTCAAGTCTTTTGATCAAAGAAAAATAAAGTTATTCGAAATTAAAATTAAAATAATCCTCGACATCACTTCAGATTCTGTAATGCAATATCTACAATGTTGGACAAAGACAGATGACGTTACCTGTGCTGCTATGCTATTTAAATAAATGGTGGATAAAAATTTAAGCAATGGAAGTTACAAGTATCATTGCAAGATGTCAGAATGTAGAATTTTGCGAAATGTACGACAGGGACGCCATCTCGGTGCGGAACCAGGTAGTATCTAGTTAACACAAAATGTTATAGATGGATACTGTACAATCAACTAACAATTTTGTAAATTGTCAGCCCTGGCCCATTTCTTTCCTAATACCGGGACAATCTTTGCTTTCAAAAGCGCTAAGTTTTAGCATGCGACTGCAACCGGCTTGATAGCTGATTGACGTTAGACGACACCGCTGATCTTTGACAGCAGCAAGTTGCTTGCAAGCTTAACAAGCGCATTATTTCTACGTTGCGTCGTTTGCGCTTGTTATGTAGCCTTGTTGACATTTTAGAACCGACTTTTAACTAATCTAACATATTTAAAACATGGATATAAATATTGAAAATAAATATTGAACGATGGTTATAAATGAAAATTGTGAGTTAGTAACTTAAAACAATGCAATTTTGCGTAAAATAGATATTAAGCATGTCAGTAAATCATATTCTAATAGCATTGTTAACACTCGGTTATTAACGTTTAATTGAGCCACGAAAACGGGACCCCCATAGCCGTTACTATTATTGTATAACCGGGGGAAATAACTAATGCATTATGTAGTAATAGTAACAGTATGGGCACTTTAAAGCGTATTTCTGTATTTCTCATATTCTATGTTGAAACAGGTACAGTCTCCCGCTTAAAATTAGACATACCTACGTTTGTTAACCGTCCAAGCCTATTGAGCTTAATTTACAAGCCGCTTTCTTGCGGCGTCGACCGGATTTCAGGGTAGTCTTGAACAAAAGCTAGATTCATACCCTCGCGAATTGCGAAATTGCCTCGAAACGTATTCCTATTGGTTTATTTAAAATAATATCGTAAAACTGTTTTTTTATATTAGATTTTATAAATGTATTTTACTAATTTTTGTGTGCACACAGTTAGACGCGATCTAAATGTCTTCTCTACTTTTAAGTTTGTGTAGCTCGTATGCTAATTAAGGGCCCACTTTATTATATTGTTACGTTCTACGGGGTTCTGGATTATTTGACTAGAAAAACACAGCTTTTCAAACTACTACTTTATTATAACCAACTATTTTCCAACACCAGTACCAACTAAAATATTTCTCTCTCTTACTAAATGTCCAGAGAACTATATTCCCTATTAGCCTTCTATGATCGCTTCTTATACACCAACACTTACTGCTGACTCGCTTAATACTCTATGATCACTTATTCTACACCACACTAATTCAATACTGAACTAACTCACTCTATGTACCGTTCGTCTGTTTATACGCTCCATAGAGATCCCAGACCTTCTACACTTTTCTACACCTGTCACTTTTGGTCCCTTCTAGACATATCATTCCAGAGTGTTCACTGTTACCAATATACTACAACTGACCATAGAAGTTACAAAGTCCATAAAGTTAATCCTCATAGACAAATGTCACACTGCCCCCCCCCCTCTTATATTCGATCGTCCCGGTCGAATTCTGACATTCCTTGGTATGGCGTAAGTCTGTGCATATGGACCACCTCCATCTTGCTCTTCGGGCTCCTCTGAACGTGATAGACAACGTCATTGATCCTTTTGACCACCTTATAAGGACCTTCCCATAATTTCTGTAGCTTCGGTGACCGTCCCTTGCGTCGTACTGGATTGTAGGACCACACACGACCTCCTTCTTCAAAACCAGCTGATTAGCTCTCACGTTATAATCTGTCTTGATGCGGTCGCTTTCTATTCGTATATGCATTCCGACAGCAAAGTTGATGGTTTTCCTTCTTGTCACTATGTCGGAGTTTTCTTCAAGAGAAGTTCTTACATGGTACTGGCTCTTCCGTGGTTGCCCTCGTTCTAGTGTTTCTACTTGCAAAAATATCTCGGCGGGTCCTATTCACCCAGTCGACATCGGCTCTCTTCCAACAAATGTGTTCACTAACCTTATCTGGGTTGGCTTCACATTTACATGATCTTTACACCCTTCGTCTTGTACTTCTATCATAATGTCTTCTGCACTTGCTTCTGGCTGAGTAACTGGGTCGTCTCTTCATCTCACAGTTCTCTTCAGTCGAATGGCGCTTTCACGGCAGGCGTTGCTATTTTCCTCTATGGTGATTTTCCGCACTACCAGGTTACTGCCAGGCGACATTATTATTTCTTCACCGCCGATACTCAGGATGTTGCCAAGGTCAAGTTTAACGCAGTCACCCTGAAGTATGTCCAAGTCAATTATAATTGGGTCTGATATGGCAGCGACCATGGCTCTCTGCTTTGCCTTCCATGTCCCAATTTGCAGCTCGACGTCAGTTTCGTCAAATACCTGGATCCGATCACCACCGGCATTTACTCTGTACACTCTGTCTGGCTTTCTTACTCGCCATCTTGGAACCACATAGCGGCAAATAATTGTCCTAGGTCGGCTGTCTCGACGACCATCTGGCTCTTATTACCGCTTACGTATCCGTCTACGACGAGAGCGCTGCCAGAATCGCTAACCTGAGAAATGGTTACCGGCCTTAGCTTCACTTTCTCCCTTTCGCGTGATCCTAGAGCCCAACATTCACCCCTTATATGTCCCACCTTGCCGCAGTTACAAAGGCATTTGCACGGTGAGCTCTTATTTGGGTGTTCATGAGACGTCGGCCTTATTTGTTATGCTATTTTCTCAAGTAGCAGCATGATCTTGGATGGATCTGTTTCATTTTCTTCTTGGACCTGAAGACTGCGAAATTTCACATGACTTTCTGACGCTTGCTTTACCGCTTCAAACTCCAACGAATGTGCCAAAGCATCGTTCAAGTTTTTGTGTCTCGCCATCCTCAGCGCCTGTTGCGTGTCGGTATCTATGATGCCCTCAATGAAGGTTTGCAGCGACAGCTAGTTTAAAAACTCCATCGGAGCTATGGGGTAGGCTAATCTTGTCAGTCTGACAACGTCGGCGTGGAGATGTTGGAGACTTTCGCCAGATTTTTGACAACGATTTTTCAACTGCAATCGATACAGCTGTTGTAAATGCTGGTCGCCAAACCTCATCTCTAATTGATGTTTAATGCTGTCAAAAGTCGGCGGTTCTTCCCTGGGAATACCTTGAAGCACATCTAGGGCATCTCCTCTGAGAGCTACTATTATTGAAGACGCTTTCGCTCTCTCGCCCCAACCATTTGCTGTAGCAGCGGCTTCAAATTGGCGTAGATAAATACCCCACGGGACTGAGCCATCAAATGTGGGGACTTTAATTCTTACGACCGGGCTTTCTTCGAGCTTGATGTTTCCTTTGGCTAGGGTTTCGCACTTATTTTCTAGTGATTATATTTTCTGCTGCACTTCCTCTTGCATATTGGTCAGCTTGTCATGTACATCGTCGGTGATACCCCTTACTCTGCTGTCTACTTGCTGGAAGATGTCGTCTTTAACCTGCTTCATACGTTCGTCGACACATAAAGTAATATTGTTCTTGTAGAATTTTCTTTGTTTCTCCATCTCTTCTTCTCATTTCTTCCTTTGTTATTTCGTCCCTTTTTCTCAGTTCCTCTCTTATTTCTCCGTCTCTTTTTCTCATTTCTTCTTTGGCTTCTTCATCTCTTTTTCTTAGCTCTTATTTTGCTTCCTGGTCTCTTTTTCTAGCTTCTTCATCTCTTTTCTGGCTTCTCCTTTAGCTTCTTCGTCTCTTCTTATGACCTTTTCATCTCATTTTCTCATTTCTTCTTTGGCTTCTTCGTCTCTTCTTCCGGCGTCTTCATCTCTTTTTCTCATTTATGCTTTCGCTTCCTCGTCTCTTTTTGTGACCTCTTCATCTCTTTATGTAATGTCTTCTTTGACTTCTTCGTCTCTTTTTCTGGCCTCTTCATATCCTTTTCTCATTTCTTCTTTCGCTGCTTCATCTCTTTTTCTCAGCTCTTCTTTAGCCTCTCCATCCCTTTTTCTGGCTTCTTCTTTCATTTCTTTAATCAATTCCAATAGCTGGGCACCATATTGGCTGTTGCGCTACGTGCCTTAGACATATACGCACATAAAGCTGGTACACAGTTTATTCTGTTTCAAGAACACACCCAGTTAGGACTTATTGCTGACACTGTTGTTCAACGAATATTCTGGAAAATATTTCCGCTAGCAGCTTGTAAATCCCACTTCTAACACCAGTGGTTACGTTCTACGGGGTTTTGGATTTGTTGACTAACAAAACCCAGCTTTTTAAACTACTATTTTATTGTAACCAACTATTTTCCAACACCAGCATCAACTAAAATATTTCTCTCTCTTACTAAATGTCCATAAAACTATATTCCACTATTCACCTTATATGATCGCTTCTTATACACCAACACTTACTACGCTTTAACCTATAGACCAAAATGCAGCCTTAAAAAGTGACATCCTTTCAAAAGCAATATGGAAAAAATGCTTTAGATTATTCCCTAATAATTGTAGATATTCTTCAAAATTTGTTACACGCTGGTCGTCCATAAAGTTTAAATTTTAAAGCTTATATCAATTCATTGCAACAGGAGTGGTTAAAAGTTTAGAGATAGCCACCCTTTTATTCACCCCAATGCTTCTCCAGAGTCACCGCTTGACGAATATTTTACTGAAATATGACAGTACTACTTATTCTAAAACTTTTTCATATCTTATTTTTAAAATGTCTTCTTAACACAACCAAGCAGGCACGAAGCCCATTTATAAAACTAAACTGTACTCGACGAGAAATGTCATATTTATTGCGGATATAATTCATTGCATTACGTATACGAACTTCAAGTTCTTCACATAGGCCAAATTTACCAGGCGCCAGCAGCTGACTTTAAACGCTTGTCCATTGATTACCGATACATTTGAGCAGTTTAACACTGATGCACGCAGTGTAGACTTCAAGCACTACTTTGTGACGTTTGTCTGTAAGGAATTACAGACACGTAAAGCGGAAGCATTGACAAATTGCCAACAACTGAGTTCCAGCAGAAACGCAGCGGAACTGGTGAACGCATACGTTGATATAACATACGTTTATATAACTATTTAACTATTCGATTATTGACACCTGGTGAACACTTTCATTGTCTACGGCAGTTGAGTAGACACAGCCGCTGAAAATAACCCCAAAGAAAATAGTCTATGTACATAATCCAAAAAGTAAAAGTGTGACACATATTGTGTATTTAATAACATAGGAAAATCATATGATCAGGAACTTCTAATTTTTAACAGAATTTGGCATTGTAATACGAACTACTCAAATGCTTTTAGCTACCAGGTTAGTAAAATCATGAAGACATGCAGCGACATCACATAACAAAACCTTGAAGTGCAGTTTGGAATGTTTTGACTATTGACTAAGTTTTAATTATCAATAAGTACACAATGAATACACGAAGCATTCATAGGAAGAAGTCTGTAGTGTTTTACAGGCTTCTCAACAGAGGACGCCCCTTACATTTACGAGCTAAGCTACTAGAAGTACCTTATTTAGAGCGTAAAAATATAAAAAAGCAATACATACAGATGTCCCTAATACAAACAAGCACACTGTAAGATTTCTTCCACTGTGATAAAAGGTTGCACCAGGGTTTTTCCGGAGAACTGTTGAGCATTTAGAAAAACCCTAAAGCATGTCGATTTAGCTTACGAGGGCGAAACTTTTTTTAAACCCTAACAGAATTTGTAGCATTCACTAGCGGGAAGGTAGATCGAGTGTCACCTTTTTGAAAAGCTCCTTTGATTCTCTACTCAAAGCTGCGATTATTCTATAATCCTAGTTTGGAACACAGCAGCAAGTGCGTTAGGGTAGCGAATTTTCAGAAAAATTATCTACTTTTTTTTCCGAAATTAAAATATAAACCTGCCACGTTTATAATTTAGCAGATACTTTCCTTTTCTAAATATCAAAATTTTTTTTTTGTAAAGTATCTGCTATATTATAAACGTGGTAAGTATTTTTCCTTATTAATCGCCTGGATGATTTCATTTTAGTCAACCTAACCCAACCGGTTTTTTCAACAACAACAAAACTTTCTTTAAAACAAATTCTCTTATTTTTTAACAATAATAAAAAATCTGCTGAAAATTATAATTTTAGACTGAAGGGGAACAAATTTATCCAGGCGTTTTAAAAAAATTCGGATCTTAGTCCAAACGTATGGAATCTGAATACTATTGTTTCTACCAAATATTAAGGTTAGTGAAACAAAACACAGCGTTCCATGTGCATCGGAGGGAATTTAACCAAAAATTTCTTTCAACGAACGCAACGTATTTGGGACCACTAGAACCCGAAACCAAGGTCCATTTGATTTTTGTTCTTTAGCGTCGGTCTATTTCCGCGACTATTGCCAATCACTGACGCCAGGGAGCAGTGTCACTTCACTATCCTGAAAATGTTGCCGAACCCCTGCCTTTCTGCGAGGAGGGACACGGGACGAATGACTTTACGCCTCCTCCGAAGGGCGGAACGTGAAGACATTCAACTTGCTCAAATATAATGCCACAACCTCAATTGATTTTAATGTTACAGCATGAACTAAAAAGTAAAAGGAGAACCCTGGGATCGAACCTAGTCTTCTTTGGCTCACAGGTACACGTTCTTACCATTGAACCATCCAGGCTCTTATTTGAATTTTTATATTTTATGTTATAGATTTGCAGCTTTATTCGGAAGACCCTCAAATGTGCACTGGTTGCCTGCTGTAACTCCGTGTGTGTTTGTTCCTTCATCCAACGTTGTTTCCCATCTTCACCGGCCTATACCGTACTGAGAACTAATAATCTTGAAACATGTGTATGTGGTTGTCTCCTGGCGGCTTCCCCTTAACCTTTCTCCTTGTATAGTATATAATTTGCCGCATAAAAAATCTTATTATTATATACACACATGCATCCAACCGATAACCCAAAGAGTAACTAACCGATTTTGATACAACTCGGCACGTACCATTCTTATATTAATAGCTTGGATGAGTTTGTTAGCCAGTCCAATCTAACCAGTTTCTCTTAAAAAGAAAAAAGATGTTTCTAAAGCACAAAAATTGTATCTAAGAAATCACGTTATTTTGTTGAAATTTGATAGATATGTTGCTCTGGTAAAGACCTTTTTTTTTTGTTCCCTCAGGGCTCGTCCGCGGCCTTGCCGCCCCGATAGCACCGCAACCCTTGGTTGATTGTGCATACCCTTAGTCTTACTCCACCCATTCCAAGATCACTGTGCCTTGAACTAGTCTGCACAGCGATTTATAGGGTGAAGTTTTATATTTCTCTGTCTTAGGTCTAGAGTGACCGTAGATCAGTTGTCTTTTCCGGTCCAGAGCTATACACTCACACAAGATGTGCTGGGCTGATTCCTCCCTCTCGCCGCAGAGTCTGCATGCGAGGTCCCCTTCGAACCGCCCCATTTTATGCAGGTGTTTCTTGACGGCCATGTGTCCCGTCAAGAGACCTGTTGTGTTTCTGAGCTGTCCTCTGCTAAGGTTTAGCAGCTCCACAGCTCTCTTTGAACTGGGTCCGTCAATTATTGACTTCCTATGTCTGAGCCCTGGACAGTCCGCCCAGTACACCTTGTGTTGGTTTCTGACCCAGGACTTAATGGCTCCCCTGGCAGTACTCTTTGACACGCCCAGAGCCGGTTCTGGTCCCATAAATGGTTCTGCTGACCCTCTCTTTGCGAGACTGTCAGCTTCTTCATTGCCTTTAACCCCCGAGTGACCCGGCACCCAGATGGTAAAGACCTTAGTATGTATCGAAATTCAACTGCCTAGGTTTATAGCAAATGGCGTTATTCAAATTTGAAGCATTTAATGAATTCGCTATCTTAACGCACTTGCTGCGTTCAGAATTTTTTAATTTCATGTCGTGATTTTAGTGGCCGAGATTGCTCGATCGTTAGTTCGGGTAGTATGTTTTGCCCGTGTTTTTTGTATTGTTTGGTCCTGTAGTATGTATCAATATGGCATGTCAGCTAACTACTCTGTCTTTGTCAGGCATTAGACTCTAAAGTCATTCCATCCGTTTCTTTCAAATTTTATTATTAATTTGTAAAAAAACTCCAAATTTTGTGAACTAAATTATTTCTTAAAATTCACAGAGGTTTATTTACACCATTTCTAACTACATCTAAAGTATAATTCCAATTACTCTAATATTTTCAAAAATACGTATAGCCCCTGACAGCACAGACACATTCTGAGAATATACCAGGAATGTTTGGAAAGAATATTCAAACATCCCCAGAACATTCTCACAAGGTACAATATATATTTATAGAACATATCAATGGGACAGATTCTGTAATACTAATAAGGTTCTTAGAATGTTATTTATGTATCTTCTGAAAATGTTCCACGAACATTCAATGAATCTTCTCAAAATGTTCATACATATAGTCATGGGAACATTTCGTTTAAAAAAAATATACAAGGTGTTTGGCATAAGAACCGACACAGAGCAGGAGCATGTAGAACAACCTAAAATATGGTGATTTAATGCAACTTACCCCTATATTAATGTGCATCCCAGAGAAGTTATAGGTCTTCAAAGTGGGGTTTTATATTTCGAAAAAAAATCAATATCTCAGTAAAACTTCAGTGTAGAAAAAACAAATTTGGCACACGTTTTGGGTGTACCAAGAGCATTAATCGTTGGTGAGTAGAGTTCAATTAAAGCATTTCAAAGGGTTGAATAGTAGTGATGCACACATATAATGTTACAGAATTTTTTAACCTATTAGCGGATCAAAAAGATTATTATTTCATTTTATGGGGGACTAAATTCTAAAACTTTTTTACATTTCTTACTTTTCAATAAACTTTTGTCGGTTTAAAAAAAAAACCCGAATAACTAAAGACACATATATTATCAATGATAGTTAAAACTTAAAATCATCAAAAATTCAATAGATGCCTATGAAATTATCATTATCATTATCATTTCTATAACTTATCGGTAGCAATGTTTTTATTTTTGTTGTTCGAGTTGTTTGTTTTCTAATAAATTATATTTATTCACACTTTTTCCTGATTGTCAATTTGACCTATTCATAAGTTTATGGGCAAATATTTAATTTTCGATGATTTTTAGTAATATTGATAAAATATGTTTCTTTACTTATTCGTGTTTTTCTTGAAAATAACAACGTTTTTTAAAAATAACAAGAGTAACAAAGTTTCAGTGTTAAATTCCCCATAAAATGAAATAATATTTTCTTAAATCCACCAATATGTTAAAAAATTATGACATTTTAAGATTGCATCACCCCTAATCAACCCTTTCAAATGCCTTAATTGAACTCCAGTTACCATTGATTAATGCTCTTGGTACACTCAAAATGGGTACTAAATTTGGTTTTTATAGGTTAAAGTATTACAGAGATATTTTAGGTTCACCTACAGGCCCCTGCTCCGTGTCAGTTCTTATGCGAAACACCTGTGAACATTTTTTGAATGATACAGAAATAAATAAATTCAAAGATATGAAATATTGATTTATCTTCAAAATTTACTGATTTTCCATTTAACTGGCCTTTTATATATTTTCGTATAAGCAAGCCCAACAGAACATATATGCTAGAATTTGAACTTCAACCACTCACCCTTGTGTAGGTTAACATATTGTTCCAGTGGCTACGCACACCTGTAAACTCAAGTTCAGATACTTAATAAGTCAACAATTGGACTATTGCATATATATTCAGTTGCAATAACATAAAAATAAAATAAATAAAGATGCAGTTCTTGGAGTTGCCAGAACATTTAATAGCCAACTACAAAATTTCCGAGCTGAATATTCGCGGCTAACCCCAAGTAACTTGAAAGTTGGCTAAACTATTGATCCTATAGACTTTCAGTGTGACATTAAAGGAATTGCATTACATAATACTACTTACACCTTTATAGAAAAAGTCTGGACGCAGCAAGTGCGTTATGGTAATGAATTTTCATTAAAATGTTTTTAATAGCAAATATGTGTGTTTTTTTTTAAGAAAGCAGGCATCAAATTTGGCTACCAGTATAACCTATATAGTAGAAACAATGTGCTATGTCTCATCAAAATAACTTTATTGTTTGAAAATGTACAAAAATTTCCGAAAGTAAACTTAAACTGGGTTCTTGGTCAACCTTATAGGTTAATAGCAAATTTGAAGCATTTAATGAAAATTCCCTACCATAACGCACTTGCTGCGTCGCGAATTTCTTTTCTTACAAACATGTATTATATTTCGATGGAAAATGCAAAAATCCAATAAGACGTGTTCGATTAAAAAAAAGGAGAATTTGTATCACCAACGACTTATGGGCCACCCTGTGATTGTAGAATTTTTCTTTAAGATGTAGCTCAAGACACCCTATAATTAATGAATACAATTTTTTTTTCGAATCTTGTAACGGATATATTGAACTTTATTGATTTTTTTACGAAAATTCGACAAAAATTATATACCATTATATACCATTAAACGATAAACTCTATAGCTAAGGCTAGTGCCAAAGCATCAGAGAAAAGGTCTTCTTGAAATGAATTTTCTGGAAATATTTTAGTAAAATGAAGGAATGACGGGTGAATCTAAGACTCCAGACTTTGTAAAACATTCTTCTCGAGACATTTTCTTTCCACAGCTCCTATTAGTTTCAGGTTCTTTGCCTAAATGTTGCCAATTTGGACGTTTTAAATCGTGACCTTGACGTTTTGAGGAAAACCCCAATTAATTATTCTTTAAATGTCCATAACTTTTTTATCTTTTAACTTCCAGAGCTAAATTTTGGTAGGTCATTTACTTATAATGATATAAACTCGTGCACCAAACTTGGTTGTCCTTACTTTGTTATTTCCGGAGAATTTTTTTTTTCGAAAGAAAATACAACATTTTCTGGGAAAGTCTGGGCCATTCACCAAATTTATTCAATTTCGGCCTATTATTTTTTGAGTTATCGGTACGATATATATATATATATATATATATATATATATATATATATATATATATATATATATATATATATATATATATATATATATATATATATATATATATATATATATATATATATATATATATATATATATATAAACATATAAAAATTGAAACTGACCCCGGATATGTGTCCTGGGGGGCCTGAGTAGTCGGGATCTCCTCATTAGTGAATTTTTTTAAAGAAAATTCGCTAATACAACTAAATTGGACAGAACATGCCACAAAATCACACTCACTTGCACTTACACAAAACTACAACTAAAAGTCATCGATCAGATCTTTTGACCCTTGAAATTTGGCTAGACTATTGATCCTACAGGCTTTCAGTGTGGCATTAAAGGAATTGCATTACACAATAGTACCTACACCTTTATAGAATACAACTAAATTGGACAGAACATGCGACAAAATCACACTAACTTGCACTTACACAAAACTAAAATGTCATCGATCAGACCTTTTGACCCTTCCCTTGTATGGTTGCTTTCTGCTCTACTCTCGCGGACTTAATTTTGACTTCTAAAGCTATTTCCATATCCCATGCACGATGTGTGTCACCAACAGCTTGGATATTCTGGTTGTGAAGGCATACTTTGGCAAAGTGATTGCGTATCTGTTAAACTGCAAGTTTTATTGTGCATTCATCTTCCTACCATATGTTCAGGTCCACATTTTTTGCACTATAGTGATACTTCTCACAGCATTAACTTCTTCCATAGGAGTAAAAAGCCTGAGATGTTGCTCAAACAATTCTATATATTTGCAGTATTCATGCACTTTTGCTGGCGTAATATCAGTTTCCCTAGTAATCCTTTGTCGTACTTGCTCGTTGTAAAGGCACAGAATTAATTTATCTTTGATCGTTCAATCTGCATATGGATTTTTATAATTATACAGATACATCCATAAGTATCAGGTTGCTTCTTAAGTTTCGTTACATAAGAGTAAATGGTCTGCTTTTTTTTGGAAGAAGTTATAAAACTTTAACGTTCCCATATTGATATTTGTCTTTGGCTTATTCAAAACAACCGAGAACAACTTCCAGGTTATTTGTCTTATCTACTGGAAAATTATTAAATATATCTAACCGCGCTTCACTTATAATATGTAAAAATAGGGCTATTTTCATATCATCATTTGAATTGTGTTTTCCTGAAGCTTTTAGAAATATATTAAACTTTTGTTTTTATGTAGGCGCAAGTTCCAGTCCATCAGCCCATCCACATCAAACGGTGGTGGTGGCTTATATTGCATGACTTAGGTACTATTGAATATCACACAATTTTTTAATTATATATTATACAATGTAGGTGTACCTAATTCGTAAGATGATCGAGTCTCAAGCTAAATTGGCGAACCCCTCGTCAGTGTCAACTACAGGAGATGCTATAAAACTTGTTTCTTTACTGGGTGCGTTTTAGTTCTTGGTTACCTGACATCATGTTTTAGTTGCGTCTGTACTCTGGATCTATGTTTGCAATTACACACTGTTCTCCGTGTTCGCGTCACATTATTATTTTTAATTAATTATGTTAGAATATAACCTTATACAACATTGACCACAGACCATTCATGTTGACATTAGTTTCCATTTACGTCTATCGGCCATCTTGCCATGTTCCCTTCATGCGCTCTATGCCTAAAGAAGGAAGTGCCTAAATATACAATTTTGGGATGTGTTTAACAAAGAACAGGTAGCAGAATCAAACATGCAAAATAGTTAATATTCTAATTCCCACCACTTTACCGTAATCATCTTTTTCATTAAATTTTAAAGTTATAAAATATTATAAGGACATCTCAAGCACACTCTCAGCGAATATTCAGAATAATAATCTATTCAAATGTTCTCAGTATATTGATGAAGAATTTTCTTAGGATGTGATTGAATGAATGTACTCAGAATATTTAAGATACAGTTTGAAATTCCATAAATGTTATTAGAACGTTCCGAAACAAATATTCTTAAAAAAGAATTTTCTCACATTGTGAGATTTTTTTGTCGAACACCCTTATATTATGGCATTTTTTTATCGAAATATGATGCATGTGTGTAAGAAAAAAATTCGAGTAAGTGCGCTTTGGTAGCGAATTTTCATTAAATGCCTCAAATTTTAGTAACTCAATTTGCTATTAACCTAAGTTTTGTTGGCTAGGAAGCCAGTTTTCTCACAAACATTTCAATTTATTTTCGGAAAATATTTGTATATTTTCAAACAATAGGTTCTTTTTATAAAATAGGATACATTGTTTCTACTATATACGTTATACCGGTAACCACATTGATGGCTGCTTGCATAAGATAGATATATTTGCTATTAAAAACATTTTTATTAAAATTCACTTCCGTAACGCATTTGCTGCGTCCAGACTTTTTTATAATTTAGGTATATTTTATACTACCTCTCCCCCCTGTGAACTCAAGTTCAGATACGTAATAAGTCAACAATTCGAGTATTGCACGTTTATTCAGTATGTAAGTATGTACTTATAACAAATACAAAGAAATGTCTGAATAAAATATTAGTAAAACAATTAAAATTTCAGTAACATAAAAATCAAATAAATAAAGATACAGTTCTTGGAGTTGCCAAAAAATATAATAGCCAAATACAAACTTTCCGAGATGAATAATCACGGTTACCCCCACTGAAGTAATTTGAAATTTGGCTAGACTATTGATCCCACAGGCTTTCAGTGTGGCATTAAAGGAATTGCATTACACAATAGTACTTACACCTTTATAGAATACAAGTAAATTGGACAGAACATGCCACAAAAGCACACTCACTTGCACTTACACAAAACTAAACTGTCATCGATCAGACCTTTTGACCCTTCCCTTGCATGGTTGCTTTCTGCTCTGCTTCCGCAGACTTGATTTTGACTTCTGAAGTTATCTCAATATCCCAATGCCCAATGTTTGTCACCAACAGCATGGATATTCTGGTTGTAAAGGCATACTTTGGAAAAGTGATTCCGTATCTGATAAAGTTTTATTGTACATTCATCTTCCTACCATATGTCCAGGTCCACATTTTCTGCACTGTATAGTGATACTTCTTACAGCAGTAACTTCTTCCACATGAGTAAAAAGCCTGAGATGTTGGCTTAGACTATTATTCTTGCACTTTTCCAGTCCATCCACATCAAACTGTGGTGGTTTATATTGCATGACTTAGGTACTATTGAACATAACACAATTTTTAAATTATATATTATACAATGTAGGTGTACATAATTAGTAAGATGATCCAGTCTCAAGCAAAATTGACGAACCCATCATGAGTGTGAACTACAGGAGATGCTTTACTAGGTGCGTCTTAGTTCTTGATAACCTCACACCATGTTTTAGTTGCTTCTGGACTCTGGATCTATGTTGTTTGCAATTGCACAGTTCTCCGTGTTCACATCACATTATTATTCTTAATTAATTATGTTAGAATATAACTTTATACAACGTTGACCACACACCATTCATTTTGACATTACTTTTTATTTACGTGTAGTACGTACATCTTGCCATCTTCCTTCCCGACGGCATGGACATGCGCTCTATGCCTAAAGAATGGATTGCCTAAATATACAATTTCGAATGTGTTTACCATAGACAGGTAACAGAATCAAACATGCAAAATAGTTACAATTATAATTCTCACCACTATATCGTAACCCTTATCTGTATTTTTCATTAAATTTTAAAGATATATAATTTTATAAGGACATCTCAAGCACATTCTGAACTAATATTCAGTATAATAATCTATTCAAATATTCTCAGTATATTGATGAAGAATTTTCTTAGGATGTGATTGAATGAATGTACTCAGAATATTCAAGATTGAAGTTTGTAATTCCAAAAATGTTATTAGAACATTCCGAAACGAATATTCTGAAAAAAGAACGTTCTCACATTGTGAGAACATTCTGAGAATATCTTGTGCTGTATGGGTATATACCTCGAATTCAGTTTCTAAATTAAAGGAAAATATTGTTTTTTACGCACTACGTCAAAATTTTTTCATAATTACATAGTCTTCTAATACTTTAAATTGTAATTTTATAGACGTCTTTAGGTATTTCTCTTTATAGGCCCAAAACAAGGGGTAAATGAATGTCGTTGTCACAGTCGGATGAATTTGTTTTGTGTAGGTAAGTCTATTTTTAGTAGCGCATTCACTAAGAGGTTTTAAATGCCTGTCCCAGAGTTTATTGTTTATTGTAGCAACGTGTTCAGAGAAACATAAAATTCTCTAATAATATTTATCAGTCATATCTTTGAAATATGACTTACGCATCAAAAGGTGATATAGACAGCCGTGTGATAGACAATGCTATAAAATGAGATCAAACAAATGAAAATCTACATATACAGGGCGCCGAGCTTGTGTAAACAGCTTAGGATAGGCAAATAAAGCTTTTCTACATATTCAAATAATCGGTGAGGCATCAAAAGAGCCGCTCCCAGACTAAAATACTTTGCTGGTTCTAAAACTTTACACTCGTCGCTTTTAAAGGGCCAGAGTATGTATATACAAAGTTGGGAACGGTATCTTCTTTCAGATTTACATTTTCTCGGAATCAGCTGTTTTAGAAATTACTAACGTTTGAGTGAATGCGTTGTGTCAATTAATCAGGCTGTTTCGTAACATCATTCATTTACTGTGCATACATATAGTGAATGTTTCTCACTTGGAATAAATTCTGTTGATCAAATACAAGTTTTTTCTTCAGATATGCTGGGACACGTCGATTAATATACTGCCTGCTAAGACAAAAGGTCCTACCTGCAAAATCAGAGTTTTGCGATATTTAACATTTAGTATTAATTGCTCTCCTAACTTACAGGATCAAGATATAATTATTGCAATCGCTTCATTATAAGGTACAGTAAGAAAAAGTATAAGTTACAGTAAGATAGTAAGATTTAACGTTGCAAGAAACCGCTATGGCCGCATCCTTTCTGAGGCAAAAAACTCGTTTAATAACCACACCAAAAACAAAGTCCTCTCAAGCTCCAACGGCAGCAAAGCCTTCTGGACTGTTGCTAAATCTATTGGGAATAACTTCTGCAAGAGCACGTTCCCACCTCTTGTTTCAGGGGATGAAATTATTGCTACCGCCCTGGGCAAGGCTGAACTTTTGCCTCGTTGTTCGCCGGCAATTTTACTCTCAACCCACCTCAAAATATTTAACCACCAACAGTCCCCAATGTCGCGCATAAAATGACGGATATCATTATCAAAACTAAAAAGGTACGAAAGATGCTTTCTTCTCCTAATACCAGGAAAGCCTCTGGCCTTGACGAGATCCCAGAAATTGTTTCCAAAAAATGCCCACCAGAACTAGCTCCTGTCCTGACTCGTCTGTTTCAGACATCTCACAATATAGGCATATTCCCTAGTAACTGGAAAACTGCTAGAGTACAACCCGTCCCCAAGAAAGGACCCAAAGGGCTTCCTAGCAGCTGCAGGCCTATTTCTCTCCTTTCAGTCGTCTCTAAAGTGATGGAAAAGTATATACACACCAAATTACTAAAATTTCTAGAAAAACACAGTCTAATCCATGACAGTCAGTATGGATTCCGTCAGCGCAGATCAACTGCCGACCTCCTTTCCTTTGTCACCCGTTCCTGGAACAAGTCTATGGAACTACACGGTGAATCCCAGATTGTCGCTCTAGACATATCCAAAGCATTCGACCAATTCTGGCACGCAGCGCTGCTTAATAAATTTCCGGCCTATGGCCTACCACCATAACTCTGTGCCTGGACAACAAATTTCATCTCCAACCGGAGCATTTCTGTTGTCGTGGATGGCCATTCCTCTAAACTGTATCCAATTAATGCAGGAGTCCCTCAAGGTTCAGCTTTAGCCCCTACTTTGTTTCTTCCCCATATCAATGACCTACTCTCTACCATATCCAACCCAGTTGACAGTTACGCAGACGACAGCACCCTCCACTCAAATATACAATATTCTAAGCCTGTCTCTTTAGCCCAATTAGATGAGGATCGCAGACTCATGGAGGGTTCTGTTTTTGTTGATCTCCAAAAAATATTAGACTGGGGAAGTAGATATCTTGTACAATTCAACTACACTAAATCTCAGTCTTGCTTTCTATCTCATAAGAGATACACCAGCCCTAGACTCATCACACTAAACAACCAAGTTATTCAAAGTAATGAGTCCTTTTCACTTGTTGGCATTTCTGTGGTTCGAAATATCAATTGGCACCAACATGTCACATCAATTGCAAAAGCGGCTGCTAAGGACTTAGGTTTCCTCTTCCGGGCTCGCAAATACTTTTCACCAGCTAATCTCTATACCTTATATACTTCACAAATAAGGCCAAACCTCGAATACTGCTCCCACACCTGGAGTGCCGCTGCCGCTTCTACACTCGTTATCCTGGACTCCATTCAGAAGAGAGCTATACGTCTCATCGGTGACCCTACCCTCACCCAAAGGCTACCATCCCTTGGCCACCGACGTGCCGTTGGTGACCTCTCTCTCTTTTATAGATATCTGCACGGGCACTGCTCAGAGGAGCTTTCTTCCACAGTGCCTCCACCTGCTGCCCCCAACAGATCTACCGGGGAAACATAGTGAATGCACCCTTTTACTCTCCAGGTCACTAGGCATAGACCATCTTGTTATGCTCGCTCTTTTGTCCCGAGGACTTCCAAGTTGTGGAATTCCTTGCCGGCACATGTTTTTCCTTCTCCTCCGAACCTCCAAACCTTCAAGTCCAGAATTAACAAGTTGCCTCTTTCCTTCTTGTCGACACCCTAGTATCATATGAAAGGGGACTATTTTGTCTATGAAATGCAGCAAGAAATATAGGGTGTTCTATTTGAAATAAATGAAATAATCTGCTTTGAATGTGCCGATAATAAAACTTGAATTTTTGGAGTAAGTGAACCTTATTTTTCCCATACAATTCAAAAACGGTGTCAAATACCAGGTGTTCCATAAGAAAAAACATAACTTTGAGGTGTCACACTTTTTTTGATATTCGTGTATATTTTAAAATAGTTATAGGTTGTAGTCCTTTTCAACCTACACAATCTCCGTTTGAAATAAATTCGAAATAACGAAAACTATAGACGTGAGAGCTCGTGGCGTATGTTGTGGGCCACTCCGTATATATATATATATATATATATATATATATATATATATATATATATATATATATATATATATATATATATATATATATATATATATATATATATATATGAGATATACTTGGTTCTCGGCTTGAACCGCGTCCAGAATTTATTAAAACTCGACGTTTCGGCTCCTGCTTTGGAACCATATGTCGTTGGTGATACATTTTTTCTTAATTCAACAGCCCTTCTATTTTCCATCGATATATAATGCATGTTTGTACAAAAAAAAAAATTTTGGTATTCATCGTTTTCGAGTTATTTCAATTGTGTTGCAACTTTTCACATTTTTGGCACATATCAAAAATTATGATACGGCGTTTTTACCATTACATAGTAGAGTCCCATGAAAGTGACACATTCGGAGAGGTTTTCGTTTATATATGTCGAGAAAATCGAGATGCCGTATACTAGGCGCTCAGTGCCAAAATTCAAACTGCCGTAACTTAAATTTTCAAATGGAACAGCCTGTATTTTGTGTTTCAAAAGTGAAGGGCATGCCGTCTGCTTCAAATTTTGTAAAACATTTCCTATACCTACCTACTCTAGTTTTGGAACTATTTACATTTAGAATGCGTACCATGATTCGTGTAGGGAGCAGTTTAAAACATTTTTTCAGGTTTTTATTCAATTCTAATAACCGATCAGATTATGTGGTTATTTAGCGAATTTGGGAAATATTTTAAATTATTTGAGTTTACTTTGGTACAAAGATAAGAAATATTTAATTTGATAGGATTATCTATGTACGTTTATATTTTCATAATGTAGGTATAAGTGGTTATAAATTGTTTTCACAAATGTCAAACGAAACTTTTAAAGTCACAGACTTAAGTCATGTTCTTATTTCTAACAGCTTGTGACATGACAATATGAGTATTTTTCCTCTTATGTTGTTCTTTACTTTGATTCAAATTTCAGTGAAAAGTTAAGAACATTACCTATACAATTCATTGATTGTTGTTGCCCTTACTTGGTGAAACTTGTCATACTACATACAGACTTGGAGACTACTTCTCTGGCTTCACTGTTGGTTTTCGTTTTTGTAGGTGAAGGACGTAGCCAGCGCGTAAGATAACTGGAGCAAGTGGTCCTTACGAATTCTGGAAGTTCTAGGATGTTCTTCAATGTTTCTGTGACTATAGTTTCGCTGCTTGACAGCATTTTCAGACAGATTAAAATTGAAGTAGTACGAAATCATGACAACTACAAATAAATATCTGTTGCTATGTTATGATATGATGTTTTGATCAAAAAATTCAATCAAATTGAAAATAAAATGAAACACAGATGACAGATGAGGTTTTCAAAATGTCTATGTGATGTATGTCAATATTTAACATAAAAACTAGAACTAGCCTATAATAACTATGATAACAGTCACAACAATAAAATAACTAAACAATAACAGTATAAAAGTAGTCTCTATACAACGAAAGTATCGACATACATCAACTCATTATTTTATTACAACTTTTTTGAAATAATAGTTAAATTTATTTTCTTTGGCATATTTAATTAGAAAGAACAATATCCAAGAAAGGGGAATTCATTAAATCAGTTTGCTCGTTTAAAACAAAGTAGCTATTGTCGTGTGTGTGCTTTTTGACTTATAAAGCTTCAAAAAAGTCTAGTTTACGTTTGTCGTTATAAAAATGTAGTGGTTGTATGCGGTTATTTACTGTAGGTCTATGTTCGGTATCAGTAATATGTTTTGCAAATGTAGATTTGTCAGCGTGGTTATTTCTAAATGCAACAGATCTTTATTTGTAGTTGTCATGATTTCGTACTAATTCAATTTTTATCTGTCTGAGAATGCTGCCAAGCAGCGAAACTATAGTCACAGAAACATTGAAGAACATCCTAGAACTTCCAGAATTCGTAAGTGCCACTTGCTCCAGTTATCTTACGCGCTGGCTACGTCCTTCACCTACAAAAACGAAAACCAACAGTGAAGCCAGAGAAGTAGTCTCCAAGTCTGTATGTAGTATTACCTATACATTTTCTTTTTTCCAATTTTAATTATAGATTAGGTATATAACTTAAATTGTATGTATTCTTTTAGCAATTTTTTTGTCAAGATTATTTAGTCAGTTTTCGCAAGAATGTTTTTGTGTTTCCGTAGAAATATTTTTTTGTAAGATTTTTGTGAAATTTTATTATTTAATTACTAATAAATGTTTAATAGGTTATTATAGTATTTTTTTTTCGAATTATCCTGATAAAATTGTTTGCAAATGTTTATGCAAGAATTTTTTTTTGAAGTTTCGTCAAAAGGTTTTTTGAATAATTTAATCTTGGCAGGTGGGTAAGAGCTTGAAGAGGTTCGTTAGCAGGCATCAAATTTGGTTACCAGTACCTATAACCTATATAGTAAAAACAATGTGCCATGTTTCACCAAAATAACTTTATTGTTTGAAAATGTACAAAAATTTCCGAAAGTAAACTTAAAGTGTTCCCCAAATAACTCGTTTTTTTGTTAACCTTATAGGTTAATAGCAAATTGAGCTATTCAAATTTGAAGCATTTAATCAAAATTCGTTACCATAACGCACTTTCTGCATAACCAATTTCTTTTCTTGCAAACATGCATTATATTTAGATGGAAAATGCAATACCATAAGGCGTATTCGACTAAAACAAAAAAAAAAGGAAATTTGTATCACCAACAACTTATGGGCCAGCCTGTGATTGTAGAAATATTTTTTGAAGATGTCGCTCAAGACACCCTATAATTAATATATACAATTTTTTTCATATCTTGTATAATAACGAATATATTGAGCTTTATTGATTTTTTTGATTCAAATTTCCGTGAACAGTTAAAAACATTATACATTTTCTTTTTTTCAATTTCAATTATAGATTAGGTATATAACTGAAATTGTATGTATTCTTTTAGCAATTTTTTTGTCAAAATTATTTAGTCAGTTTTCGCAAGAATGTTTTTGTGTTTCCGTAGAAATATATATTTTTTTTGTAAGATTTTTGTGAAATTTTATTATTTAGTTACTAATAAATGTTTAATAGGTTGTTGTAGATTTTTTTTTTCGAATTTTCGTAATAAAATTATTTGCAAATTTTCATGCAATAATTTTTTTTGAAGTTTCGTCAAAAGGTTTTTTGAATAATTTAATCTTGGCAGGTGGGTAAGAGCTTGAAGAGGTTCGTTAGCTAGGACAACCCAGTTCTTTCGGAAACAAGTTTATTTTCGGAAAATTGTTTTTTTTTTACAAACAATAATGTTATTTTGATGAAATATGGCACATTGTTTTTACTATATAGGCTATAGGTAGCTACTGGTAAGCAAATTATATGCCTGGTTTCATTAAAAAAAGACATATTTGCAACTAAAAACATTTTTATTGAAATTAACTATCATAACGCACTTGCTGCGTCCAGCCTTTTTTTGGAATAGTCATACCTAGTTTTATTCTTTATAAACCTACTGGGAGTTCCAACGATTTAAAGCACTTTTGGTGATTAGTTGAAAAAGTTCACATTCATTTTTTAGTGAATTTTCTTTAAAAAAATTAACTAATGAGGAGATCCCGACTTTTGAATTAGAATATATAGAACACATTTCCGGGGTCAGTTAAATTTTTTATATGTTTATATATATATATATATATATATTTTATATATATTTCACATATATATATATATATATATATATATATATATATATATATATATATATATATATATATATATATATATATATATATGTATGTATAAGTATATGTGTCACACCGATAACTCAAAAAATAATGGGCTGATTTTTATTAACTTGGGTGAGTACCTTCCTTTCGCAAGTGGCTTGGATAAGTTCGTTAGCCAGAAAAATCGGCCCAGGTTTTCCCGGAAATTTTTGTTTTCTTTCGAAACAAATTTATATCTTCGAAAATAACAAAATAAGGGCAACCAAATTTAGTACGCGGGTTTATATCGTTATAGGTAAATCACGTACCAAATTTTATCTATGTTGATTAAATAACAAAAAAATTATAGGCATTTAAAAAAAATTGGTGTTTTCCTCAAAACGTCAAAGTCGCGATTTAAAACGTCAAAATTGGCAACATTTAGGCAAATAATCTGAAACTAATATGGGCTATGAAAAGAAAATGCCTCAAGAAGAATGATTTACAAACCCTGAAGTCTTAGCTTCAACCGCCATTGTCCTTCATTTTACTAAAATATTTTCAGAATATTCATTTCAAATAGACTCTTTCTCTGATGCTTTGGCAGTAGTCTTAGCTATACAGTTTATCGTTTGATGGTACCTTTATAATTTTTGTCAAATTTTAGTAAAAAATCAATAAAGCTCAATATATCCGTTATTTTACAAGATATGAAAAAAATTGTATCCATTAATTATAGGGTGTCTTGAGCTACATCTTAAAAACATAATTCTACAATCACACAGTGGCCCATAAAGTCGTTGGTGATACAAATTATCTTTTTTTAGTCGAATACGCCTTATGTTATTGCCTTTTCTATCGAAATATATGCATATTTGCAAGAAAACAAATTCGGAACGCAGCAAGTGCGTTATAGTAGCGAATTTTGATTAAATGCTTCAAATTTGAAGCCTGAAGTCTTAGCTTCAACCGTCATTGTCCTTCATTTTACTAAAATGTTTCCAGAAAATTCATTTCAAATAGACCCTTGTTCTGATGCTTTGGCAGTAGTCTTAGCTATAGAGTTTATCGTTTAATGGTATATAATTTGTGTCGAATTTTCGTAAAAAATCAATAAAACTCAATATATTTGTTATTATACAAGATATGAAAAAAAGTTGTATACATATGGCCCATAAGTCGTTGGTGATACAAATTTTGTTTTTCTTTTTAGTCGAGCACGCCTTATGTTATTGCATTTTCCACCGAAATATAATGCATGTTTGTAAGAAAAGAATTTGGGACGCAGCAAGTGCGTTATGGTAGCGAATTTTGATTAAATGTTTCAAATTTCAATAAGTCAATTTGCTATTAACTTATAAGGTTAAGCAAAGAACGAGTTTTTAGGAAACACTTCAAGTTTACTTTCGGAAATTCTTATACAATTTCAAACAATAAAGTTATTTTGGTGAAACATGGCACATTGTTTTTACTATATAGGTTATACTGGTAACCAAATTTGATGCCTGCTCTCTTGAAAAAACACACATATTTGCTATTAAAAACATTTTAATGAAAATTCACTACCATAACGCACATGCTTTTATCATAGTGTTTCAAAGGTTCCACTGTTAATTCGTCTAGCAAAAAACTCAAAAATTTGGTGATTATATTGAGGGATAACGCAGGTAAGACACATATACATAAAATTGGCTATAATCAATGATATTGTCTAGTATTTGAGATCATAAGCAGGTGTTCTTATTCCATCGAGGTGCAGACAGAAGTATAAGAATATTCTTTCGCTGCAAGAACTCGAGTACTACTCGGCCTGTGTTTGTCGAAACCGGTCCCTAGTCGTGTTGATCGGTCGCGAAACCCCGACCTTCTAATTATGTCATCACCAACGAGTCTAAGAGCTGTGAAGGAGCTGGTTGTGTTGCATTTAGCGAGGATTGAGAAGCAGGAGCAGCAGATCCATCATTAATGCAAATATGATCCAAATGGAACAAGTGTCAACAGTGGTGAATAATTGCGCACGTGTTTTGCGGAAATACAGCTAACGAAGGGGCGTAGCTGTGAGAGCGGCGTGGCCAATGGAACGGAGGAATCCGCCCTCGGTATCGTCTGCACGTTGAAGAAGCACTCAGTTCATAGTTGGTTTCAGTGTAAGTAAGTGCAAGTGCGTTTTGGTGAATAAGTGCGGCATGAGGCACCGCGGCGCGGGACTCTTCGCTTCCCTCGTTCTGTGGACGCTTCTGATGCGACTTACTGATGCAGACTGGTGGTGAGTACCGAAACAATCCAATAATTAAAAAATAAATTCAAATTTCTGGGTTAAATTTTCGGTCTAACTTCACTGGAATAACTCTAGCCCCTCCAGGAATTATAGGGTTATCTGTTACTCATTTTGTAGCGAAATCTAAATAGTCTTTGACCTACGTAATTATCAAACAACATCATCAAACAAAGCAAATAAACACAAGATGAAGATGGCTTTAATTTTACGTAGGTACACAGTACACATATCCTTTGTTCTTTGATTCCAAGGGCTGGTACTATTCATAAAAGCCAAAAATACACATTTAGGTTGTTGGTGTTATGTAGGACTATCATTATTAACTATTTCTGAAGCGGAGTACCTAAATTATATTGGAATTCTAAAAGTTTATAGTATTAAAGTGTCTTTATTTTAAAATATTTTTAAATAATAGACATTTTCGAGTAGGTATATGATGTATAGGTGAGTATTATAAATGATAACCCCCTTCTATTTTCGTTTTCGTTTCTGGGCGAATTGATTCGTTCAAAAACTTATTTTGAACAATTTTTAATGTTGTTTCTGAATCTGCCAGCGCTTTTCAAGAATTTTGAAAAATGTACGAGGTGGAACAAATAATATAGTTTTTTAAAATGGAACACCCTGTATTTTTGTACATATTATAATTTGTTGATTTTTTCTGATTACAAAAATACATAGTTATAGCACATTTGGATAAGCAGTTTTTAAGTTATGATGAAATATGTAAAACTACAAATCTGTTTACGTATTACTCGATAATATACGAAGTAGCCTTTGGAAACAAAATTTTAATTTTGTATACAAACGTCAAATTATTAGTTTATCCTAAAAATATGATTTATCAATAATTAGTTAATTATTATACAACACTAGCTAAGATATCTATTCAATGATTGTCACAACAAAATATATAACGAAACCATACACAAGGAAACAAATAAAATAAAAGTATCAAACTTACAAAAATTAGAAACTAATATAAAGATTTGCATTTTATCTTCTACATAACTTCCGTTGTTCTCTAAGCATTTGAAACATCGCCGTAAAAAAATTGATCGCACATCTTCAAATCCCGCTGCATTTACGTTAAAAGAATTTATTTTTCGTCGTATAATGTTTTAATTGCACAGTGTCCCTTGACAGTTCTTCACTATAAATATTGTTCTAGAGAGCACCCCAAAGGAAAAAATCTGGCGGATTTAAATCGGGGCTTTTAGCCGGCCAATGGATGGGACCATTTTTTCCTACCCAGAGGTAATATTTTTGGTTTAAGTAGTTCGTCACAGGTCTAACGTTATGTGGGGGAGCTCCGTCTTGCTGCCAGATTGCTCCTAAATTTAGAATAACTGGCAAGTCATCCAAATAATCATCAAATTACTCTTGTAGCAAATAGAGATAAACTACACCTGTGAGATTTGTATGTAACAAAAAATGGACCAATTATTTTGTTTTGGTGTATCCCACAGCACACATTGACAGTTTTACGTCCTTGTTTTTTATTTGCTTTACCATATGTGGATTTTCTGTAGCCCAATGATGTTTGTTATGTCTATTAAACGAACCAGCTGTGGAAAAGGACGACTCATCAGTCCAAAACACATTTCGCAAAAAATCATTGTTTTCTTTATATTTTTCAATAATTTGTTGGCAAAACAGTATTCTCTGTCGACGATCTTTTTCGGTTAAGTGTTGAACAGGAAGAATGTAAAAAGGCTTATACTTATTTCTTTTTAAAAGTTGCATAACGCTGCTTTGGCTTACATTTAAATCTTTAGCTACAAAATAAGTAGACCGACTTTGCTCTTCTATAACTGATAATACAATATTCATTTGTATTTCCTCACCAATAGTATTCCTCGTTTTTCTTCTATTTGCATTCTTTAATGAATTTGTGTCACAAAATGTATTGTAAATTTTCTTGAATGTTCCTTTGCCAGGCACAGTCTCTTACGGATACAGTCTTCTAAACTTCCTTTGTGAATCAGTCATATCTTTATTACAATATAAGAATATTTCTAAAATGCTACGCCTATTCTCTAAACTATGATAAGGCATGATCTCTCTTTTGCACACAATAAAGATTCCTAATAGAAAAAGCACTAACAAATCTGAACCTTTTTGACGTTTATACAAAGTTAAAATTTTATTTCCAAAGGCTACTTCGTATGTTATTGAGTAATACGTAAACAGATTTGTCGTTTTACATATTTCATCATAACTTAAAAACTGCTTATCCAAATGTGCTATAACTATATATTTTTGTAATCAGAAAAAATCGACAAATTATAATATGTAAAAAATAAAGGTGTTCCATTTAAAAAAACTATATTTTTTGTTCCACCTCGTACATTTTTTAAAATTCTTGAAAAGCGATAGCAGATTCAGAAACTATGTTAAAAATTGTTCAAAATAAGTTTTTGAACGGATCAATTCGCCCAGAAATAACGAAAATAAAGGGGGTTATCATTTATAATACTCACCCTGTACATACGTACATGTAGGTACTTCGTTGTAATTTTCTTGTTTTGACGGAGAGTTAAAGAAATTTTATACCTAAACTTTTGAAATTATATGAACTTTTAATTTATACAGTGGGAGCTTAAAAAGTGTGGAGAATATATTAAGTAAAAGGCAAATAAATTTTCTTTGAGAAAAATCCACGGTTATTTGATAAAAATACACATTTTGCATGAAAGTTTGACCTACATACATCTACCTAGTTTTAATTTTCTTATCTTGGCGGAGAACTATGTATAGGAGTTTTATAGACATTTTTAATTCTATGAAGATTTAATGTATACAGTGGGACCCTAAAAAGGGTGGAGAATGCATTAAGTAACAGGAAATAAATTCTCTTTGGGAAAAATCCTCGATTATTTGATAAAAATACACATTTTGCATGAAAGTTTGACCTACATACATGTACCTAGTTTTAATTTTCTTGTTTTGGCGGAGAACTAGATATAGGAGTTTTATAGACACTTTTAATTCTATGAAGATTTAATGTATACAGTGGGACCCTAAAAAGTGTGGAGAATGCTTTAAATAACAGGAAATAAATTCTCTTTGCGAAAAATCCTCGATTATTTGATTAAAATACACATTTTGCGTGAAAGTTTGACCTACATGTACCTAGTTTTAATTTTCTTATCTTGGCGGAGAACTATGTATAGGAGTTTTATAGACATTTTTAATTCTATGAAGATTTAATGTATACAGTGGGACCCTAAAAAGTGTGGAGAATGCATTAAGTAACAGGAAATAAATTCTTTTTGGGAAAAATCCTCGGTTATTTGATAAAAATACACATTTTTCATGAAAGTTTGACCTACATACATGTACCTAGTTTTAATTTTCTTGTTTTGGCGGAGAACTAGGTATAGGAATTTCATAGACACTTTTAATTCTATGAAGATTTAATATATACAGTGGGACCCTAAAAAGTGTGGAGAATGCTTTAAATAACAGGAAATAAATTCTCTTTGCGAAAAATCCTCGATTATTTGATAAAAATACACATTTTGCATGAAAGTTTGACCTACATACATGTACCTAGTTTTAAGTTTCTTATTTCGGCGGAGAACTAGATATAGGAGTTTTATAGACACTTTTAATTCTATGAAGCTTTAATGTATACAGTGGCACCCTAAAAAGTGTAAAGAATGCTTTAAATAACAGAAAATAAATTCTCTTTGCGAAAAACACTCGATTATTTGATAAAAATACACATTTTGCATGAAAGTTTGACCTACATGTACCTAGTTTTAAGTTTCTTATTTTGGCGGAGAACTAGGTATAGGAGTTTTATAGACACTTTTAATTCTATGAATATTTAATGTATACAGTGGGACCCTAAAAAGTAAGGCGAATGCATTAAGTAACAGGAAATAAATTCTCTTCGGAAAAAATCCTCGATTATTTGATAAAAATACACATTTTGCATGAAAGTTTGACCTACATGTACCTAGTTTTAATTTTCTTATTTTGGCGGGGAACTAGGTATAGGAGTTTTATAGACACTTTTAATTCTATGAATATTTAATGTATACAGTGGCACCCTAAAAAGCGTGGAGAATGCTTTAAATAACAGGAAATAAATTCTCTTTGCGAAAAATCCTCGATTATTTGATAAAAATACACATTTTGCATGAAAATTTGACCTACATACATGTACCTAGTTTTAAGTTTCTTATTTTGGCGGAGAACTAGGTATAGGAGTTTTATAGACACTTTTAATTCTATGAAGCTTTAATGTATACAGTGGCACCCTAAAAAGTGTAAAGAATGCTTTAAATAACAGAAAATAAATTCTCTTTGCGAAAAATACTCGATTATTTGATAAAAATACACATTTTGCATGAAAGTTTGACCTACATGTACCTAGTTTTATTTTGTTTTGTTTCTGCGGAGAACTAGGTAGGTATAGGAGTTTTATAGACACTTTTAATTCTATGAAGATTTAATGTATGCAGTGGGACCCTAAAAAGTGTGGAGAATGCATTAAGTAACAGGAAATAAATTCTCTTTGCGAAAAATCCTCGATTATTTGATTAAAATACACATTTTGCGTGAAAGTTTGACCTACATGTACCTAGTTTTAATTTTCTTATCTTGGCGGAGAACTATGTATAGGAGTTTTATAGACATTTTTAATTCTATGAAGATTTAATGTATACAGTGGGACCCTAAAAAGTGTGGAGAATGCATTAAGTAACAGGAAATAAATTCTTTTTGGGAAAAATCCTCGGTTATTTGATAAAAATACACATTTTTCATGAAAGTTTGACCTACATACATGTACCTAGTTTTAATTTTCTTGTTTTGGCGGAGAACTAGGTATAGGAATTTCATAGACACTTTTAATTCTATGAAGATTTAATATATACAGTGGGACCCTAAAAAGTGTGGAGAATGCTTTAAATAACAGGAAATAAATTCTCTTTGCGAAAAATCCTCGATTATTTGATAAAAATACACATTTTGCATGAAAGTTTGACCTACATACATGTACCTAGTTTTAAGTTTCTTATTTCGGCGGAGAACTAGATATAGGAGTTTTATAGACACTTTTAATTCTATGAAGCTTTAATGTATACAGTGGCACCCTAAAAAGTGTAAAGAATGCTTTAAATAACAGAAAATAAATTCTCTTTGCGAAAAACACTCGATTATTTGATAAAAATACACATTTTGCATGAAAGTTTGACCTACATGTACCTAGTTTTAAGTTTCTTATTTTGGCGGAGAACTAGGTATAGGAGTTTTATAGACACTTTTAATTCTATGAATATTTAATGTATACAGTGGGACCCTAAAAAGTAAGGCGAATGCATTAAGTAACAGGAAATAAATTCTCTTCGGAAAAAATCCTCGATTATTTGATAAAAATACACATTTTGCATGAAAGTTTGACCTACATGTACCTAGTTTTAATTTTCTTATTTTGGCGGGGAACTAGGTATAGGAGTTTTATAGACACTTTTAATTCTATGAATATTTAATGTATACAGTGGCACCTTAAAAAGCGTGGAGAATGCTTTAAATAACAGGAAATAAATTCTCTTTGCGAAAAATCCTCGATTATTTGATAAAAATACACATTTTGCATGAAAGTTTGACCTACATACATGTACCTAGTTTTAAGTTTCTTATTTTGGCGGAGAACTAGGTATAGGAGTTTTATAGACACTTTTAATTCTATGAAGCTTTAATGTATACAGTGGCACCCTAAAAAGTGTAAAGAATGCTTTAAATAACAGAAAATAAATTCTCTTTGCGAAAAATACTCGATTATTTGATAAAAATACACATTTTGCATGAAAGTTTGACCTACATGTACCTAGTTTTATTTTGTTTTGTTTCTGCGGAGAACTAGGTAGGTATAGGAGTTTTATAGACACTTTTAATTCTATGAAGATTTAATGTATGCAGTGGGACCCTAAAAAGTGTGGAGAATGCATTAAGTAACAGGAAATAAATTCTCTTTGCGAAAAATCCTCGATTATTTGATAAAAATACACATTTTGCATGAAAGTTTTACCTACATACATGTACCTACTTTTAATTTTCTTATTTTGGCGGAGAACTAGGTATAGGAGTTTTATAGACACTTTTAATTCTATGAAGATTTAATGTATACAGTGGCACCCTAAAAAGTGTGGAGAATGCTTTAAATAACAGGAAATAAATTCTCTTTGCGAAAAATCCTCGATTATTTGATAAAAATACACATTTCGCATGAAAGTTTGACCTACATGTACCTAGTTTTAATTTTCTTATTTTCGCGGAGAACTAGGTAGGTATAGGAGTTTTATAGACACTTTTAATTCTATGAAGATCTAATATCTACAGTGGGACCCTAAAAAGCGTGGAGAATGCAATAAGTAACAGGAAATAAATTCTGTTTGGGAAAAATCCTCGATTATTTAATAAAAATACACATTTCGCATGAAGATTTGACATACATGTACCTGGTTGCAATTTTCTTGCTTTGCTGGAGAACTAGGATTTTTGAAACATTTTTGATTCTATGAAGTGTTTACTTTATACAGTGCGAGCCCAATAAGTATGGAAAATACATTAAGTAAAAGGAAAAACAATTTTCTGTGAAAAAAATCCTCGATTGTATCTGATAAAAATTCACATTTCTCATGAAAGTTCATTTTTAGCCTCATTTGTTTTAGAGTACTAACTTCATCAACTGTTTTTCATTGACAGTATAAAAACGTTGCAATCATATAAGAACACTTGGAGAACCCAAACCACCATAACACATCTTTTAAAGATCTGACGATCATTTCACTAGCAAAGTTGGCTTCATCGAAGGATGAAACATTCTAGAAAGATCTAAAAGATGTGTTGTCGTGATTTTGGTTCTCCATCTGGACTTATCAGTGCTTATCACAGGTTACAATCTTCACTTAGTTGCCAACTTGCATACTTTTTTTTAAGAGTAAATGAGAATTGAATGTGATAAGTCGTTAATTAAACAAAAAGTCATTAGCCAAGCAAATACAATTGTTAAATAAATCGCCCGAACTGCCATCTACCGAGTTTTTTATAATACGCAAGCCTGTGTAGAAATTCGTCTTGTCCTTGTTGGATTCTTACCGGGCTAATTATTCGTATTTTATCTAGGTATAACGCGATTTTGTAGTTCAGCCAATAACTAAAGATTGGAACCTGTGGTGAGCACAAGTACAATTTGAAGAACCCACTGAATCAGAATACAGTTTTTAGATCTGACGATCGCTTGCTAACAAAGTTAGCGTCATCAGAGGGATGAATAAACTACGCGAGTGAAGACTAGAACTATTTATTATGCTAGTTGCCAAGCAGTTACGAACAGCGTCCTCTAGGAAGATATACAGTCAGACCCCAACTGTTGAGTCTTCAGTGGGTCAAAGGCAATGAAGAAGCTGACAGTCTCGCGAAGAGAGGGTCAGCAGAACCATTTATGGGACCAGAACCGGCTCTGGACGTGTCAAAGAGCACTGTCAGAGGAGCCATTAAGTCCTGGGTCAGAAACCAACACAAGGTGTACTGGGCGGACTGTCCAGGGCTCAGACATGGGAAGTCAATAATTGACGGACCTAGTTCAAAGAGAGCTGTGGAGCTGCTAAATCTTAGCAGAGGGCAGCTCAGAAACACAACAGGTCTCTTGACGGTACACATGGCCGTCAAGAAACACCTGCATAAAATGGGGCGGTTCGAAGGGGACCTCGCATGCAGACTCTGCGGCGATGGGGAGGAATCAGCCCAGCACATCTTGTGCGAGTGTAGAGCTCTGGACCGCAAAAGACAACTGATCTACGGTCAGTCTAGACCGGAGACAGAGCAATATAAAACTTCACCCTACCAATCGCTGTGCAGACTAGTTAAAGGCACAGTGATTTTGGAATGGGTGGAGTAAGACTAAGGGTATGCACAATCAACCAAAGGTTGCAGTGCTATCGGGGCGGCAAGGCTGCGGACGGGCCCTGTGGGACAAAAAAAAAGTAGGTCATGGAGTCTAACAATAGAGTTCTACTTTTAACATAATTTTCCGTAATTATTCACGATAAAAAAATATTGTGATCTAATTTACAATAGTTAATTAGGTAATAATGCTAGGTAATATTATCTGAAACAGTTTAATAACGAAACCCGGCGACAACAAATAGAAACTTAAACTCCACAAAACAACGCAGTTAGAAACGGAACTCAACAAATAATAAAATAGAAACTTAAAAATACACTAAATAGAAAATTGTTCAATATGGCCACCGTTTTGTTCAATTCAGTTTATACACCCTTTTGAAACATGCCTGCAAACTCTGGTGAGGGTGTTTTGGTTAATATGACTTATAGCTTCCATGATTCTGTTTCGTAATTCATTGATATTTTGTGGTGGATCAAATTTATACACAGCATCCTTCAGAGCACCCCAAAAATAAAAATCGATGGGTGTTATATCAGGACTTTGAGCACACCAATGAACCGGCCCATTGTTACAAATGACACGACGTGGATTAGAATGTGTTTTTCAAGAAATTTTAGTAATTCGGTGTTTACATACTTTTCCGTCACTTTAGAGACGACTGAAAGGAGAGAAATAGGCGTGTAGTTGCTAAGAAGCGCTTTGGATCCTTTCTTGGGGACGTGTTGTACTCGAGCAGTCTTCCCGTTACTAGGGAATATGCCTCTATTGTAAGATGTCTGAAACAGACGACTCAGAACAGGAGCAAGTTCTGGTGTGCATTTTTGAGAACAATTGCCGAGATCTCGTCAGTGCCGGAGGCTTTCCTGGTATTAAGAGAATAGAGCATCTTTCGTACCTTTTAGTGAATTTTCGTAGAAAAAATTCACTAATGGGGAGATCCCGACTTTTGAACTTTGAAAAAATTTTTGCAAATGAGCACGAACTAGGACCCCTAGAACCCATATCCGGGGGCAGTTTCAATTTATATATATATATATATATATATATATATATATATATATATATATATATATATATATATATATATATATATATATATATATATATATATATATATATATATATATATATATATATATATATATATATATATATATATAACACACCGATAACTCAAAAAATAATGGGCCGATTTTGATAAAATTTGGCATGTGCCTTTATTTTGTAAATGGCTTGGACAAGTTCGTTAGTCAGGAAAATCGGACGAGGTTTTCTGGGAAAATTTTGAGTTTTCATTCGAAAAAAATTCTTATCTCAAAAAATAATGGGCCGATTTTAATACAATTTAGCATGTACCTTCCTTTTGTAAATGGCTTTGACAAGTTTGTTAGTCAGGAAAATCGGACGAGGTTCTCCGGAAAAATTTTGAGTTTTTATTAGAAAATTTTTTTTATCTCAAAGAATAATGGGCCGATTTTGACAACATTTGGCATGTACGTTCCCTTTGTAAATGGCTTTGATAAGTTCGTTAATCGAAAAAATCGGACGACGTTTTCCGGAAAATTTTTGAGTTTTCATTTGAGAAAAATTTTAATCTTAAAAAATAAAAAATATATGATAACCAAATTTGGTAGGTAGGTTAACGATATAAAAAGTAAACTATAGACCAAAATTTAGATTTCTATGTTACAAGAAAAAAAAGCTATAATAAAATATTTTGTGCCAGATCATTTCTATGAAAATTCACTACCATAACGCACTTGCTGCGTCCAGGCTTTTTAGTTTTGAAAATGATATCGTTATCTTATAATAAATAATTAGCTGATAGGCAATCGACTATTTGATTATACCAAAATATCTTTAAAAAAAAGCCTGGACGCAGCAAGTGCGTTATGGTAGTGAATTTTCATAGAAATGATCTGGCACAAAATATTTTATAACTTTTTTTTGTAACATAGAAATCTAAATTTTGGTATATAGTTTGCTTTTTATATCGTAAACCTACCTACCAAATTTGGTTATCATAGATTTTTTATTTTTTAAGATAAAATTTTTTTTCAAATGAAAACTCAAAATTTTCCCAGAAAACCTCGTCCGATTTTTTTGATTAACGAACTTGTCAAAGCCTTTTACAAAATAAAGGTACGTGCCAAATTTTATCAAAATCGGCGTATTATTCTTTGAGATAAAAATTTTTTTCGAATGAAAACTCAAAATTTTCCCGGAAAACCTAGTCAGATTTTCCTGACTAACAAACTTGTCAAAGCTATTTACAAAAGAAAGGTACGTGCCAAATTTTATTAAAATCGGCTAATTACTTTTTGAGATAATAATTTTTTTCGAATGAAAACTCAAAATTTTCCCGGAAAACCTCGTCCGATTTTCTTGACTAACGAACTTATCCAAGATATTTACAAAAGAAAAGTACATGCCAAATTTTATCAAAATCGGCCCATTATTTTTTGAGTTATCGGTGTGATACATACATATATATATATATATATATATATATATATATATATATATATATATATATATATATATATATATATATATATATATATATATATATATATATATATATATATATATATATATATATATATATATATATATATATATATATATATATATATATATATATAAACATATAAAAATTGAAACTGGCCCCGGATATGGGTTCTAGGGGTCCTAGATCGCGCTCATTTGAAGAAATTTTCAAAATTCAAAAGTCGAGATCTCCTCATTAGTGAATTTTTTCTAAGAAAATTCACTAAAAACTTTAACAAAAAAAGGAATAATTGAAAATGGTCGGTAATTTATAAGATCATTTGAATCGTACAGTTTCAGTAAACTTGAAAGGGGTTTGTTTGATATACAATAATTTATAAGTTTTGTTAGCGGAACAACAATCGCGTATTTTATACATTTTAATATTTTCATATTTAAACCATAGCAATTGTCGCTTGTAATGTTGTCTGACTTGAACTAAGTTGCTTCTTTACCTTAAATATGTCAATATTTTTGTTTATATTTAGGTACGCGAGATAAATAATGTTGATATGATTTTTTGCTATTTGGTATCTTACTGATAACGTCTTCGGCAATATCTGTAAAATATTTATTAAAATTATCCGGTGATGCAGGTGGTTAAAAAAGTTGCATTTTCGTTTTTACCGCTGTTTATTATTTTACACATAGCCATTACACGATTTTTGGCATTCAAGATAGAATGATCATTTGATTTTCAACACAATACAAGTGGTTTGCAATACATACTTTGTGATGATCAGTCAAAAATTAAAATCAGATGTAGGAACAAAAAGTCTGGACGCAGCAAGTGCGTTAGGGTAGTACATTTTCATAAAAATATTTTTAATGGCAGATATGCCTTTTTTAATGAACGCAGGCATCAAATTTGGCTAAATATTTTTTACACAAAATTATTCTAAAAGAATACAAAAAATTCAAATTACATACCTAATCTGTAATTTAAATTGAAAATAAAGTAATTTGTTTGCATGAAAATCCATTAAAACCTTATTGTCGATGAATTTCGTTTAAAAAATGTTCCATCAATTGAATAATTTTTTATACAAAAATTCTCAAATGTTTCTCCAAAGAAAATTCGGTATATTCATTTATAAGAAAATTCGCTGTTAAAAGAACATTTCGTACAAGAAAATTCGCTAATAAAAATAAATTAAATAAATAAAAAAAGTGGTCCGATTTTCCTGGCCAACCAACCATTTCAAGTTATTTGCCCACCTACCAAAATATAATTTTTAACAAAAATTTTATCGACGACAACAAGAATTTCATGAAAATTTGCAAACAATTTTTCTAGAAAATCCGTAAACATTTTTTTTATAATAACTTATTAAACATTTATCATTAATTACCAAAATTTCACAAAAACATCTTACAAAAAATGATTTCTACGAAGCACAAAAAAATTTCTGCGAAAACTGGCCAAATACCTTTTTACACAAAATTGTGCAAAAAGAATAAATAAAATTCAAATTATATACCTAGTCTGTAATTAAAATTGAAAATAAAATAATTTGTTTGCACGAAAGTCCATTAAAACCTTCTTTACGATGAATTTCGTTTGTTCCATCAATTGAATAATTAATTTTTCATACAAAAATTCGCAACAGACGTTTATTCAAAGAAAATTCATTAAATTCATTTATAAGAAAATTTGCTAGTACAAGAACATTTTGTACAAGAAACGTAACTAATAGAAATATAAATAAATTAAAAAATATTTAAAATCTGATCTAAATACAGAACTAGATACTTTTTCTATGGCTTCACAGAGAAAATTCATTTGCCTGTGGTGGGTCTAAAAATTGAATCCGGTTGTAGAAAAGACAAAACCTCTTCTCATGTCACAAATATCTACGTCTATGTTAACTGTGGCACGATTTTACCAACTAAGGGCAACAACAGCTACCATTAAACTTGAATTAAAAGTCTTGAAAGTGCTTATCTTTCCTTTTCAACAAAAAATCGCTTAAAAATATATTGGAATTACACAATCTGATCAGATAACGTTAAAATGGAATCGAAGATGAAAAAAAAAGTTAAAAGAGAAATTCAGTCAACGGTGAGATTTGAACCCGCGTCCCTTCGCTTATCAGACAGGCATCTAACCATTACACCACGTATGGCTTCTGGCAAACTGAAATGAAGATAGATGACCGATAATGATCTTAAGTTATTTATTTGTAATATGTAAGGTCTTTAGAGGCAGATTTTCAAGTTATTTTAGGAAATGGGAAGAGTAGCATAAATCTATAACACTCTAATACACATTTTATGTAATATTCTCCATTCATAAACCGCAATAGTTATAATTTTTACGTTTCAAATCTCCAGTTTGACATTTACAGGAGAAAAATTATATAATTCTCAAAGTAATCTTTCTGGTACTTCCTGAACTTTTTGCGCCATGAAAAGATAAACGTTGTCTGTAATATTTAATAGATTTTGTTTAACACACATAAAATGTTGGTATTGCGTCTTCTCTGACTTTTAGTGGCACTAACATTTTGCTTTATTAAGTGCCTATAACTTAACATGGAGACCTAAATTTTGGTGCAGAGTTTGGTTTTTACAACATAAACCCGCTTGCCAAATGTGGTTGTCATAGCTTTGTTATTTCCGGAGATATGAATTTTTTTCCAGAAGAAAACCTTCCCGGAAAAACTGGTCTGATTTTCCTGGCTAACGAACTTATCCAAGCCACTTGCAAAAAGAACATATAAAAATTGAAACTGACCCCGGATATGTGTTCCAGGGCGCCTAGTTCGCGTTCATTAGAAGAACTTTTTTCAAAATTCCAAAGTCGAGATCTCCTCATTAGTGTTTTTTTTTTTTCAAGAAAATTCACTAAGAAGTAGAATCTCCCCAAAAATCAGATAGCTTTGCGTTAGATACGTATTTCAATAACAAAGCTCTCTTCATCAGTAGGTGTCAAACAGTTTAGAGGAAGCTACTTATGAAGACAACTTCGTTGTCGAAATACCTATCTGGCGCATAAATACTGTTATTATTTTCTGGTTTTTGAGGTGATTCTGCTTTTTGTTTCAGTTTTTTAACTAACAGTGTCCAACCTCTGTCTTTTATCAGATGTAGTGCTTGCTTACACTGCCTTGAAGCTGCACCAACCACTTTAGCCCGGGTCAAAAATATTTCACTAAAAATTTCTCACGTCCGGTGCAGGTTCAGGTTGAAGCTGGATTAGTTGTTTATAACTTTTGATGGGTGACGTTAATACATTTTATTTTTCAGAGTAAATTTTAAATAAACTTTTAGTGAAGTTATATTCCATATTATTTTTGGCCCGGGCTGAAGTTGATTGGTGCAGCTCCAAGTCACCACTTTCCGCTAAATAAGCAGTGGAAGTTTGTTTGTTTGAACCACTCTCAAGTGTATAAAGCCGAGTATGGTATATAAACACAGTTGTATGTGGTCCTCAAACGCTTAGAATTGTTCATCCTCTGATGACGCTAACTTGGTTAGTGAAACGATCGTCAGGTCTTTTTAAAATGTGTTGTGGTCGTTTGAGTCTGCCAAGTGTACTTATCAGTGCTCATCACAGGTACAAATCTTCATTTGATAATTTACTTCTAATGTTGGGAATATACATTTTTGTGGTGGAAAGTAAGTACGACTTGAAACATGCAACTTGAACCGTTTCGCACAATTTAACGAGTTTTATGTAAACCAGTACATGCTGTAATAAACATTGAAGAATAAGCTATAAATTACGGATTCCAATACCCTAGCATTTGAAAGCCTTGTAGCATTTCTCCTGAACAAATACTATAAATTCTCTCTGTTAGAATTCAATGCTCTGTGACAGCATGATTCAGAATTCATAATGTAATTTATTATCTTCTCCTACTTATGTCTACATCAGTATGTTTGCTCATCATTTCAGTCACTTGATAAACTGCAATTTGCTCAGGTAAAACTCGTTTTGTTAATCTTTTACAGCGACAGGCCTACAGGTGAATACAGAAAGTTATAAAAGCCAAGAGGATTTGTGTACATAAATACATAGGTATATACCCTTCTATCTGTACGTTGTAAACAGTTCATAAATTTTACGATCTGTAATAAATAAATAATTTGTTGTCTTTAAACAACAAACAGCATTTCCAGATTCGCTACCATAACGCACTTGTTGCCTCTGAACTATTTATAAACATCTTTTACAAGGTCAACACGAGAATAAATTAACTTCTCTAAAATTTAGTTAGTCGTTAGGTATTGGCCAATAACAAAGCGACAAGCAAATATCTTTTTTTTCGCAATTTAATGCCGGAATGTGCGGTTTTTAAACTGTTCTGGAAGTTCTGGAACGGATGCGGTTTATAAAGAACAAATAATAATATAATACTCATAATAACAGTTTGTTTACCTTGTAAATGACCACAGCAATAAAAAACAAAATAAAATGCTACTAAGTGAAGATTGGAACCTATAAAAGGCACTGATAAGTACACTTGGAGAACCCAAATCACACATATTTTTAAAGACCTGACGATCGTGTCACTAACAAAGTTAGCGTCATCAGAAGATGAAAAATTATAGACGAGACATTCAGAATTTATTATTTTGATGGTGCTCGTCTTATTTCAATGTTATTCTTCTCCAGCTAGTTATAGATTTTTTTAGGTTCATTACGAACTGCCTGTTCTGCAGCTTATTATTATTATCGGTTAGTGCACTTTTTTCAGGTTTATAGGTCATACTACGACTTGCGACAAAGCACGCAGCAAGTAAATATAACTGTTTTATATTTCACAGTATGGAGTGTGGTTTGGTTTCACGCGCAAAGTTTTTCCATTTAGATGCAGTTTTCTGTTATTGTGTTCCCGATTATCCTACATGTGTCTAAAAACTGTTCTCTTGCATGAGAAATAACTTGTGCTTGGGTATCTTCAGGTCATCTAAGGCAGCATGTATGTAGAGAGGAACTTCTCCAATTGCACCGATTATGACAATCGGTATGATGTTTACCGTCTTGACGTCCCATATGATTCTCAGCTTTCTCGCCAGGTCCAAGTATTTGACGATTTTCTCCTTCCTTGCACTCTATGTTTTTCGCTTGTGGTACAGCTGTCAGTTGTTATTATTATTATTATTGTGTGTATGTGTTTTTTTCTCAGAAGGAGATTCCGAAATTCTATGGAGGGTTCACTGAGTGTACTCATCAGTGCTCGTCACATGATTCAATCTTCACTTAGTAATCATATCTAGTCTAATCTAGGAAAAAAGTGTTATTGTCTAATTGATAGGTAAGCTCTCCTGTATTCTTGTTTATCTTTCTGTCTCCGCATGTAACGTTCTTGCATTAACCTTAATCAATTAAATAATATATCTGATGCAATTCACGGTTCCGTTAGTTCTAGCTTCCTCCTTTCCAGTTTTTTTCTGTAAACCATTTTTAGCGAATTCTCGTAGAAAAAATTCGCTATTAAGGAGATCTGCTAATCTATTTATCAGGCCAATAACTGAAAGAATAATATGCCGCTTTTGATGGAATTTGGAAACTACCTTTCTTCTGTAATTGGCTTGGATTAGTTTGTTAGCCAGGAAAATCGGACTAGTTTTGCAGCTCATCTCAAGGACTTCTTTTTCGTGTAACCACTTCAAGTTCAGTAGTCTTTCACCCCCGAGATGTCTTGGGGTGTATAATCTGGAAACGGAACACCTCTAGTGCAAGTTTCGATGTTTATGGAGAAGCTTGCGGGTATCTATATCCAATTGGCACCACTCTTCTACTGTCTACTATTAGTATTATTCGACTTAGCCTTAAGGGCTTTCGCACACCTTCAAAGGGGAACATCCGCTTTTCCCAGGTATCTCAGATACCAAAGGAATTGAGCTCAGATGGAGTCACTTGCATGCAGGACTTATCCACTATTATTATAACTTATTTTTTTAATAATGCGATGTATAATTCGTGGCAGCAAATATTACTCTATTAATATTATTATTTGCGAACAAAAAATATTTATTAGTGAATTTTTATTTTTTAAAAATCACTAATAGAGAGGTATCGATGGTGAGACTTTGCAAATTTTTTTGCAAATGAGCACGAATTTGGGCCCCTAGAACCCATATCCGGGGTCAGTTTCGATTTTTATATGTTTATATATATATATATATATATATATATATATATATATATATATATATATATATATATATATATATATATATATATCCAACCGATAAGTCAAAAAATAATTAACCGATTTTGATAAAACTCGGCAAGTGCCTTTCTTTTATTGATAGCTTGGATGAGTCCGTTAGCCAGAAAAATCGGACACGGCGTTCCGGGAAAATTTTGAGTTTTCTTTCGAAAAAAATTACAAAGATATTTCTATAAAATTTGGTGTACATATTGCTTTGGGAAAGACCCAACTATGTGCCACAATTCAGCTTTCTAGGATTACAGAAAATTGAGCTATTCAAATTTGAAACATTTATGTTTAATATGACCGCCTTTCTTTGTTAATAACTTATACGAGATCTAGTATGTTGTTGTTGTGGTAACGGAACATTTGATATTATTGCGCAGGTCTGTTAGACGCTGTAACTGACATTTACCGTATGATATGAGATCGAGATCGTTTATATGTTTATTTGTTTGAGTCGACGATTTATTTGTGTCATTTGGGAAATTTTTATATACAAGTGCAAATTATTCCTTTATTAATGTTAGTGGGTGGATTAAACAGTGTTTGTTATGTTTTATCCACACATATAAAGGATCGAAGTTTTACAAAAGGGCTGATATTATACAGGGTGACGCGTTTCTACGGTAAAGCTGAATATAATTATTATTATACAAGAGACGAGAAAAAATTGTATAAGTTAATTATAGGGTGTCTTGAGCTGCATCTTATAAAATTATTTTGGCAATCACCGGCTGGCCCACAAGTCGATCGTTGGTGATCCATACAATTTTTTTTCGAACAGCCTTATTTTATTGCATTTTTTTATCGAAATATGTTTGTAAGAAAAACAATCAAGACGCAGTAAGTGCGTTTTGGTAGCAAATTTTCATTAAATGCTTCAAATTTCCAAACTCAATTTGCTATTAATCTAAGATTTGTTGGTTAGAAAATCAACGTTTAAGGTATATTGTCGGAAAATTTTTGTAAATTTTCAAACAATCAGTTATTTTGATAAAATATGGTACATTGTTTCTACTACATATATAGGTTATACCGGTAAACAAATTGATGACTGCTTGCATTAAAAAGACATATTTGATATTCAAAGCATTTTTATAAAAATTCACTGCCATAACGCACTTGCTGCGTCCAGAGTTTTTTCCATTGGTGAGAGCAATATTGAAAAAACTTTAAAATACTAATTTCTTGTAGATACGTTAGGTACTGGCTTAATGTATTTGGCTTGGTTTGACCCGGTACAAATACCCGACAAGACATTCCACTTAGTTCAGATCCAGTCTGGCACTATAAATATTTGTTAATGGTTGAGTTTCGGGCATTAGACTGTGAATGGGAAACATATGATGACCACTACCTGTTTTCTGGTACAGCTGATGTGGATACATTAAAGGTGCTAACATAAGAATTAATTAACACCACATTTCAAACCAACACTCTCTTTTTCTTTGCCAAAACTGTGAACTAGGTTAGAATTAGGCTTCTATAATTGTTGACTAACAAGATTATATATTTACCAACTCAAGATCCACTTTGTTTATTTGTTTATTTACATACATGGTAACATTTTACACATATGCACTCTCACTATGTTTATTGCGGTACATTCAAAATTCAAAACAAAGGTCCTTTCCACAAAACGCACATTGTCCACTTTTATAAAATGTTCAGCAAATGCGATGAACGATTCACATATTTATTTAAAGATCTCAAAAATTTTGATAAATAAAAAAGCTCGGGACGCAGCAAGTGCGTTATGGTAGTGAATTTTTATTAAATGCTTCAAATGTTAATAACTCAATTTTCTGTAAAATTAGAACGTTTAATATTGGTATGTAGTAAGGTCTTTCCTAGGGCAAGATATCCACCAAATTTCATTAAAATAACGTAATTTTCGGAGAAAAAAATGTTTTTCGAAAGACAATTTAAAATTTGAAAAACTCAATTTTCTATAAACTTAGAAAGTTTAATTTTGGTACGTAGTTAGGTCTCTCCCAAGGCAACACATATAATAAATTTCATTAAAGCAGCTTTGTTATTTTCGGCGAAAAAAATTTTTTTTCGAAAGAAAACTCAAAATTTTCCTGGAAAACCTCGTCCGATTTCCCTGGCTAACGAACTCATCCAAGCCACTAATAAAAGAAAGGCACTTGCCGAGTTTCATTGAAATCGGTTAATTATTTTTGAGTTATCAGACGGATATATATATATATATATATATATATATATATATATATATATATATATATATATGTATATATATATATATATATATATATATATATATATATATATATATATATATATATATATATATATATATATATATAAACATATAAAAATTGAAACTGACCCCGGATATGGGTTCTAGGGATCCTAGTTCGCGCTCATTTGAAAAAATTTTTGCAAAGTCTCACCATCGATACCTCTCTATTAGTGAATTATTTTAAATTAAGATTCACTAAAAAGTTATAGTACCTTAAATAAATGCGCTATTTTTCTTATTTTCACAACATCCCAAAAACCAAAAAAGTTAGGGAATTCGTATAAGCAGCTTTGGATTGGTAATAGAATTGCTTAAAACTTGAATAACATTATAAAATATAAATAAACGTTAACATAACAATTAAATAAAAATCAACACATACCACTAAGAAACAAATAACAGAGTTGGCGCGTTTAGAAAAGCAAAGAAAAATAACAAGTATCACATTTAAAGTTCAAAATGTCCGCCATTTTTGTCAATACATTTCTGACATTTTTTTATTACCGAATTGGTGGATCGAATTCATACATTTCATTTTTTACATGTCCCCACAGGTAAAAATCCAGAGGCGTAAGATCTGGACTCCTAGCTGGCCATAATACTGGACCGCTATTTGAAATTATTATTTCCCCGAATGTGTTACGAAGTCTCTTGAATTATGAGCACATTTTCAAATTGAACCTCTGGCACAGCTTGTCTGATTGCAGGGATTATTTGGGTTTGTAACATATCAAAATAACGCCGGTTATTAAGTGTATCAGCGTAAAAAAATGGCCGAATTAACTGATTTGCTGAAAAATAAAAACATAGAATTGCAACTTACAATTTAAGAAATTAAGACTACCCTTTTGAGTCCTCGTTACACTTTTAAGATATGCTTACCATAGATTCCACACCATACATTCACTCCAAAGCGCGTTTGAAATCTACGGGGATTTTGTAATGCTTGATTCTCGGTTGCCCAGTAATTATGGTTGTGACGATTGACCAGTCCCGAATTTGTGAAACGACTTTCATCTGTCCAAATTATTTGCTTAGGAAAGTCTCGATATTCACGGCATTTATCAATAAACCAGTTAGAAAACCCTAATCTACGTTCATAATCACCTTCCTGAAATCCTTACACAATCGTTGGTTTATAAGGATGGTACTTTCTTTTTTTAAGTTTTTGAGTGGTTGATTTTGGTACATCCAATTCTGTTTCGGCTGCTCTTGTTGACGTGGCAGAATTTTCTTAAAAAAAGTGACAGATTGCATGATCGCGATTTTCATCACAGACGTAATTTCGAGCTCAGGGACTTTGAATGCTTCCAAAATTTAATATGTTTGTTACCAGCTTGGCAAAATATCGAACATTAGGCTGACGTCTTTCTGGAAAACTGTTAGCGGAGATTCGTAACGCTAGATTAGCGTTTCTGTGAGATGATATGTAACATACAAGCATGTCAAAATTTTCTACATTAGAATGATTTTGCAATCTGCTATTTCTAAATTTCATTAATAAACAAACTTAATTTTTAATTGAAATACTTAGATTTGAACACTTGAAAACTCAATTAAATGTAAAAAACATTTTAATGAAAATTCGCTCCCATAAGGCACTCGCTGCGTCCAGACTTTTTCGCTTCTAGCCATTCAGTGAGACGATTATTTTCAAATTCGCTAGCAATTTAAATAGCATGCATAAAAAGCTTTAAAAATCACTTTGTAATTTGGACGGAGCGACTTTTGGCACAACACTTTGGATTAGGAACAACGAAATTAAAGGAAATTTTTAGGAAGCTAATAAAAAGTAAATTAGGAAGTAGGATTTTCACTCAAAATAATTACAATAAATCTTTACTACAAACACACCTAAGTACCTAGAAGAAACTTAAAATATTATTGAAAATATTAGATAATCTCACCTTTATTTTAATAAACTGGCTATTAACTTCACGGTTGCCTTCTTCTGGTAACCGTCCACAAAATTCTAGGGTTTTTTCAGTTTTCTGCTTCATTGTTACTTTAATTAGATTCAGTGTTGCCCAAAAATGTTTTGAAGGCGGCTACATGCGGTTGGATTTAATGCCTTAATATCTTGAATTTTCTTAGAATTAATATTGATTCCCTTGGAGATATCAGCAGGAGAATACAATTTGTTCCTTCCTCGCTTCAAAAGAGATATAGCTTCACCTTCGCCTAGATTATAATGTTCTGCCCCTATCACTGCCATAGTAATGTTCTGCTTTTCAATGGAAAATTTCTTCGCCATCAAAAATTGAAAGTACCAAGACTGAAATTTTTAGACATAATCTTTGGCAGCCTGATTTCAGTATTTTACCATACAGTATTCTAATCTAATTACAGTTCCTAGTTCACCAATCACGTCGATGTAGTTCTGAAGAGTAGTTTCTCTTTTGCGTTGCTCACAATATATATATATATATATATATATATATATATATATATATATATATATATATATATATATATATATATATATACGCATGCCAGTCATAATCGTGTGACTTCCGCATAGATAGAAAACACAAAATTTTCCGGGAAAAATTGGGCCTATTTTCCAGGATAACGAACTTATCCAGGCCACTTGCAATAGGAAGGTACTCACAAAATTTGATCAAAATCGGCCGATGTTATCGGCGTGATATATATATATATATATATATATATATATATATATATATATATATATATATATATATATATATATATATATATATATTGAAACCTTGTAACTGACCCTGGATATGGGTTTTAGGGGAACTAGTTCGCGCTCATATATTTGAAGAATTTTTGTCAAAATTCAAAAGTCAGGATCTCTTCATAAGTGAATTTTTTCAAAGAAAATTTACTAAAAAACGAAATTGGCAAATGTCATGATTTTTCAAATTTCTAGTTATTGAGATAATTTTTTTGATCTGATAGTTATGAAGTGTAGGAAACTTAACAGATTTTATCTAATTTGACCTAATTCGCATCTCACTGTTTTCAAGATACCCATGCAGTGCATCTTAAACTGGACACAGAACTAGTTACAAATAAGAGATAAGTGAGAAGAGTGTTTTAGTATTATGAATTAAAAAATACGTGTCGACAAGTGAACACACGAAAAAATTCTAGGAAGCAGTTTCGAATGTTGTAAAGTCACCCTGTTATTTGTAGCTATTATCCGCGCCCTAAAATTCTTATCTCTTATAATCCCAAATATTTGCAGTCTATAGAAGATTATTCAAGGTATTGAGGTTGAGAACCTGTAATCTCTTTTGGTCGGTCAGTGGTGCCGACTCTCACTGTAAAGTGATGCGCCCTTGGTTATAATAATAATATACAATTCGTCACAAGGGCTAACAAGAAAGAATTACAGTAGCCAGAGGGGAATTCAGCCCGTCCATTCTGAGAGAATAAATTATCACAGCTATGTAGAAGTTGTCATTCAATTTGCAACACTATTTTATGTATACTCATCCATACTCTTGTGAATTCTGGACCAATTTAAAGCATTTTTGTTTTGTTTGAAAGGGAGTACTCCTTTGGTGGTCCCGTTTTGACTAAGTCAGGATCTGACGATGACATCTCATGGAAATCGAGGGAAATCCTCAAAAATTGTTTTTTTTGCCTGTTCACCGATATTCTCGTCAATTGTGGACCAATTAAAAAAACGTTTTTTGTTTGAAAGCCTATACTAGTGAGCTGGGCCTACCAGGCCAGGATCTGATGATGGGATATTAGGGAAATCGAGCAATCCTCAAAATTTATTTTTTTCTGTATGTTCACCGATAATTTCGTCAATTGAGGACCATTTGAAAAAAAACATTTTTTGGCTTGAAAGCATATACTCCTGAGGTGGTCCCATTTTCAGCAAGTCAGAATATGAGGATGGAATCTCAGGGAAATCGTGGGAAAACCTCTTATAAGCTATGAAACTTAAAACTCTACTGTAATACGGCACTTTAATTATATTATAGCAGTTTTCTAATACAGTTTTTTTCTCCCTCAGGGCTCGTCCGCGGCTTTGCCGACCCTATATCACTGTTTCTAATACAGTACTCACTACGTACATATATTTACACCAAGTATGGAACAATAAACAAACTTTAAAACAAAATCAGCCCGACTTCAAAATAGGTACTAAAAACCGAAAAGTAACTGAATTACCGCTTTTAGCCAAAACACAAAAATTTACTTAAATGAAATACTATTATATACCTTACCTACTTACCTGTTTGAGGTCGGTGCCAAGCCCAAAACACAACAGCTTAGTGAATAGTGGATTATAATTCTAGTGAACTATATAAATATGTTCTAAAAATCAACCCACGCTCACGCATTCCATCACGTGCGCGGAGCAACTTGTGATGTGGCGGAAGTGAAACTAGCCTATCTAACTACTAGCTCATTGGTGGGGACCAACTTCAAACAGATAAGTATAATATCTCATTGAAATTAATTTTTGCCTTTTGAATGAAACCTGTAATCCAGTTATTCTTCGCCTTTTAGTGCCTATTACATTTCCAAATTAATTTTTCGATTAAACGTCGTAAAAAATGTCAAAACATATAGAAAACATGATTTGGGAACGATTTTTTTGTCTGTCCGTATGTCTGTCTGTAGCCACGACAACTTTAGAACTAATTGAGATATCGTCTTCAAATTTGGGTAACAGTTAGCACCCGAGAAACGAACGATTCGGATTGTTTTTGGGTGAAATTGCTCCAGGGGTTACGGGATGAATGGAGGGTGATTTGGTGAAAATTGACATTTGTTTCGTTAAAATTCTAGTAATATAACGTTTTAGGGTTTTGTTTATTGGAAAACTTTCAATTTCATCAAACATATGGTATTCTGCGCTGAAACTAAATCAGGGGTTGAATGTGTGGCGGTGAAATATCGGAAATTTCGATTTTTTGTTTGTTGCTGAAACGGCGTAAAATGTCTCAAGACGTATAGAAAACTTGATTCTGGAACGAATTTTTTTTTTGTCAGTTGATCTGTCGGTCGGTTTGCCCGCTTTTACGTGTGTCTGTCAGTAGGTGCAATAACTTTCTAACGAATTAAGACATCATCATCAAATTTGGTATCCAACCCAACAAAGGAACGCTTCGAATTTTTTGGGCAAGATCTCCTTAGGGGACAGGATAAACGAGGGGTGATTTGGCGAAAGTTGACATTTTATCGTTAAAATTCGAGTAATATAACGTTTTAGAAGTTTATGTGTACAGGAATCCGAATATTTTCTTTGTGGTCTTGTCATGGACCCTAAATTCATCTCACGAGAATGTATTTCTGAGGAGAGTAGATTACCACAGCTATATGGAAGTTATGATTCAATTTGCAGCACTATTTTACACAACACCCTTAAAAGAATACCATTTTTGTTACATCAAGTGACCTAGGCGGCCATGCATTCGGCGCTCCTCTCCCAGTCCAGCGATCTGGAAAATGTTGGTTAAGAAAAGCATGAATGTTAGCTGTATGATAAACTGGCGCACAGTCATGTATAAACCACATACGATCATTATGCTAACAGGCAGTTAGTCTAATAATGGTCGAAGGTCTTCTAAACAGTGCTTTTAAACCATGTATAACAAGCGTATGTTTGGCTGACGGAAAATGTAAATTAAAAAAACACTGTTTTTCACTTACTTGTCTGAAACAAATGTCATAAATTGTGTTTGTAGTCAAAGCTATGTAACTATCTGTCCAAACTTTGTCATTTATTTGCTTTTATCTATTAATAGTTTTATAGTTTGTCAAATGCTTGTGATATTTTACACTACCAATTGAATTTAATATGAAAAGGTTTTCAAATTGGGAAAAAGTGGACATATATGATTGTTTAATTTTGTGCCATAGGAACGCTGAACGAGCTCAAGATGTGTACTTTCAGCGACATCCAGAAAGACGGCAATCAGGTTTATTGACCTTCAGAATGCTTAGAAATAATTTAATTACCTATGGTTCCTTTAAAAAACACAATCGAAATACAGTGCGTCATAAAAATCTGGTTTTGCAAAGTGTCATTGACAATTCTCCTACCTCCCTTCGTCAACTGGAAAATAATGTTGGAGTGCGTAAATCAACTGCTCAGAATTCTTAAAAAAGTAAGTATCGTGCATATAAAACACATATTAATCAAGGACTCCGAGATGGTGACTTAGAAAGGAGAACATTGTTTTGCAATTAGTTCGTAGAGAAGTGCCAAAAAAATCATCAGTTTCCGCTTAAGGTTCTGTCACAGCATAAAGAAGTTGTTGATTACGCTGTGGTTTTGTGGTCTGTTGAAAGCAGATTTACAAACTGCGGGATATTTAACACACAACAACGTGTATTGGGCCGATCAAAATCCGTTCTTAAATCGTGAGGTGCACCATCAAGTTAGGTGGGGTTTTAATGTAGGAGTCATAAACGGACACGTACTATTTAACATTTTTCATAATGATTTGACTGCACCTCGATATCTTTAAATATTTCAAAATTACGTCGACCAAACTTTAGAAAATTTACCTCTTCAAGATATAGCGAACATGTTGTTCCAGCAAGATGGAGAACCTCCTCATAATGCAAGAATTATAACTGACTATTTGCATCGGCAACATGGAAATAACTGGATCGGAAATCGAGGTCCGGTTGCCTGGCCTGCACGCTCGCCGGACCTTACGCCTCTTGCTTTTTGCATTTGGGATACTTAAATGATAAAGTTTATTGTACTCCTCATAATACGGTAGAAGAAGGCAACTTTAGTATCATAAATAAAAGATAATTTTTAAGAAATTGCATTATTTTTTTGTTTGGTTTCACAGCCCAGTAAGTGAAAAACTGTTTTTTAAATAAATTTGCGGTTTCCGTTATCAACAGATCGGCTTGTTATACACTGTTTAAAAGCTCTATTTATGCTCTATTTAATGGTGTATAAATCCATTATGGCGGTCGTAAGAAATAACAAATTTGGTTATGGTTGTAAAAAACTAGAAGGCCTAGAAAAAATTCGTTAAAGTCATTCGATTGGCCGCACTCGATAATACAAAACTACCAAATTTTATTAAATTTGTTTACAATATGGCGAAAGTATTTCAATCTTTTGAAAAACACAATGTTTAGTTTTTGCTCGATATTTTGAAACCCCCTGTAGATATTTTTAATTTCGATACAGCATCTGATTGAGCTCGGAATAGCGCAACTTTTTCCCATTTAACCAGAATTGTATCTCTTATCGAAATCCCCATGTAGTTACTTTTATCTGGGATACCTGTATATACAAGATCATGAGATGCAATTATGAGGATTAAAGTAAAAAAGTTAATTTTACTGGTATTTCCTGGACACAAAGTTTTAATCTGTACGACATTTTATAAAACCGTGATCATTTTTTGTATAGTCGACCAGCGACTTCCGCAGCAACTTGAATTCCCTGAAGACTGACCTGTGAAAGGTAGGTTGTTTTCGTTGCTTGTTATTAGATTGTAGGGTTTCTTTAATGGGTTCTTAAATATCTGCCGACAGTTTATGGGAAACTCACACCACAGTACCTGCCGTCGAGGCATACCTACACCTTTAAGACCTTTATATTCCTCAAGTTTACAACAGACAATATTAACAGTATCGGTCCTAATACCACCGTCCACCCGAATATCTACCTTATGACCGTTCGAGATTTCATTTAGACACTAATGAACTTCACTTTCGACTTTACGACCAGAATTATGATTTTTTATGAAGCTGGCCGTCCATAATTGACAATATATTACTTCTTTTGAGAATAGGGGTATTATACGACCATTGTATATGGCTTTTTTAATATTAATCGTATAAAAAGTAAATGATGATGAGGCTTGCTTGTAATTTTCAAGTAGTGTAATATAAAAGCTATAAAATCTGGAGAAATTCTGTCGCAATAATTTTTTAATAGATGGTATCAGTTTTATGTATGTAATTTGATAGGGAATATTGTTTAATATCCAGGCCATCTAAAATTGAAGCAAATCATGTTGGAGTGACATATCAGAACGCTGGGATGAGTAGCAAACTTCTATGTGGAAGAAGCTTAATTTGATTAAAAAAAAACGTTTTTTTAGGAAAATTTTCGGACAGGTTAACTCGAATTTTTTTATTCGATATTTTTTAATCGTTAATTGAATCATTTTGTCACCGCCACTTTTTCTCTCACCACATTAGGGTAATTCCGGGGGAGATGGCCATAGTTTTGATTTATTATATAATTAAATAGTATAAACACAAATAAATTATTTGTTTATTTTTTAATTTACACTTAGGCATATAGATACTGCAAAAACTTTAGTAGTAACCTAAAAATGGGCAAAAAAAACCTTTGGCCGTCTCTCCCAAAGCATTCGGGCGAGATGACAATAGAAGAGTGGGTGAGATAGCCAACTTAGAACTTATAAAACCTCATGTGTTTTCTTCTGTTTGCCCTTCCAATTCGGGTTTCCACATGGCTGACAAAAATTTTCATATGATGTGCAAGTCTCATGAAGCCGTAAATGACACCTGACGCAACGCATCCAGTCCACTTTTTTATTTGTTTGGTTGTAATCCTCGCCGCACCCCAGGCATTCATTCATTTTTATTAAACTCTTCACATCCTGATGATTCATCTCTTTCTAGTTCAATTTCTCTTTCGCTACTTGAGGATGGATATTCAATTTTTTCTTTTTCTTTTTTTTTCTTCTAAAGTTGAGTTTTTCAATTCTTTTCAATCCAGCCGCCTCTCTTTTCTTTTGAGCTGCATCCCTCTTGGTGTCTTTTTCTTTGCACTTGTCAATGTGCTCTGGCGAGGTCAAAATAGTAGCAACTTGTTTGGCACGCTTTCGTACAATGTTATTTTTTTCTAAAACAGGTGACAATTCCCTGAGGAATTTTGATGGTGTCTCATTGTCAGAAGAAGAACACTGTTGAGAAGTATGTTGAATTGGAGAGCGTGATTCAGAAGTAATTGTCTCTTCCGAAGTAGAACTTGGTTTTGAGTTACTTTGGACTGGTACAAATGCATAATCTGTCACCACTGTCGGGTTAAATGGCATTATACCTGTAGACTTGAAACTTGAAGTTGCGTTTTGGGTGGTAGCGGATTTTCCCCGGCCTGCTTGCACTAATTTACCAAACTGAAGCCCTGTTAGTCGTCTTCCAGGGTGTTGCTTCAACCAAAGGCGACAGGCTTTATAGAAATGCATTTTAAGGGATTTAAAAAACACCTATCCAGTGGCTGAAGGTAATGGGTCGTATGGATAGGCAGAGAGAGAGAGAGAGAGAGAGAGAGGGAGAGAGCAAAATAATATCATTTGAATCAGCAAACTTAAGCATTTCTACAGAGTTTACATGAGAGCTTTTATGGCTGGTGACCTGGACAGTAAAAGCGTGCATTCGCTGGGTTCCCCTGGTAGATCTGTTGGAGGCAGCAGGTGGAGGAACTATGGGAGAAAGCTTCTCCGAGCAGTGCCCGTGCATATATATATATATATATATATATATATATATATATATATATATATATATATATATATATATATATATTTATTTATTTATTTATTTATACGAGAGATAGGTCACCAACGGAACGTCGGTGGGCAAGGGATGGCAGCATTTGTGTGAGGGTAAGATCACCGATGAGACGTATAGCTCTCTTATGAATGGCGTCCAGGATAGCGAGTGTAGAAGCGGCAGCGGCACCCCAGATGTGGGAGCAGTATTCGAGGTTTGACCTTATTTGTAAAGTATATAAGGTATACAGATTAACTGGTGAAAAGTATTTGCGAGCCCGGAAGAGGAAATATATAAAATATACAGGGTTTATAAACGTATATGGTCTATGGATAAGTTTACACCATTAAAGTAGATCACTATTGTGTTTTTGTAGCGAATTTCCATTAAGAAAAATGCGCTCATGAAAAGCTTTTGAAAAAATCTCTTCAGATGAGCGCGAATTTGGTTTCTCGGATCCCAAAACCAAGGTCCGTTAAAATATATATATATATATATATATATATATATATATATATATATATATATATATATATATATATATATATAAGTATCAGAGCGATAACTCAAAAAATACTCAACTGACTTGGTACATATCTTCATTTTATTAAGGCCACAAACGAGTTCGTATATTAGCTATAACGGAGATTGTTTATAACGCTATATTTGTATTAGAGTAACTGGAATGAGATTTTACATGTGGCTAGAAATGGTGTAAATAAACCTATGTTGTGAATTTGAAGTGATTTGGTGTACAATATTTAGAGCTTTTGCCAAATTTAAAATAAAATCTGAAAGACATGCGTTGAAACCACTTAGTGGCTAAAGTCCAATGTCTGATAGACAGAGTAGGTAACTGCCATGCGTAAATTGATATATACATCAACGGTAACCAAACTAAATAAATAATAGGCATAAAACATACTACCCGAACCAACAATCGTGAAATCTTTTATTAATCGATTTTGATGAAGCTCGGCAATAATCCTTCTTTTATTAGTAGCTTGGATCAGTTCGTTAGCCAGCCCTATCGGACCAGTTTTTCTGCAAAAAATTTGATTTTTGTGGAAGAAATTTGTATCAAAGAATAAGAAAGTTATTTTGATGAAATTTGGTTGATGTATTGCTCCCGTGAATGCGTTACTACATATCAAACTTCAACTTTTTAGGTTTATAGAAAGTTGAGTTATACAAATTTGAAGCATTTAATGAAAATTCGCTACCATAACGCACTTACTGCCTCCCGAACTTTTTTGTTTTATTTTTGCATTTTAAAAAAAGAATAGTGCACAGATTACATACGCTTCGAACAGGATCTCATTCTTGTTTAAAACGCCTGAATAACTTTGTCACCTTCGAGCCTAAAATTATAATTTTCAGCAGACATTTTGTTATTGTTGATATTGAAAAAACCGGTTTCATTGGGTTGAATAAAATGAAATCATTCTGGCGATTAATAAGGAAAAATACTGCTACGTTTATAATTTGTATAATTTGGCAGATACTTTACTTTTCTGAGTATGAATTAGGTTTCCTGCTGGAAATCTTTTGTAACTTTAATGAAATTTGTAATACGACTTTCTTTTAAAGAGATTTACACTATCTACAGATATAGCAAAATTTAATATTTTAGCGTCATAGAAAATTGAGTTTTGGGCATTTTTCTCAAAAGGATCCAGCGTGTCATCCCAGAACAGCAGTCTAAATTACATCTACTACTTATCTGTAACATCTTTTCTTTAAAATCTAATTAGTCTGCTCCACAGTCCATCTAATCAATATTCAAAGTTAAATTAATATTGAGTCATTTTTCTTTCATTTAAATGGAGCAACTACATTATATTACTGTGATAATTGTGAATAAATCTATTTTATCGTATTTTGAATTTTATTTGCATGTCTCACACCCCACCAACCACGAGTGCTAACACCCATGCCCTGTACTTAATTTGTGTTAAAGCTTATGCCCTGATTGAGCAGCTAATTCAATATAAATTATTTATTATTAATTGGGCATACAAAATGTCATTATACTGTCTCCCCAATGTGGACCTATAGGTTTTAAAATTAGCTATACTTGCGTTTAGGCATTTGTTTTAGTTCAATTAATATTAGCTATACTGCCTCCCGAACAGTGGGGCTATATATTCAGTTCCTTTAAATTAAGCTATACTGGCAGTAGAACACAAGATCTTTTGATAATAGAGAGATATCGATGGTAACACTTTCGAAAAAATTCTTCAAATGTACGCATACTAGGACCTCTAAAATCGATCTTCAAGGTATGTGTAAGTTTAAAGTATTAACTTTAGTAATATGTCGTATAATAATGGTGTATAATTCTTATGAAAATTCACTACTATAACGCACTTGCTGCGTCCCGACTTTTTTTAATTACTGTTTGTAGAGGTGTCTTTTCTTTCTTTCCTCATTACATATTTTTACCATATCCGTTGTTGTTATAATATGTCTAGAAGATTGTGAGGTATACGACAGGGTCGCCATCTCAGTGCGGAACCAAGTAGTATGTTGTCACGGCAGCTTCAATTAACACAAAATGTTATAAATAGAGACTGTGTACAACCAACCAACAATTTTGTAAATTGTCAACCCTGGTCCTTCCTTCCCTAATACGGGTACAATGTATGTATATCTGTAAATAGTAGTGGCGGGCTTTATATGGGATTTCTGCTTCTAACCTATTTTTCAATGATAATAATCATTATTGAATAAAATGACGGGAGGTTCAGACGTGCTTTTGAACGCTCCGCAAAAACCGTGTAAACGATGCAGAAGTGTCGCGAAAATAGGACTAAAATGCATCAAGTGTGGTACTGTGTCACATGCTTCATGCCTAAAAATGTTAAAAAGCATAGAATATTTGACGGAAAATACGATAAATTGTTGTGAAAATGAAAGTAATGCAGGTGTATCAAGTGAAAATATAAAATCTCCATCGGTTCAAGAAAGTGTAGTTCCATATCAAATAGAGATAAGATATCTTAAAGAGCTGCTTATACAAAAGGAAATTATTATTGAAAACAAAAATAAATTAATTCAGGAACAAGATAGTGAAATATCGGTTCTTAAATCTCATATTGGTTTAATAAAAGAAAATGCAGAATTGAAAAATAAACTGAGTGGAAAGGAAAATGCAAAAATTCGTGATGAAAAATACCCTGAAAACTATGCTAGAAAATATGCTAATAGAACTGAAGATCAATCAAGTAATGTAAACGACAAACAAAAAAATAAACAGAGTGCTCAAATAAAAATAAATGCTAATGGAAACACTCAAAAATTAGATAATGCAAATATAAGACAATCTGAAAATAAAGATAAGAATATAAACGAAACAGAAGAGGTACAATTAGATATTATGCCAAAGGATAATGAACTTCTAGACAATTGGACAAAAGTGAATGAGAAGAAAAGAAAGTATAAACAAAGAATTGTAAATGTTGGTACTAATGAAACATCGGATGCTTTCACTGGAAGAGAAATAAAAAATAGAAGAGCCTGGCTATTTTTTGGCAGAATCAAAGACAATGTCAATAAGGACATTGTAGTTAAATACATATCTGATAAATTAAAAGTTAAAAGCGATGAAATAATAATAGACGAAATAGAAACAAAATATGAGAAGGGTGATAACAAGTGCTTTCGCATAGGAGTGGACTTTACTTTTAAAGAAAAGCTGTATGAATCTGATTTTTGGCCAAAAGGTGTGGTTTTTAAAAGATTTCGTTTTGATTTTAATAAAAAAGATAGTCAACAAAAAGAAAATGTTTTAAATGATTTTTTATAAGTAACATAAATGTAAATGGAATTTTATTTTATCAAAATATACAATCACTTAGATCCAAAATAACAGAAATAGAAGCTATAATATCAGACAGTACGGAAATGCTTTGTTTTAGTGAACACTGGCTGCATCAAGATGAAAGACCAACAATCGCTGGGTATAATCTTTCTTCCATTTCTACAAGACAAGATATGCATCATGGGGGAACTTGCATTTATGTTAAACAGGATAGAAAGTATCAAGACATGAAAGAAAGTACACATTGTATAGATGGGCATTTTGAATACAGTGCTGTAGTATTGGAGGAGTATAAGTTAATCACAATATGCTTGTATCGTCCACCAACAGGTAAACTTGACATCTTTTACAAAAAATTGACTGAGGTGGTTGACGAATTTAACAATAAATTAAATATATATAATTTAATTATATGTGGAGATTTTAACTTAAATTACTTGACAAAAAACCCTCACATCAGAAGACAAATTAATTTCTTAAATAACCTTTTAAATACGTATGGACTAAGACCTCAAATATCCAAACCAACTCGTGGAGAATCGTTACTAGATAATGTATATATAACCAAAAACTATAAAAGTGTAGCAGAAGTAATCAATACAGCTTTATCTGACCACGAAGGTATAAGGGTTAATTTTGAAATAAACGAAAACTTAAATCAATATAGGAGATATAAAAGAAACTTTAGCAAAACAAAATTGAAAGCAATAAAAGAAGAACTATTGTCTGTTGATTGGGAATATTTATACAGTATAGAAGATGTAAATGAAGGTTATAAAGAATTTCAGAAAATAATTTCAACCAAAGTTCACAGTATCATGCCACTAAAAATTGTTAAAATCTCAAAGCATACTAAAACATGGATAACACAAGGTATAAAGATATCATGTAAGAAGAAGAGAACTCTATATGAACTGCAAAAGAAATGTGAGATTGATAAATCAGTATATACAAAGTATAGCAAACTCCTAAGAAAAGTCATCTGCACAGCAAAATTTCTGGAAAATGAAAGAAAAATAAATGGGTCTGATAATAAAACAAAAACAATATGGAAAGTCATAAAACAACAACAACACACAGAAAAAATGTCACCCAAAATTACAGACAATAAGACAAACAAAGTAAAGGTCTTAAATGAAGCAAATAATATATTTTTGCATATGTGTCCAAATATCCAAGCTGCAAAACCTTTGCTAGACAAAATAGAAGATAATGAGAAAAGTTTCTTTTTAACTCCAGTCACAGAAGATGAAATATATCATGTCATTATTGGGCTGAAAAACACAACAGCAGAAGGATGGGATGAAATTCATATGGTGATTTTAAAGAAAAGTGCAGATGTATTGTCGGCACCATTATGTCATCTAATTAATAAAACTTTTGAAACAGGTATATTTCCAGACAACGTACGCACCTTATACAAGAAAAGTAATACCACAGGCAACACAGAAGATCTTAAAAACTACAGACAGATAGCAATTCTACCAAACATATCAAAAATTTATGAGAAGGTATTACAAACACGAATTATAAAGTTTTTTGAACAAAACAATCTGCTTACGAAATACCAGTACGGCTTTAGAAGAGGGAAAAATACAATAAAATCAACCTACGAAATAATATCCGCAATGTATGATGCTTTTAATGATGCTCAAGTGGTATATGGACTTTTCCTTGATTTAAGTAAGGCATTTGACTCGATAAGGCATGATATCCTGTTAGCAAAACTAGAAAAATATGGTATTAGAGGTATTCCTTTGAAGCTTTTAAAATCTTATTTAGATAACAGAAAACAGAACTTAGTTGAGTATGGTGACGATGGCAAGAAAATAAGTTCCACATATGGAATCATAAATAAAGGAGTTCCCCAAGGTTCAATTTTTGGACCTTCCTTGTATATAATTTACACAAACGACCTGCCAAACTGGATAGATAAAAGGATCAACATGTATGCTGATGATACCGCAATTGTTTTTTCAGACCATAACATCCCCAGACTTAAGACTGACATACAACAAGTTTTGTCTAAAATACAGTATTGGTTCACGGTGAGTAACCTGACACTGAATCTTCATAAAACAACGGTTGAGTTCAACACCAAAGCAAAGGAAGAAGAAAAAAAGAACATTGAACTGGAAGCTTCAAAATCCGTACCATTGGTATACTCAGCAAAGTTTCTTGGGTTAAAACTAGACGCGAAACTGGACTGGAAGAACCATATAGACGAATTGGCCAAGAAAATTTCAAAAAGCACGTACCTTTTAAGAACGCTCTCTAAAGCATCTTCTAAAGCTACAGTGATTACAGCTTATAATGCATTGGTTGGATCTATATTAAGATATGGGATAATACTGTGGGGCGGTTCAGTAAATATGAATAAGCTGCTTTTAGCACAGAAGAGATGCATACGATCAATGTTTAACCTGAAACAAGATCATAGTTGTAGAAGCTATTTTAAAGAAAATGATATACTTACGTGCTATGCCATTTATGTACTGGAGGCTTCACTTTTTGTGAAACAAAACATGGACATATTTTCTACAAATATACAAGATCACGACTATGAGCTACGTGGAAAACAAAATTTAAACCTGCCCAGAGCAAGAGTCACTCGGCTACAGAAAAATGCAAAATTTAGTTTAATAAAAATTTACAACAAGATTCCAAAAACAATCCGAGATGAAACAAACAAGCATTTTAAAAAATGCGTAAAAAATATATTGGAAGGGAACCCTATATATACCATGGAAGAATTTTTCAATATGAACTTTTAGTTTTGAATTTACTTTACTAGAAATGTATTGTATAAAATAGGGATGTATTATATGTAGAATTTGTTTTGATTTATTTATATTGTACAAATGATAAGCTCAACACCCAACAGGTAATATAGTTAAATTGACTATATATATTGAGTTAATAAATGATATCTATCTATCTATCTATGTCGTATCTATATTTTATTCATCCTCTGATGAATGTAGCTTTGTTGGCGAACCAATCGTTTTTGTAAAATGTGTTGTGTTGAACTGGGTATTTCATCAGTGTTCATCACAAGCTCTCCCATGATAAATATGTTGCGAAACTAATAACTTTTTGTTTAGAATTCCGTTAGAAATAGGAGTATGTAACATACAAAAATGGGAATACTTTTTTATTATTTTATTGAAATACCTACCGAAAGACGACACGTACACAAACAGACCGCGATATACACACTCGCATATACAGGTACAGACAAACGACATGGGTAGGTAGGTAGGTATAGAAACACTTTCCTATTTTATTCAAGCTCATATCCGTATATAATTTTTGTTTTGAAAGGAAGCAGTAAATCAACCATTTGAGCCTGTAATCAATTAGATATGGTGACCGGCTAGATACCGAATGCATTCCGATGTTTCCAACTAGGACGAGACTTGTCCAAATTAGCAGGAGGCTTCCATAAGTGGTATCAGATAAAACGTCAACTCACCAGTATCATACAGTGTTTTATTCATTCTGGTTTTAATAGAGTAATCATTAACGTGAATTGCGTTTTCCTGATACGTTTATTACTGTTAATTGTCTAATTAAGTTAACGAAATTGATGTGATATATTTTATCAACGAAAGATATATTGGGCCCTACCTTACATTAGAGGCATAAAGGTTTTAATTATCTACCACGAATTCCTTGTAGGGGAGAAAGAAGCAGCCTTTCTGAAACTGACAAAGTGTTGTAGCTTTCCATCTGAAACTGTATGGTAACCAAATTTGGTAGGTAGGTGTACGATATTAAAAGGAAACTATATACCAAAAGGTATATTTCTATGTTACAAGAAAAAAAAGCTATAAAATATATTTGGTGCCAGATCATTTCAATGAAAATTCACTACCATAACTCACTTGCTGCGTCCAGACTTTTTTGTTAACATTTTAGACAAATAAAATGACTTAACAATCTAAACATAAATTTGAGAACTTATCAAACTACTACATACAGATTTGGAGACTACTTCTCTGGCTTCAATGTTGGTTTCGTTTCTGAAGGACGTAGCCAGCACGTAAGCTAACTGGATCAGGTTGCCCTTCTGAATTCTAGATGTTCTTCAACGTTTCTGTAACAGGTTTCGCTACTTGACAGCACCCTCAGACAGAAGAAAATTGAATTAATAGGAAATCATGACAACTACAAATAAAGATCTGTTGTTATGTTATGATGTTTTGATCAAAAAATAAAAAAGAAATGAAATTTATATAAAACAAGAATGACGGATGACGCCTTCAAAATGTCTACGTGATGTATGTCAATATTTAACATTAAGATATAACTAAGCTATAACAGTAATAACTATAATAACAATTACAACAATAAAATAACTACTTAAGCAATAACGGTAATAAAGCAAACTCTATTCAATGAAAATATTGACACACATAAACTCATTATCTCATTACAACTTTTTTGACAAATTGGTAAATTTATTTTGTTTGATTTATTTAATGAGGAAGAAGAATATTTAAGAAAGAAGGAGCCGTCTAATCAGTTTGCTGATTTAAAAACAAAGTTGCCATTCTCATGTATGTGCTTTTTTTACTTCTTAAGCTTCAAGAAAGTCTAGTTTACGCATGTCGGTACAAAAATGTAGTGGTTTTATGCGGTTATTTATTTTCTGCTGTCTCAGGATGCTGTTAAGCAGCGAAACCGGTTACAGAAACGTTAAATAACATCCTAGAACATCTAGAATTCAAAAGGACCGCTTGCTCCAGTTAGCTTTCGCGCTGGCCTTCATAAACAAAAACCAACAGTGAAGCCAGAGAAGTAGTCTCCAGGTCTGTATGTAGTATGGACCAGTTTAACCAAGTAAGGGCAACAACAATCAATGAATTATCAAACTACGTCACGCAGTATTTTGTTTTCCAGGAGCTTTATTTGTTTTAGAATCTTCGTTTAGGAATCATTAAATGTCACATTTACTTTTGTCATTACCGTTACCCGTCGAGGTTTAATTGACTCTCCAAAATGTGAAGGACCATCAGTAGATATCCAGCATGGCAAAAAGTCTCCAATAAATTTTCTGCAAACGTTTTAATTAAACGAGGAAAAGAAACTATCGATGCCGAAATTTTAGACATTGTCAAACAGATTTCATGCAACACTTGCTTTTTACAAGCAGCATCTCCTCCAGAATCTTTGTTTAAAAATCGTCAATATTACAAGCTTTTATTTAACTTGAGCTGTTGGTATGTTTAGGTTAAACTTTGCAAATCAATGTTCAACCCCTTATCAGATTGGGCTGAAATTTAATACGCATGTATAGATCAGGTGTAGAGCCTCGGTGGTCCAGTGGTAAGACCATGAGCCTCTGGACTGAAGGGTACTGGGTTCGATTCCCAGTGTTCCCCTTTCACTTTTTCAGTACATACTTTAAAGTTAACATCAACCGAGGCTGTGGCATTGGATTTAAGCAAGTTAAATGTCTGCACGTTACGCCCTTTGGAGTGGGCGTAAAGTTGTCGCTCCCGTATCCATGCGATGTTGGGCACGTTGAAGATGTTTCCCCTTCTTACAGAAACGCAGGGGTTCGGCAAAATCTCTAGGATAGTGAGGTGAAACTGTTCCCTGGCGTCGGTGATTGGCTATATTCGCGGAAATAGGCCGACGTTAAAGAAAAAAATAATGGGCTTATTAGGTTAGCATTTACAGCACTGGTTTTTCCATTGTGAAGATCAAGGTCAAATCCATATTTATATACTTAACACATTGACAGTGACTGAATGAGTCTGTTCTCGAAGTCAAACTTCTATTGATTTTTTTTTCCTTTTTTTTTTAAAAAAAAAAAGGGGACAAGTAAAGAAAAAAAGTCGGTGTTCGGTTCGGCCAGAACAGATACCAATTCGAGCGCCACCACTTTAAACTCTGGTTTTGATATAGAAGATATTCCGAAACTTGGGAGGTAAAGTTATAAAGATAGTTGAAAAACCTCGTCCTGCAATTAATATACAAAAACTAACGGGACGCAACAAGTGCGTTATGGTAGTGAATTTTTATTAAATGCTTTAAATTTCAATAACTCAATTTTCTATAAACTTAGAAAGTTTAAATTTGGTGCGTAGTAAGGTCTCTCCTAAGGCAATATATACGTGGAATTTCATTAGAACAGCTTTGTAATTTTCGGAGAAAAATTTTTTTTTGAAAGAAAACTCAAAATTTTTTCGGAAAACCCCGTCCGATTTTCCTGACTAACGAACTCATCCAAGCCATTAATAAAAGAAAGGCACTTGCCGAGTTTCATCGAAATCGGTTATTTATTTTTTGAGTTATCAGACGGATATATATATATATATATATATATATATATATATATATATATATATATATATATATATATATATATATATATATAAATCAAACTGACCCCGGATATGGGTTCTAGGGGTGCTAGTTCGTTCTCATTTGAAAAAATTTTGCAAAGTCTCACCATGGATACCTCTCTATTAGTTAATTTTTTTAAATAAAAATTCACTAATACACAAAAATATGCCTCGGATTTCGTTCCTCTCTTTATCGGGGTTTAACTAAGACGTAGTATTAGGTGTTTGTTTAGTTGTAAGTAGCATAGAATTTTACATCCTCTAGTGACGCTAACTTTGTTAGTGAAATGATCATCAGGTCTTTAAAAAGATATGTTGTGATGATTTGGATTCTCCAAGTGTCTTTATCACTGCTTATCACAGGTTCCACGCTGATATATTCGGGTATTATTCCATTCACATGAGATCATGTCATTTTCCGAGATTTTCAACATTTCTGAGTGAATGTTTAATACATAGGTAACACGCGTTAGATTTTAATTTAATTATAATATTCTCTTAATTTTGTAAACTAGAGACCAAATAATGAATCTAAGCTCCAACAGCAGTTCTTAGTATAGTCAGTCACTTATAACATGGAATCTGTGAGGAAATCAAAACCCTGCAGTCTTATTCATTGTTAATTTGTTCTATGCTATGGCTATAATAGTGGGTACCGGTTTTAGAGAAAAAATCCAGCCGTCTGGGTCTCTGGACTGCGTCCATAGAAGTTCGCAAGATGTGAGGCCCGTAGAGTGACATTCACAGAGTCAACTACAGCAATTCGTCACAAAGTATTAACAATGGACAATACGCCTCGTGATTTCATTCCTTCTGAGAGTATTAAAGATGTGTTATTGCACCTACAATTTCACATTCGATTGTTAAAGACATAAGTTTTTAATTCTTAATGTGAAGCGGCAGCATACTAGTCTCTATAACTCGTAAGCAATATATATATATATATATATATATATATATATATATATATATATATATATATATATATATATATATATATATATATATATATATATATATATATATATATATATATATATATATATATATATATATATATATATAGAGAAAGATTTCCGCGGTCTTCAATGAGACATACTTGGTTCTCGGGTTGAACAGCGTCTTGAATCTATCAAAACTCGACGTTTAGGCTCATGTTTTGGAGCCATTTTTCAAGAGGTAAAGGAAATATGTAAGGACACTCTAAGGCCTCAATATGCCTACTCCTTAGACGGTGGACAAAGGTGGGTTGGGTTGTTGTAGCTCGATTACGTGGCCTCAATCTGCCTACTCCCCAAATTTCGCCAGATATCGTCTGTGAGGTCTCAGTGTGTTCAACCCTAGGCCTCAGAGAGATCTGATCATATATTCTGGACGCGGCTCAACCTGAGAACCAAGTATGTCTCATATATATATATATATATATATATATATATATATATATATATATATATATATATATATATATATATATTCGAGTGATAACTTATAAAATAATGCATCAATTTTGACCAATTCATTGATTGTTGTTGCCTTTACTTGGTGAAACTTTTCCATACTGCATACAGACTTGGAGAATACTTCTCTGGTTTCACTGTTGGTTTTTAGTGGTGAAGGACGTAGCCAGCGCGTGAGCTAACTGGAGCAAGTGGCCCTTCGAATTCTGGAAGTTCTAGGATGTTCTTCAATGCTTCTGTGACTATAGTTTCGCTGCTTGACAGCATTTTCAGACAGATTAAAATTGAATTAGTACGAAATCATGACAACTACAAATAAATATCTGTTGCTATGTTATGATATGATGTTTTGATCAAAAAATTTTATCAAATTGAAAATAAAATGAAACACAGATGACAGATGAGGTTTTCAAAATGTCTATGTGATGTATGTCAATATTTAACATAAAAACTAGAACTAGCCTATAATAACTATGATAACAGTTACAACAATAAAATAACTAAACAATAACAGTATAAAAGTAGTTTCTATACAACGAAAATATCGACATACATCAACTCATTATTTTATTACAACTTTTTTGAAATAATAGTTAAATTTATTTTCTTTGACATATTTAATTAGAAAGAAGAATATCCAAGAAAGGGGAATTCATTAAATCAGTTTGCTCGTTTAAAACAAGGTAGTTATTGTCGTGTGTGTGCCTTTTGACTTCTAAAGCTTCAAAAAAATCTAGTTTACGTTTGTCATTATAAAAATGTTGTGGTTGTATGCGGTTATTTATTGTAGGTCTATGTTCGGTATCAATAATATGTTTTGCAAATGTAGATTTGTCAGCGTGGTTATTTCTAAATGCAGAAATATGTTCTTTGTATCGGGTGTTAAAATTTCTAGAAGTTTGACCTATGTAGATTGCGTTACAATGTGTACAAGCTAATTTATAAACTCCAGCTTTTGTCAGGAAACAAGATTTTTCTTTCGCGTTAAATAACAAATCACGCGTCGTGTTGTAAGATTTAAAAGCTACCTTTGTATTTGTACAAGTGTTTAAAATTTTTGAAATGTTTTCTGAAATGGTTCCAAAATAAGTTATCGAAACGTATCTGTTGTCTTCTTTGTCTCTAATATTTGGATAAATTAAATTTATCGCTAATTTGTATTATTTTTTCTCTATTATTTTATCTATTATTTTAACAGAGTAGCCATTATTAAATGCTGTTTGCTTAATTATTGAAATTTCTTTTTCAAAATTGTTTTGTGACATAGGTATTGAAAATGCACGATGTATCATAGAATGATAGGCTGACAGCTTTTGTGAAAAAGGGTGACATGAATCGTATGGTATGGTTGTGTCAGTGTAAGTTGGTTTCCTATATATTGAAAAGTCAAATGAATTATTTTCTAATTTTCTAATTGTTAAGTCTAAAAAGTTTATACAACTGTTAGCTTCTTCTTCTAAAGTAAACTTAATATTTGTGTGAAAGCTATTAATAAAATTTAAAAATTCATTTAATTCTGTATGACTACCTTGAAAACATGCTAAAATATCATCTACGTATCTGTACCAAAAGACAATATTATGTGAAAGTTCTGATGTTAAAATTTGGTTTTCTAAGTTTTCCATAAATATGTTGGCTAATAAAGGTGACAACGGACTACCCATAGGCAGACCTTCATTTTGCATATAAATTTTATTATTAAATTTAAAATAGTTTTGTTTTATACATTCATTAAAAAGATTCATTATTTCTTGTCTTTTTATGACATTTACGTTCTTTTCTATTAAAACGTTTTCTAATAGAGGTAAACATTCTTTAGGGGGTATCTTAGAATACATGCTACAAACATCAAACGAGACTAATTTACTATTTGTGGGAATAATTAAGTTATTTAATTTTTGTGTAAGTTCATAAGAATTCTTAACTGAATATTTTGGAAAGTAATTGTATTCTTTAATAAGTGAAACCAGTTTGCTCGCTATCTTATGATTAGGTGTATTAACATAGCTAACTACTGGTCGCACTGGTATATTTGGCTTATGAATTTTCAGGTGGCCATATAATTTTGGTGGTTGCGGGCTTTTATATAAAAAAGATATTTCTTTTCTTGTTGAATAAACAGAGACACATTTTTAAGTTCATTTTTTAGTTTTGTCTGAAACGCGTTTGTTGGGTCTCTCCTAATTTCTGTTAAATTTTCCGTAGTAATAAAATCATTAATTTTAATGTTATATGCGTCCCTACTTATAGCTACAGTTGTATTTCCTTTATCAGCTTTAGTAAAAACTAGATCATTGTCTAATATTTTATGCTGAACAGATTTTAAAATTTGAGTTTCGTTAATTTGACGTTTGTCATATTTTGAAGTTAAATGTCTCAAAAATTCACATATTTTTAATTTTTCATATTGCCTTATAGATCTGGAAGCAATTTCGGATTCAGAAGCTAATATCTCTTTAATTTTGTTTGTAAATTTAAATTTTGGGCAGTATTTATATCCTTTATTTAGAAAAGAAATTTCTTCAGTTGTAAAAATTGTATCGCTTAGGTTTTCAAACCTTTTGTAAAACTTATGTGTTTGTGGGGGAGATCTTTCTCGATTATGTAAATGTTGTGTGCTTTCTAGGTTTCTAATTTTGTTTGTCTGTGTTAAGCGTTTTTTAAATTTCAATTCACTAACTAAAATATGTATTTGGTCATCTAATATATCAAATTCTACTGGATGTAATTTATAAGCAAGTTCTGAATGGATTACCTTGATATAAAGAAGCAAACTATCACGAATTGATAACCATTTCTTGGATTCTTCTTTCAGTCAGATGAAATTGGCTTTTCTAATAGCAATTTTTGATTGATTTGATGTTATAGTAGTTGTTATGATTACGTACTTCGGGATGACCTTCTTTCTTATGCACTCTTGGTTAAACCATGCATTCTGTGAAGCGTTCATCTGCTTGATTTTCAATTTTCTATACAAATACAAAGGTAGCTTTTAAATCTTACAACACGACGAGTGATTTGTTATTTAACGCGAAAAAAAAATCTTGTTTCCTGACAAAGGCTGGAGTTTATAAATTAGCTTGTACACATTGTAACGCAATCTACATAGGTCAAACTTCTAGAAATTTTAACACCCGATACAAAGAACATATTTCTGCATTTAGAAATAACCACGCTGACAAATCTACATTTGCAAAATATATTATTGATACCGAACATAGACCTACAATAAATAACCGCATACAAGCACTACATTTTTATAATGACAAACGTAAACTAGATTTTTTTTGAAGCTTTAGAAGTCAAAAGGCACACACACGACAATAACTACCTTGTTTTAAATGAGCAAACTGATTTAATGAATTCCCCTTTCTTGGATATTCTTCTTTCTAATTAAATATGTCAAAGAAAATAAATTTAACTATTATTTCAAAAAAGTTGTAATAAAATAATGAGTTGATGTATGTCGATATTTTCGTTGTATAGAAACTACTTTTATACTGTTATTGTTTAGTTATTTTATTGTTGTAACTGTTATCATAGTTATTATAGGCTAGTTCTAGTTTTTATGTTAAATATTGACATACATCACATAGACATTTTGAAAACCTCATCTGTCATCTGTGTTTCATTTTATTTCCAATTTGATAAAATTTTTTGATCAAAACATCATATCATAACATAGCAACAGATATTTATTTGTAGTTGTCATGATTTCGTACTAATTCAATTTTAATCTGTCTGAAAATGCTGTCAAGCAGCGAAACTATAGTCACAGAAGCATTGAAGAACATCCTAGAACTTCCAGAATTCGAAGGGCCACTTGCTCCAGTTAGCTCACGCGCTGGCTACGTCCTTCACCACTAAAAACCAACAGTGAAACCAGAGAAGTATTCTCCAAGTCTGTATGCAATTTTGACCAAGTTTGGCAAGTCTGTTTTTTTGTAAATCTCTTGGACGAGTTGGTTAATCAGACCAATCGGAGCAGTTTGTCGTAAAAACACAAGTTTTTCTCTGAAGCTATTTTGATGAAATAGGGTGCACATGTGGCCCTAATTGAAACATATGCACATATCAAAATAGAAGTCCATATGATTATAGAAAATTAGGTTGTTAGAGTTTGTAGTAATACATTCGCCACCATAACAACTTACTGCGTTTGTATTATTATAAACAATATTTTACGAGGTCAAAACGAGAATGAACTAACTTCTCCAAAATACGGTAGTAGTGCTGGCATCGATTCTCGATTAATCGAAAGACGCAATTTTACACATCGCAGAAATTCGAAAAATTCAAACAATCGAATCATCGATAAATTGAATAATCAGATAAACGATTTTCTCTAATATCGGCGATGTGAAAATTGGCGATTTTGGATTAATCGATAAATAGAATAATCTAATATAACTGATCATTGAACGGGCAAACAGGACTCTGAATCAGTGAATGTGCACAATTGTCACGAACATTCGGATGTAGATCCACATGCTACAATAACCCACTATTTCCAAAATGAATGTGTGGGCAGGTATTGTTGGAGGACATTTGGTTGGCCCGGTTATTTTACCAAACCGCTTAAACGGCGCAACATAGTTGCTTTTCTTGCAAAATGTTCTTCCTGAGCTACTGGAGGAGCTGCCCTTACCACTGCGCAGCGAAATGTGGTTTAGGCACGATGGGGCGCCACCACATTTCACTAGAAATGTTTGTGGATTTTTAAACCACCATTTTCCAAATCGATGGATCGGCCGTGGAATTAATTGCCCTCAACATTGCTCAGCACGGCCACCAGACTTGAATAAATGTGACTTTTTTCTCTGGGGGTTTTAAAAGAATCTGTGCATTTGACACCAGTTCAAGCGGAGAGAGAGTCGCATCAATAATAGGTGGACCATTATTAAAAGTAACATCCAATTACTTAACAGAGTAGACTTTAATTTTCGACAAAGGGTGCCGTTATGTGTTAGAGAAAATGGAAGTGATTTTGAACAATATATTTAATTGCATACAGACTTGGAGAATACTTCTCTAGCTTCACTGTTGGTTTTTAAAAAAAACCAACAGTGAAGCTAGAGAAGTATTCTCCAAGTCTGTATGCAGTATGGACAAGTTTCACCAAGTAAGGGCAACAACAATCAATGAATATATTTAATGTTTTTTTTTTATTTATTAGTTTTTAATAGCGCTTGTTAAATTTCAGATATGTTAGTGTTTAATAACGTCTTCAAGGGACATAATTTTGTTTTAATCTCAACAATAGAGATCTGAATTTTTTAAAAGAGGGGTGGTTTGTCGAAAAAATTACAAGAGGAAAAAAGATATAAAATTTAATTTGATATAAAACTGATAGACTTTAACTTTTAGTTAGGTTAGGGTTTAAAAAAAATCAAATCGTTAAAAGGTTCACATTTTTTGAGTTTATACCTACTTAAAATTTTTGTTAAATAACGATGTTGATAAAAGAAAGCCACCTATCAAATTTGGTTGTTCTATGTTACGGCACTGCTGCAATACAGCTGTTTCTTATAATTATTAAAGAATCTTCCGAGGTCAATATTTCACCAACCCTGTGTGCCAAAGAAAAATTCTATATAAAAATCTGCATGCTATGAGGTCCTCTTACACGCACACATTCTGTGTCCATTGAGTTGTGACTCACCATGTATGTATGTATGTATGTAAATATATATATATATATATATATATATATATATATATATATATATATATATATATATATATATATATATATATACAAGGTGGCGCATTGAAAATGAAACAAACGGATTTGCGTCCAGAGAAATTATTTTTTTAAGAAACGCTGAAACAAGTTAATTTTAATATTGAGGGGGACATGTTTTGACATAAAACTCAACTTTGTCACATCAACCCCATAAGGGTGGTGATAACAACCCCTATATTTTTAATAGGGAACATGGGTCTAGTGTTACATCATTTGAAAGCCCTTTCTTTTCTGAATTCAGCACACAAATTTTTTTGGAAGTTTTATCAACTCGTTTAAAAATTATTCACAGTTGGAGTTGCAAGAACGTATTTCATTCATTGTGATAAGAAATGCTCTAAATAGTCAATTTTTCGTAAAAAAACTAAAAAACAAAACCAAACGTTCAAAAATGTTTATTCAGTTAAGTAAGTGTTCAAATTGTTGACCACCAGCTTCCATATAAAAGTATAAATTTTGTTCAAAACGAGGTCTGACATTCTGGAGCATTTATGAAGTTATTAGCCGGCATTCTTCAACAATGCGCCGTCGTAATTTTTCCAGAGACTCCAGTTCTCTTGCGTAAATTCTACTCTTTAAATGGCCCCATAGAAAGAAGTCTAAAAGAGTTAAATCCGGTGATCTAGGGGGCCACTCAATAGCACCTCTACGCCCAACCCATTGCTCTGGAAACTTTCTGTTCAAAAACACGTTGTGAAAAATGCAGAGGAGCTCCATCTTGTTGAAACACTGGTTGAGTTTCTTGATAGCGATCATCATTTTCTACAATGTCAATTAGTAGAGGGTAAACGATATCTTCTAAAAACTCCAAATACGATTAGCCACTCAAATTGTCATTAAGAAAAATTGGTCCGATTAAACTGTCTCCAAAAATTCCAGTCCAGATATTCAATTTCTGTGGAGTTTGAGTGTGGACTTCGTGAAAATTTCTTGGATTATTATCTGCCTAATAACTACGATTATGAAGATTGACTGTAGAGTTAAATAAAAACGTACACTCGTCTGAAAAGCAGATATTGAACAGAAAGTTCCCGTTATCAGCTATTCGTGCAGTCATAACTTCACAAAACTCCAGCCGCCGATCAAAATCATCTTCATTCAGTTGTACAAGATGAATTTTATACGGGTGAAATTTATTATGCTTTAATATTCGCTGATCAGTTCTTCTTTTGATGTTTGAAACAGTGGCCAATTTTCTCGTGCTCAAAGTTGAGTCTGCAGCAATTTGTTCTAAAACTTCAATCTCAGTAGTCTCATTTCTAACCGGAAATTCACGTTAAGGATCCCGTTTTTTGTTGGATACTGAACCACTTTGTCGAAACTTTGCAACTAACTCCAAAATGTATGTTCTGTTAACATGTCTGTTCGGATGTCGTTCATTAAACAAATTTGCGGTACGGTTGGCACAGTCATCGTTTTTGAAAAAAACAGTAATTATTTCAACTCTTTCTTCTACAGAATACACCATTGTGAAATTAATTTTCGGTAGTACTATCATGTATCAAACCGAGTGATAAACTGAAATAATAAACCGCATTTCTCTCATTCCGATAAGAAATGTTCTGATAGTCAATTTTTTGTTTACAAACCAACAAAACATTGACTATCAGCACATTTCTTATCGGAATGAGTGAAATGCGTTTTTGCATCTTCAACTGTGAATAATTTTTAAACGAGTTGATAAAACTTCCAAACAATTAGTATGCTGAATTCAGAAAAGAAGGAGCTTTCAAATGATGTAAAACTCGACCCATATTCCCTATTTAAAATATAATGTTGATGTGACAAAGTTGAGTTTTATGTCAAAACATGTCCCCCTCAATATTAAAATTGACGTGTTTCAGCGTTTCTAAAAAAGAAAAATTTGTCTGGACGCAAATCGGTCTGCTTCGTTTTCAATGCGCCACCCTATATATATATATATATATATATATATATATATATATATATATATATATATATATATATATATATATATATATATATATATATAGATTTATGTGTGTGTGTGTATCCACACGATAACTCAAAAAGTTATTAACCGATTTTGAGGAATTTCTGCGAGATGCTTTCTTCGTTAGCCAGCCCTATCGAATCGGCTTTTCTAAAAAAAAATTAATTTTTCGCAAAACAAATAATTTTTCGCCAAAAAAATTGTATCTCAAAAAATAACAAAGTTATTTTGATGAAACTTGGTTGGTATGTTTCCCTCGTAAATACCTTACCACATACCAAAACTGAACTTTCTAGGTTTATAGAAAATGGAGTTATGCAAATTTGAAGTATTTAATGAAAATTCGTTACCATAACGCACTTGCTGCGTCCCGAATTTTTTAGTTTTTCTCATTATCAAGAATGAAACGCGATTAGTTATAACTTTTTACTCTGTTGTAGCGAAGTTCGTCAATCAGATAATTTCTTTTTTTTTTTCCTGTTAATTTCTGCAATACATTTTAAAACTATAGCTTTTTTTAATAGAGAATGAAGAGATCTTTCAAATGAGATATAACAAGCCCCTACTAGTTATTTAAAAATTTGGGGGTTGCAAGTTGCACTCGAATAGGGCTAAATGTAGGAGTGAAATTTTCACGTTGCAGGATGTCATTTTTGAATCTCAAATCGACGTGTTGCGGGATTTTTTATAAATGTATATAATAATTTAGATACTGAATTTATTTCATTTGGCCTTTCGACACTGTTGCCTTGTTGTTCGCCGGCAATTCTACTCTCAACCCACCTCCGAATGTTCAACCACCAACAGTCCCCAATGTCGCGCATAAAATGACGAATATCATTTTCAAAACTAGAAAGGTACGAAAGATGCTCTCATCTCTTAATGCCAGGAAAGCCTCTGGCCTTGACGAGATTCCAGCAATTGTTCTCAAAAAATGCGCACCATAATTTGCTCCTGTCCTGACTCGTCTGTTTCAGACATCTTACAATAGAGGCATATTCCCTAGTAACTGGAAAACTGCTCGAGTACAACCCGTCCCCAAGAAAGGATCGAAGGCGCTTCCTAGCAACTACAGGCCTATTTCTCTCCTTTCAGTCATCTCTAAAAGTGATGGAAAAGTATATAAACACCGAATTACTAAAATTTCTTGAAAAACACAGTCTAATCCACGACAGGCAGTATGGATTCCGTCAGCGCAGATTAACTGCCGACTTCCTTTCCTTTGTCACCCATTCTTGGAACAAGTCTATGGAACTACGCGGTGAATTCCAGATTGTCGTTCTAGACATATCCAAAGCATTCGACCAGGTCTGGCACGCAGCGCTACTCAATAAACTACCGGCCTATGGCCTACCACCAAAACTCTGTACGTAGACAGCAAATTTCCTCTCCAACCGGATCATTTCTGTTGTCATGGATGGCCATTCCTTTAAACTGTATCCAATTAATGCAGGAGTTCCTCAAGGTTTAGCTTTAGCCCCTACTTTGTTTCTTCTCCACATCAATGACCTCCTCTCTAGCACATCCAACCCAGTTCACAGTTACGCGGACGACAGCACCCTCCACTCCAATATACAATACACTAAGCCTGTCTCTTTAGCCCAACTAGATAAGGATCGCAGACTCATGGAGGGTTCTATCTCCGCGGATCTCTAAAAGATATTAGACTGGGGAAGTAGAAATCTTGTACAATTCAACCCCACCAAATCACAGTCTTGCTTTCTTTCTCATAAGAGATACACCAGCCCTAGACCCATCACAATAAACAACCAAGTTATTCAAAGTAATGAGTTCTTTTCACTTGTTGGCATCTCTGTGGATCGAAATCTCAATTGGCACCAACATGTCACATCAATTGCAGAAGCCGCTGCTAAGAAATTAGGTTTCCTCTTCCGGGCTCGCAAATATTTTTCACCAGCTAATCTCAATACTTTATATACTATACAAATAATACCAAACCTCGAATACTGCTCCCACATCTGGGGTGTTGCTGCCGCTTCTACACTCTCTATCCTGGACTTTATTCAAAAGAGAGCTATACGTCTCATCGATGACCCTACCCTTACCCAAAGGCTGCCATCCCTTGCCCACCGACGTGCCGTTGGTGACCTCTTTCTCTTTTATAGATATCTGCACGGGCACTGCTCAGAGGAGCTTTCTTCCATAGTTCCTCCACCTGCTGCCCCCAACAGATCTACCAGGGGAACAGAGCGAATGCACCCTTTTACTGTCCAGGTCACCAGACATAGAACATATTGTTATGCCCGCTCTTTTGTGCCGAGGACTTCCAAGTTGTGGAATTCCTTGCCGGCACATGTTTTTCCTTCTCCCCTGAACCTCCAAACCTTCAAGTGCAGAATTAACAAGTTGCCTCTTTCCTTCTTGTCGACACCCACGGTACGATAGTATTTAGGCTGTAAGCCCTCGTGGTGTGTTGTTGAAATTATAAAAAAACTGCATATAAGCTTCAAATCGTGCTAATTATCGCTAGGGCACTTAAAAGGAGAAGGCTCCACACGAGGTAATTGAACATTTTAATACTGTTTTTAATAAAAATGTAGGTGTGCATTTTAAATTTTTCAAGAAACTGTTGTAAAATGGTAACAATATACTTTTATTTTCCAATGAAGCTGAATAATAAAGATAACCGATTAGAAAATACCTCTGGTAGGATTATTATCCTACAACACTAATCTGTATTGACAAGTTACGGAACCGAGGATAATCGACACATGTAATCTAGTCATCCGTGGACAAAGCCATGAGTTTACATGTTATCGATGTACCCATACATGTTGTATGGATAGATCTCTACAGAACTAGTTCCTTTGGAATTCTTACACTCATTTTGGTTATTGTCTCTCCTAACAATTGTCTATTTCGATCATTTGCGGAATATTCTGTTATAATCGAAATTTATATTATATGTGGAAATATAATTAGGGTGGGTGGGGGTAAAGCATCGCATTTTTTAGTTTTTGCTGTATTGTGAAAAGTAAGTGCTGATTTTTTTGCAGTTTTGCCCTGAAGTGATAGAATTGAATCTTAACTTTTTTTTTAATTTCAACAACACACCACGAGGGCTTACAGCCTAAATACGATCGTACCGTGGGGGTTGACAAGGAGGAAAGAGGCAACTTGTTAATTCTGGACATGACGGTTTGGAGGTTCGGAGGAGAAGGAAAAACATGTGCCGGCAAGGAATTCCACAACTTGGAAGTCCTCGGGACAAAAGAGCGGGCGTAACAAGATATTCTATGTCTGGTGACCTGGACAGTAAAAGGGTGCATTCGCCGTGTTCCCCTGGTAGATCTGTTGGGGGCAGCAGGTGGAGGAACTATGGAAGAAAGCTCCTCTGAGCAGTGCCCGTGCAGATATCTATAAAAAAGAAAGGCCACCAACGGCACGTCGGTGGGCAAGGGATGGCAGCTTTTGGGTGAGGGCAGGGTCACCGATGAGACGTATAGCTCTCTTTTGAATGGAGTCCAGGATAGCGATTGTAGAAGCGGCAGCTGCACCCTAGATGTGGGAGCAGTATTCGAGGTTTGGCCGTATTTGTGAAGTACATAAGGTATAGAGATTAGCTGGTGAAAAGTATTTGCGAGCCCAGATGAGGAAACCTAATTTCTTAGCGGCCGCTTCTGCAATTGATGTGACATGTTGGTGCCATTTAAGATTTCGATCCACAGAAATGCCAACAAGAGAAAAGGACTCATTACTTTGAAAAACTTGGTTGTTCATTTTGTTGGGTCTAGGGCTGGTGTATCTCTTATGAGAAAGAAAGCAAGACTGAGATTTGGTGGGGTTGAATTGTACAAGATTTCTACTTCCCCAGTCTAATACTTTTTGGAGATCCACGGAGACAGAACTCTTCATGAGTCTGCGATCCTGATCTAATTGGGCTTAGAATATTGTATATTTGAGTGGAGCGTGCTGTCGTCCGCGTAACTGTGAACTGGGTTGGATGTGCTAGAGAGGAGGTCATTGATGTGGAGAAGAAACAAAGTAGGGGCTAAAGCTGAACCTTGAGGAACTTCTGCATTAATTGGATAGAGTTTAGAGCAATGACCATCCACAACAACAGAAATGCTCCTGTTGGAGAGGAAATTTGCTGTCCAGCTACAAAGTTTTGGTGGTAGGCCATAGACCGGAAGTTTATTAAGCAGCGCTGCGTGCCACACTTGGTCGAATGCTTTGGATATGTCTAAAGCAACAATCTGGGATTCACCGTGTAGTTCCATAGACTTGTTCCAAGAATGGGTGACAAATTAAAAGAGGTCGGCAGTCGATCTGCGCTGACGGAATTCATACTGCCTGTCGTGGATTAGACTGTGTTTTTCAAGAAATTTTAGTAATTCGGTGTTTATATACTTTTCTATCACGTTAGAGACGACTGAAAGGAGAGAAATAGGTCTGTAGTTGCTAGGAAGCGCTTTGGATCCTTTCTTGGGGATGGGTTGTACTCGAGCAGTTTTCCAGTTACTAGGGAATATGCCTTTATTGTAAGATGTCTGAAACAGACGAGTCAGGACAGGAGCATGCTCTGGTGCGCATTTTTTGAGAACAATTGCTGGGATCTCGTCAAGGCCAGAAGCTTTCCTGGTATTAAGAGAAGAGAGCATCTTTCGTACCTTTTTAGTTTCGAAAATGATATCCGTCATTTTGTGCGCCACATTGGGGACTGTTGGTGGTTGAACATTTGGAGGTGGGTTGAGAGTAGAATTGCCGGCGAACAACTAAGCAAAAAGTTCATCCTCGCCCAGTGCGGTAGAAACAATTTCATCCCCTGAGACAAGAGGTGGGAACGTGCTTTTGCAGAAATTATTCCCAATAGATATAGCAAGAGTCCAGAAGAGTTTGCCGCCGTTGGAGCTTAAGGGGACTTTGTTTTTAATGTGGTTATTAAACGAGTTTTTTGCCTCAGAAAGAATGCGGACATAGCAGTTTCTTGCGTCGTTAAATGCTTAACGATTTTCTTGACTGGGATTGTGTAAAAGCGTTTTGTGAGCTTTGACCTTTTCAAATCTGGCCTTGTAACAGGATTTAGAGAACCAGAGCTTTTGAGTGGCTGAAGAGGTTTTCTGTGTACGTGGAATAAACAATTCCCTGCCAGCTTGGATAATTTCGGTGACGTTTTGTGAGATACCAGAGGGGTCAGGATGAGAGAAACAGACAGACGCCCATGCAAATGAGTCAAAGTAATCCCGCATTTCGTTCCAGTTTGCGGAGTTGTAGTGCCAAACGATACGTGGGTGTGATGACTGTGTGACCTCGGCTTGAATTGCGCAGGAAGCAGTGGCCGTTCCGTTGTCTGAGCGACCAAGGGGGGCGGTGACTGATATCTTATAGCATTCAGGTTTTGTAGTAAGAAGGAGATCCAAGGGATTTGAGCTGTGTGTTGGGATACGAGGAAAGTAAATAGGTTGCTGAACCATATTGGCTAACGAATTGTTGACTGCAAAGGCCTCCGCTGCTCACCCTTGTGGATCGGTTTTTGAAGATCCTAGCCATTCCTTATTATGGACATTGAAGTCGCCAAGAATAGTGACCTCGGAGGAAGGATATTCAGAAATCAGATAGTCGGTTTTTTCAGAAAGGTAGTCAAAGAGCTGGACAAAGTTGTTGTCAGAAGGTGACCGGTAAATGCAACAGATGAATTTAGTTGCAGCCCTGAGAGAGAGTTTTATCCATAGTATGTCTTTTCTTCCAGCTTCTAAATTGGGAAGTCTGGTGCAGGGTAGATTGCTACGGACGTATGCGCACACGCCTCCATGCAATCTAAAGGCAGTAAGGAGCTCATACCCCGGGAAATTAAGGTGATTAGTGGCTGTTTTGGCACTGATTTGGGTTTCGGTGAGGAAGAGGAGTTGGGGCCTGTTAGCCTGGAGGAAATGGTGGACGGAGTTCAGGTTAGAATTTAGGCCACATATATTCGAAAAGGATATGTTAAATCTTGATGTTGGCGCCCCCTGTACACCCCTCCCCCGGAGATCCGAATGGAGGGGTATTTTACCTCCGGAATATTTTGTACAAGGAGGAGTCATCATCATTTTTGCTTATAAGGGAAACCGACTCATACACCAGAGCCGGAAACGTCCGTTGGGACTTCACCGGCCCCTTGATGTATGGGGTGTTACCTCCTCGGGCGTGAAAAAAATCCTTTAGTATTACGTAAAGGAAAATTCCACTACCACCTGCGTTGAGTGCTGAGAGCAAAAGAACTATCGTAGCTTTAGCGCACTATGGGTTCCATGTTTTTGCATAAATTTGTTTTTGCGGGGCTTTTCCCCACCAAGTGGGGCAAAGCCCGGTACTGCAGGTCGTTTCTCCATAAGTAGGAAAGGTTAAATAGGTAAAAGAAAATAAGCGATAATAATCCAACTCACCCTTTTATTTATTTTCAAAATAACGATAATTAACTAGGGAACTTATCATATTCTCAACCTTTAATAAATGAGGTAAGCATGCTGTGGGCATCTTGTTAATGGAAAATTCCGTTAAATGATTTGCAAAACTTATCATGTTATGAAATCTACTAGAATTAGCCTCAGAAGATTTTGATAATTTCAAAACAATATCTTTATTGTCAATAAAGGTCTCTTCATTTGTTTCGGAAATTTTGTATTAGATATTCGCTTATAAAACAATCCTTCATAACCCCACTATACTGCCCTGCTAAGACAAAAGGTCGTATCTGCAAAAACTCGGGTTTCTGCATAATGCGAAACATGTGGATGAATTATATCGGTATAATAGGTCCCATTGACGTAAATGTATTGCAGGTAGGTGAAAATAATGTTAGTAGGTTCATCGTATTCACAAAAATAGCTATTCTGATAGGAGATAATGTCGTATCTACCCTTTACTAAGTCAAAATGTGGCATATATAGAGTTTAATTCAGTTACATTTTAACTTAGCATCATGGTGATATCCAGTTGAGTGAAACGAAATTATTTTTTTTCTTTAATTTCGGTCTATTCCCACAACTATGGTCAATCGCCGACGCCAGGGAGCAGTTTATCCTGGAAATGTTGCCGAACCCCTGCCTTTCTGTATGGAGGGTAGGGATTTGTAAGGTGCCCAACATCGCATTTACACGGGACCGACGGCTTTACGCCCCCCCCCCCCCCATTCCCGAAGGGCAAACGTGCAGACATTCAACTTGCTCAAATACAATGCCACAACCACTGTTGATGTTAATTGTACAGTATGTACTGAAAAAGTGAAAGGGAAATTATGGGAATCAAACCCGGTACCCCTCGGTTCAGAGGTACACGTCCTTACCACTCAACCACCGAGGCTCTAAAGAAAATTAAAATAAAACCTCTAGACAAGATCAGCAAACTAAAAGTCCTCAAACATTGTAGCTCAAAGTTTGTATTTAAATGTTCGTCGGAAATTAATGAAGAGAGACGACACGAAATCTTTGCCGAATTTTGGAGCCTGAATAAAGACCCAGCAGCGAAAGTCTGTTTATTCTGCAACAAAAATATTAAAAGGGAAAGAATCATCGGGAGAGGAATGCGGCAAAATTATACTATTATTTATTATTTAAAAAATTACAAGCCTCGGATATTAGATTCTTATATTCTTGGGAACCCTAGACTGCGATATAAGAAATAACATGGTACTGAGAGATATACATAACACACATAATACAGAGCCACACAAGTTAGTGGTAACGTTGCTGAAAAAGGGCTATCCACCTGAGAAGAAAGTAGATAGAAATGTGATGGTAGACCACATTAATTCATTACATTCTACGATTTGCCAATACAGACGCAAACAAACACCTAAAAGGTTGTACTTGCCCAGCGATATCAATGTAACCTCCATGCATAAACACTCCTAAAAAATGCAATAGTATCCATTTCTTATAATCGCTACCGAAAACAACTAAAAGAAATGAATTTTTCCCTCGCAATGCCTTAGCAATGCCAATCTGCTACTGCTCGTTCAAAAACGTATAGTAGTCATACCAAAGACAACATGCCTACCGACAGTAAAGAATGTGGCGTTTGAAAAACATTACCAGAAAGCGATTTCTTCTGGAGAGGAGTAGAGAAAAGATATTTCCTGTGGCACTGAACGTCTTGGAAAATTAAACTTTTGGCTGACTTACAAAAAGTAAGCTGTCACCAACCATTTCAATGTAAAGTATTATAACTAAGCTCTCATTTTGCAGGTAATAATGCTACCTCGATGTGATATGTTCACCGAAGTTATATTCACTATGTGAAGAAGTTATATTCACACCAAGAATTATCTGTTTCAGTGAAAGATTCTTTACCAATAGAAAAACAAACCGAATCAAAGACGCCCATTGCGATCATTTGAAATTAAGGTGTGACTGGCAGATATAAAGTGGATTGTCACACTTCATGTCGGCAGACTCATTCCACCATCAGGTAGAACAGTCTTTAAAAAAGAAAGGCAGAGTTTTAGAGTTTGCTTTCGTTGAATGTGTGGAAACTAGTAACAACTCTCGTGTTCAAGCCCTAAATATAAGAGATAATGGCTTTTATAATTCCTAAGACTTTTCGTCGAAGTATAAACTCAATCGCCTAACACCTCAAAATTATTTAGCTGATGTGGTGCAAGTGAATTTCACCAAAAGAAGCAAACATGTAGTCTAATCTAGAGGGGTTACAGCCGAGAGGAAGAATGGCTTACTACGGAAACTACCAGATATTGTTCCCAAAAATCGATCAAAATTCTGAGAAAACTGCCTGTTTCAATTGAAAATACAGTAGACAGTGATATGGACAATGCACCTTAAGACTAGGAGTGGAAAGTTATAATACAGTCGGGGACAGCTGATTTGCAACACGTGTCAATGTTTATAAATTTTAATTATAATGACTTGTCAGTAAGAATTTAGCGTATCGAAATAAAGCAACATGACTACGCATTCATTTCTAAAACTAACTCGTTCTGACTGAACTATATTATACTTGGTATTGGGTTGCATAAAAATATGTTTAAGAAAAATGTTATTGCAGATACGACTATTTGACTTAGTCGTGAGATTTGCAAGCAGCAACTTCACTGCTAAGTCCAAAAGTCGTATCTTGCAAATTTTAAATCTACTTAGAAACTAGAATAGAGGCCTTATTGTGTCGCTATAACTTAGGTGCAGTTTAATTTAATACAGTGGTTTTAAAGAGAAAATAAATTATATATTCACTTATATCGACGGAGTTTGCTATTTCACAAAACCTTTAATAACTTTAAACTTAACAATGTGCAGATACGACCTTTTGTGTTAATAGGGCAGTACAGATATAAATAATTTTAACTACATAGAGCTGAAAATTGTTCTTAGTTTTTCGTAAACCGGCACCCAATGCGGAGCGTTGATTGTCTTAATTAAGGTGATTTGAGCACTGTATTTTATTTTGCATGTGATTTATTTTATTTGGAGTTAACTTTTTGCTAGTTATTTTCAGTAAGTGTTGCCACTCTACAATTATTTCACCTTTCGTTTGTGTGTGTTTTGTTTCTTTAACATCGGCCTATTTCCGCGACTATGGCCAATCACCGACGCCAGGGAGCAGTTTCACCTCACTATCCCGGATATTTTTCCGAACCCCCGTCTTTCTGTAAGAAGGGTAGGGATCTTTAACGTACCCAACATCGCATGGGCACAATACGGACGGCTTTACGCCGCCTCCGAAGGGCGGAACGTGCAGACATTCAACTTGCTCAAATACAATGCCAGAACCTCGTTTGATGTTAATGTTACAGTTTGTACTGAAAAAGTGAAAGGAGTAACCTGGGATCGAACCCAGTACCCTTTGGTTCAGAGGCACCTTTAGTCTGTAAATATTTGATTTTCAGAAGTAATGTAGTTTTAACCTATCCATTTTCACTGTGCACGATAATGACCCTAATTAAATTAGTCGCCACAAATTCCAGTTGTTAGAATAGTTACAACCCTTGCACACACAGATTAATTTCATGTCGTTGGTGATAAAACAGTGGCTAAAGCTTCCATTTACATTTTGCCGGGCTATTTAAATATTAATGGATCGGCTGGTATGAATCATATCACACTAGAGCGGCGAGTTTGGAAGTAGTTTAGTCTGAATTACGTTACAAAACTGAAATCATCAGACTTGCTAACAACACTTATTACACTGCACTCTATTATTTAGACTCATGAGTCACGGTGGAAATACAGGTGATAGCGGCTCCTTTAACGACATCAAATCACGGGTGCGACGCGTCGAAATTCCCTCTTCTGGGGTTGCAGACTCGGGGTTGTGCCCTCGTAGTCTCCAGACGCGTCTTTAATGGCCTACTGGACCTACCTCTTGATCTTTCCTGACAGATTTGTTACTAAGATACTGACTATGTCCAATATACCAATTACCTACTAATGAGAAACTCTGCAGTTAATTAAAAGTCTGGACGCAGCAAGTGCGTTCTACTAGCGAATTTTCTTTCAAATGTTTTAATGTCAAGTATGTATTTTTTAATGAAATACGTCAAATTTGGTAGATTGTGACGGTTCTAAACATCACCTGCCAATTTTTTTTGAAGTTTTGCTCAGAAATTCAGTTTAATAATATTTATTAATTAAATAAAAGGTGACACCGACTGTAAGTATATTTACAGCAATAAATTGAGAAATAGACTATAAGAAAATAGTAGATAAAGAACTTAAAATTTTGTGTTTACCGAAATATATCCAACTGTCTGTTGTTAGCAGCCTTATCTTTATCAGCAGACTTCTTATATACTTACTTGCAAATTTGTTATCTTGAAAAGAAATAATAGTTTTAAAAATAATACAGTGGAAAACAGACGATGACTACAAGGGACTTGAAGGACATATGTTGAAATTACCTGCAGCGGTTGCTGGAACTTATCAATTTTCTTGTTAAATATTTGTAACGTAAACGTTGTACAATATACCAGTTTAATGGGAGTTATTAAACTCATCACTAATCACCATCTTGAAGTAATTAAAACCCCTGGATATGTATACATAGGGTAAGTTTAATTTCCATAATACCCCTGAATAAACTATCTTTATTCATACCATTCATTTAGATTTTGACTCTTCTTACAGGGATTTTCGGACTGGTAATTTTACTTGAAATAGCTTGGATTTTTCTGGATGAACTGGATAAGTTCTGATAAACTGAATTTTATTATATGTTGACTTTATTGTGTGAGTTTCATTTGCCTCACAATTGGATTGCTGCTTAATTAATTCCAATAAAGACGTCTGGGTATGTGTCACATGTCACATCAATTGCAGAAGCAGCTGCTAAGAAATTAGGTTTCTTCTTCAGGGCTCGCAAATACTTTTCACCATCTAATCTCTATACCTCATATACTTCACAAATAAGGTCAAACTTCGAATACTGCTCCCACATCTGGGGTGCTGCTGCCGCTTCTACACTCGCTATCCTGGACTCCATTCAGAAGAGAGCTATACGTCTCGTCGGTTACCCTACCCTCACCCAAAGGCTGCCATCCCTTGCCCACCGACGTGCCGTTGGTGACCTCTCTCTCTTTTATAGATATCTGCACGGGCACTGCTCGGAGGAACTTTCTTCCATACTTCCTCTACCTGCTTTCCCCAACAGATCTACCAGGGGAACATAGCGAATGCACCCTTTTACTGTCCAGGTCACCAGACATAGAACATCTTGTTATACCCGCTCTTTTGCAGACTTAGGGCAACGAATTATCGATGAATCTCAATTAATTTCCAGAGAATCATGGAGAAATGTAATAGACGCATTCTACCATCGATTAGGTGAGTTAGAAATTATTTTAGCAATGTAATAATCTTTAAAATAATACGTTGCAATGTCGTTGAATAATAGTTTGAAACGACAGTTTTATATATTAAGACCTTTCTGACTACATCAAACCCCAAGTGTCACATATGGCTAAACTCGCATTGAAGGGTAGATTGTTGCATTAAAAAAAACACAGTGACTAATAACATCAGAAAAATGTTTATATATTTATGTGTCACACCGATAACTTAAAAAATAATAAACGATTTTGATAAAACTTGGTGATTACCTTCCTTTCGCAAGTGGCTTGGATAAGTTCCTTAGCCAGGAAAATCGGACCAGTTTTTCCCGGAAAATTTTGCGTTTTATTTCGGAAATTTTTTATATCTTCGGAAACAACAAAGTTAGGGCAACCATATTGGGTGCGAGGGTTTATATCATAAAAAGAAAACCATGCACCAAAATCTGAATCTCTACGTTCAAATAAAAAAAAATTATAAGCTTTTAAGTTTTTCTTCTTAAAACGTCAAAAAGTCGCAATTCGAAATGTTTAAATTGGCATGTTCTAGATAGAGTACCTAAGTGAATACAGCTATACAGCATAAATGTCGTAAGAAGTTAAAAATCCTTAAGTTTCAGCTACAATCTTCATTGTTCTTTATTTTATTAAATTATTTGCAGAAAATTAATTTAAAATACACCATTTATGTGATGCTTTGGTAGCAGTTTCAGATCTATTTACTTCTAATAATGAATCAGATTACGCTTATTATTTAAGCGTTTTTTTTTGTTCAATTCGGCAAAGTACACGTTTTTTATGGAGAAACGGTGTTGTTAAGTAGTTTCTCTTTTCTATGGACTTCTGTAAGGTGAGTTTTTTACAGTTTTCATTTCTAGCTCCGTTGTAGCATGTTTACCTTGCACAGAACCTCAAATTTAATTTAGGTCTCTTAACTGTATTGTGGAGTTGAGATCACAGCATTTGTCCGATGGTTAATGCATAAAGGGGTTTCTCTAATTATCTCAAAAAGGAACAATGTGTTAATCTGCTAATTTGTCTGCAAATGTTATTAATATTTAAAAAAATGGAAACAACGCTCGTGCCTCGAATAAAGTTCTCTTCGCCATTTTAACTTTAAATGAAATTTCCTTCTCCCGTTTCGCACCCGTTCAAGACATTGGGACAGAAAATATAGGAATTTACTTCAAATTGTCATTTACAATTGAACGAAAATAAAACTTGTTCTAGGTATGCAACGAAAAATTCACAGAAAACAGAAAAATAGCCATCACAATTTTACTCATAGGGTTGAATACAATTTTAGTGACTTTTGAATATTGAAAAGATTTCTTCAAATGAGCGCGAACTAGGTCCCATAGAACCCATATCCAGGTTAGTTTCAGTTTTTATCTGTTTGCATATATACAGGGTGACGCATTTCTAGAGTAAAGCTCAATATGTCCATTATTATACAAGATATGAGAAAAAATTTTATATGTTAATTATACGATTTCTGGAACTGCATTTTACAAAATTATTTTTACAATCACAGGTCGCTCATAAGTCGCTGGTGCTGCAATTTTTTTCCTAATCGAACACGCCTTATATAATTGCAATTTTTGCATTTTCCATCGAAAGATAAGGCATGTTTGTAAGAAAATAAATTCGGGACTCAGCAAGTGCGTTATGGTAGCGATTTTTCATAAAATGTTTCTTTCGATAGCTTAATTTACTATTAACCTAAGGTTCGTTGGCCAGGGAACCAGTTTTTTGAGCACATTTTAAGTTTATTTTCGGAAGATTTTTGTACATTTTCAAACAGTAAAGTTATTTTGATTACATATGGTACATTGTTTTGCCTATATAGGTTATACTTTTAACCAAATTTGATGCAAACTTTCTTTAAAAAAATATAGTGCCTGTTAAAAACAGTTTTATGAAAATTCACTACCATAACGCCCTTGCTGCGTCAAGACTTTTTTTCCACTCTGTACATATATAAAACTTTTACTGCATTCTCTAGGTTTGTATTGTACTTCTTTGTCTCAATGTTTTCTATGTTTCATTTTGTGGTACTCTATGAAAAGCTCTAGATCTAGGAATGTAATATGCACAAAGAATTGCAGAGAATTAATTCTTTTGCCATTTCTATTGCCAGAGTTATGCCATTAGCGTACATTATGCAATCGAGATATTATAACATTTCATATAACAAAAATAGGATAGTATGCAGTTTACTTACTATAAAACCTGTTTTGTTAGCTTTATTGTATTTAATTAGTTATTTCAGTCATTGATGATGCTTTGACACGCAATCATGCGGTCAGAATTACTTTGATAACAGCGGAAATATTTCCCCTTTGAATGCTGGGTTTATGCTTCTAATTCAGCTTTATTAATTTGAAAAAGTATACAATAAGTCCTTTACTAAAAAGTAGTGTATCGTTATCTCCTTGTTATTAGGCATCGAAAGATGGTAAGTTGACTGGGGAAGTAGAAATCTTGTACAATTCAACTCCACCAAATCTCAGTCTTGCTTTCTATCTCATAAGACATACACCAGCCCTATACCCACCACAATGAACAACCAAGTTATACAAGTAATGAGTCCTTTCCACTTGTAGGCATTTCTGTGGATCAAAATCTCAATTGGCACCAAAATGTCACATCAATTGCAGAAGCGGCTGCTAAGAAATTAGGTTTCCTCTTCCGGGCTCGCAAATACTTTTCACCAGCTAATCTCTATACCTTATATACTTCACAAATAAGGCCAAACCTCGAATACTGCTCCCACATATGGGGTGCTGCTGCCGCTTCTACACTCGCTATCATTGACTCCATTCAGAAGAAAGCTATACGTCTCATCGGTGACCCTACCCTCACCCAAAGGCTGCCATCCCTTGCCCACTGACGTGCCGTTGGTGACCTTTCTCTCTTTTATAGATATCTGCACGGGCACTGCTCAGAGGAGCTTTCTTCCATAGTTCCTCTACCTGCTGCCCCCAACAGATTACCAGGGGAACAGAGCGAATGCACCCTTTTACAGTCCAGGTCACCAGACATAGAACATATTGTTATGCCCGCTCTTTTGTCCCGAAGACTTCCAAGTTGTGGAATTCCTTGCCCGCACATGTTTTTCCTTCTCCTCCAAACCTTCGAGTCCAGAATTAACAAGTTGCCTCTTTCCTCCTTGTCGACACCTACGGTACGATAGTATTTGGGCTGTGAGCCCTCTTGATGTGTTGAAAAAAAAAACGACGACCTGAAGTTGGGTGATACAATCGGGGAAACATTGAGCTATACCAATACATATTTCATACAAATATGTGAATATAAATATCAAGTTACACTGATGAAGTTACTGATGGAACAAGGCATGTTACAGAATATATCCTTTTGACTCCAATGACTGGAACAATTAGAAATATTCACGTGTCTTGGAAGTATTATTAAGAACAGATGCCCATGGTGGCAAAGCCAGCAGTCAATAGACAAAGCAGTTTTTCGACCAAAAACATATAAATTTGGACCTGAGCAGGAGGTGCGTGAAGTAATACGTATGCGGTGTTATAATATACAAGACGGAAAGGTGCCCTTTGGCTAAGTAGGATATGTATAGAACGGAGCTTTTGAAATGTACACGTGATGAAAATTGAACAAATAAGGGTGTTTTAGAAGAGGCGAAAGAAGAAAATGCTTGCTGAAAGAAGTTGACGGGAGGAAGGGAATCTATGAGACATATTCTGGGACATAATACATAATTTTCTTGTGAAGGAAATTTGCGTTGAATAAAGGTAAGTGCTAGATTAGGATAGAAAATTCTGAAAAACCTGATCCAACCAACTCTTTCATTGCGACGTATATGGGAAAGAACAATCGCGAAAAACCGCATTTCTTCTGTTCGCGAGATAAGTCGCACTTAGCAGCTTGGGACATTTTTATTTGTTTTATTCCTTCGTTTTGTAAACTGCTAAACGCAAAAAAGTTAAAAAATCTAAAGTCTTTCCAATTTTTTAGATCAGAATCAGCTGCCCCGTAATTTTGGTTTCAAAAAGTGTGCAAGTTTGATACAAAACTGGATCACAATTTCATATGAAAATATTCGGTGAAACCTCATCGTCTGCCTCTTCCTCACTTGACTGAGTCGCTGAATCCAGGTTGGGGCTTCTCAAATTTAGAGTTCCGACTATTGGCCTAGCTGCGAGTAGTATTGGAAGTAGATGTTGTTGGACTTACAGAAACGTTGGTGGAGTTGGGGTTGATTTTCATCATTATCGCTTCCATTTTCTGACTCAGTATACTTGAATTGTTCGTCACTTTCCATTGACAACTTTTCTAGCTCCTCATCAGTTAAATAACAACTCTTCTGGCATTTTTTTAGATTCACTTAAAATGGAAAACACCGGGTTATTCACCAAACTTAACAAACAGGTGGCTTAATTTCAAGTGATGTGATATTTATCTTCGCACCAACTGCTGGCGACGAGTATATTCAGTCACGTAACCACTGGCCCAATCGCGATACGGAAAATATTTGGTTTTGAGGTTTTATCCCAAAAAGAATGTATACCAAATGCTAGTATTCTCGCATTAAACAGTTTGAAAAATATGTATTTAAGAACGCTCGTCATGGCACTTGGAGAATATTTTTTTCTTGCGAGTTTAATGCGATTAACAGCGAAAGGGTTAATGAAGTTAATAAATTATTAAAGTTCATTAAGAAAATTCACTAGTAGAGCAGTATATATGGTGAAACTTTCAAAAAATTTCTTCAAAAGAGCACGAATTAGGGCACCTGCAACCCGTTTCGATGGTCAGTTTAAATGCTTATATATATATATATATATATATATATATATATATATATATATATATATATATATATATATATATATATATATATATATATATATATCCAACCGATAACTCAAAAAATACTTTACTAACTTGGACTAAATTTGGTAATTACCCTTATTTTGTTAATGGCTTGGCTGAGTTCGTTCATCAGATCTTAAAGCCCAATTTTTCATTAAAAAAAAAATGAAAAATACTTTTTTAAACCCAATATCTCTCAAATACTTTCTGCGATTGAAACAAAAATATACAACTTAAAAGAACATAGCCTAACGTGGTTGTATACCAATTTTCAAGTCTTTTGATCAAAGAAAAATAAAGTTATTCGGAATTAATATTAAAATAATTCTCGACATCACTTCAGATTCTGTAATGCTATATCTACAATGTTGGACAAAGACAGATGACGTTACCTGTACTGCTATGCTATTTAAATGAATGGTGGATACAAATCTAAACAATGGAAGTTACAAGTATCATTGCAAGATGTCAGAATGTAGGACATTGTGAAGTGTACGACAGGGACGCGATCTCGCTGCGGAACCAGGTAGTATGTCGTCACGACAGCTCGCCATGAGCACTTGGAGAATATTTTTTTCTTGTGAGTTTACATGTGATTAACAGCGAAAGGGTTAATGAATTTAATAAATTATTTAAAGTTCATTAAGAAAATTCACTAGTAGAGAAGTATATATGGTGAAACTTTCGGAAAATTTCTTCAAAAGAGCACGAATTAGGGCACCTGCAACCCGTTTCGATGGTCAGTTTAAATGCTTATATATATATATATATATATATATATATATATATATATATATATATATATATATATATATATATATATATATATATCCAACCGATAACTCAAAGAATACTTCACTGATTTGCACCAAATTTGGGAATTACCCTTATTTTGTTAATAACTTGGGTGTGTTGGTTGATCAGATCTTAACGCCCAATTTTTCTTAACAGAAAATTGAAAAATATTTTTTTAAACGCAATAGCTCTCAAATTCTTTATGTGATTGAAACGAAAATATACAGCTTAAAAGGACATAGCCTAGCGGAACCAGGTAGGATGTCGTCACGACAGGTCTAGTTATATATGTTATAGATGAAGACTGTGCACAATCAACTAAGAATTTTGTAAATTGTCAGCCCTGGCTCATTTCTTTCCTAATACCGGAACAATGTTTGTTTTCAAAAGCTCTAAATTTTACCATGCGACTGCAGCTTGATAGCTGGTTGTCGTTAGACGACACCGCAGATCTATAATAGCAGCAAGTTGCTTGCAAGCTTAACAAGCGCATTATTTCTACGTTTCATAGCTTGTGCTTGTTATGTAGCGTTGTTAACATTTTACAACTAAGTTTTAACTAACCTAACATATTTAAAAATAGATGTAAATATTGAAAATAAATATTGGACGATGGTTATAAATGAAAATTGTGAGCTAATGACTTAAAACAATACAATTCCTCGTAAAATAGAAATTAATGTCAGTAAATCATATTCTAAGAGCAGTTTTAATGTTTCTTAATTGAGCCACAAATACAGCACCTCATAGACATTATTATTATTATTATTATTATTATTATTATTATTATTATTATTATTATTATTATTATTATTATTATTATTATTATTATTATTATTATATAACCGGCGGAAACCACTAATGCAATATGTAGTGATAGTAACAGTATGGGCATTTTTATGGTTTGTTGCCGTGCGGAAGACAATATTTGTTCGTTGTGTTAAATTTCGTACCACGGGCGTCAATGTTCTTTGCAAGTATCAAAACCTGTTTACAAGATGAGAGCGGAACTGATAGATAAGTTACTAAATCCATCATTTTTATTATCGTTGATTTCGCAGGTTAGTTGATCAATATATTTTTTAATAAATAGCACCCTAAAGCCAATTCTGTATTAGTGAATTTTCTTAAAAAAAATTCACTAATGAGGAGATCCCGACTTTTGAATTTTGAAAAAATTTCTTCAAATGAGCGCTAATTAGGCCCCCCAGAACACATATCCGGGGTCAGTTTCAATTTTTATATGTTTATATATATATATATATATATATATATATATTTATATATATATATATATATATATATATATATATATATATATATATATATATATATATATATATATATATATATATGTATCACACCGATAACTCAAAAAATAATGGGCCGATTTTGATTAAATTTGGTGAATACCTTCCCTTTGCAAATGGCTTGGATAGGTTCGTTAGTCAGGAAAATCGGCCCAGGTTTTCTCGGAAAATTTTGGATTTTCCTTAAAAAAAAATTATATCTCCAGAATTAACAAAGTAGGGGCAACCAAATTTGGTACGCTGGTTTATGTCATTATAGGTGAGGTGGCTACCAAAATTTAGCTCTGTAGGTTAAAAGACAAAAAAGTTATGGGCATTTAACGAAAAATAAATTGCGGTTGTCCTCAAAACGTCAAAGTGACAATTTAAAACATCAAAATTCGCAACATTTAGGCAAAGAACTTGAATTTAATACGGGCTATGGAAAGAAAATGTCTTAAGAAGAATGTTTTACAAACCCTGAAGTCTTAGTTTCAACCGTCATCGTCCTTCATTTTACTAAAATATTTCCAGAAAATTCATTTTAAATAGACCCTTTCTCTGATGCTTGTTTAATGGTATATAATTTTTGTAGAATTTTCGTAAAAAATCAATAAAGCTGAATATATCCGTTATTATACAAGATATGAAAAAATATTGTATACATTAATTATACGGTGTCTTGAGCCACACCTTAAAAAATTATTGCTACCATCACAGGGTGGCCCATAAGTCGTTGGTGATACAAATAATATTTTTTTTAGTGGAAAACGCCTTATGCTTTTGCATTTTCCATCGAAATATAATGCATGTTTGTAAGTTAAGAAATTATGGACGCAGCAAGTGCGTTATGTATTTATATATTTTGATTAAATGCTTCATATTTGAAAAGCTCAATTTGATATTAACCTATAAGGTTGACCAGGAAACGGATTTTGTCGGTTACATTTTAAGTTTACTTTCGGAAATTTCTGTACGTTTTCAAACAATAAAGTTATTTTGATGAAACATGGCACATTGTTTTTACTATATAGGTTATACTGGTAACCAAATTTGATGCCTGCTTTCTGAAAAAAAAACTTATATTTGCTATTAAAAACATTTTTATGAAAATTCACTATCATAACGCACTTGCTGCGTCCAGAATTTTTCTCATATTGTATGTTTCAAACAGGTATAATCTTCCGCTTAAAATTAGACATACCTACGTTTGTTAACCGTCCAAGCCTATCGAGCTTAATTTACAAGCTGCTTGCTTGCGACGTCGACCGGATATCAGTGTAGTCTTGGACAAAAGCTAGATTCATACACTCGCGAATTGCGAAATCCCCGCGAAACGATATCCTATTGGTTTATATAAAATAATATCGTTTTTTATTAGATTTTATAAATGTCTTCTACTAATTTTTGTGTGCAGACAGTTAGGCACGATCTAAATGTCTTCTCTGCTTTTAAGTTTGTGTAGCCCCAATGTTACTTAAGGGCCCCCCTTTGTTATACTTACTTAGCTTGTGCACACACACACACACACACACACACACACATATATATATATATATATATATATATATATATATATATATATATATATATATATATATATATATATATATATATATATACCAAGAATTAATAGGGGTGCTGGGCGGGAACGAAATATGAGCGGAAAATGCTAAAAAAAAACATTTGATCGGACTTTGGAAAGATGCGTTTTTACATTTTGCAGCAATATCTCCTTTAATGCTTGTCTACCTGGAACAACACCCATATTCGCCCAGGTCCAGTAACTTTCTCGGGGGTTGCTCCCAAGAATTTTTTCTTGTGCTTTATGCTTTGAAGGTGGTTGTATGGATGCACAAAGGGAAGGAGAACCACTCGTGTTTTTGGGTGAGTGGGGAGAAACTCTCTTCGTCCTGGGGGTTCTTCTTCCCCGTCTGCATGCATACAATAACCCTCAATGCATGAACCACGGGATTTTTTTCTCTGTTCAGCTTTCTGGTGTATTTTGTGTTGTGTATATTTTCTGTTTATCAATTTGAGTTTTGTATCCAAATGACTGTATAAATATTTATTTTAGACATCCAGTTTTTGCTTGTTCTTTTTTACACTATTTTTTACTGTGCCTAATTAAATAAAGTAATGATTACGGAAAAATTGGAAGGCATTCACTACCGTTTTATTCTTAACCCTACGCGCTTCGGCCTATTAATGAGCCATCCCCAGGGGTTTAGACTATTTCCTGTTTCTAACATGTTAGAGACTCCATTTTGTTCGTCTGATAAAATTAAAAACTAGGAAATAACCGTTATTTGCATTCAACCTCTGATTTCTTCGAGTCTTGTGATGTTCCTGCCTTCTTGTTTTAAGCAGTTTTTGTTTGGAATCCTGAAGACAATGGATGAAAAACCAAACGTTGGCAACATTTCATATAGCATCTTTCTGTAATTGAGATAGGAAATAGTCTAAACCCCTGAGGATGGCTCATTAATGGGCCGAAGCGCGTAGGGTTAAGAATAAAACAGCTGTCTGGTTATGACGTTCAGAAATAATAAATAAAGGAATGTTTTATAACTTTTAGCGAATTAAAAAAAATTCGCTAATGAGGAGATCTGTGTTTATATATATATATATATATATATATATATATATATATATATATATATATATATATATATATATATATATATATATATATCCGACTAATAACTCAAAAAATAATGGACCGATCTTGATCAAATTTGGTGAGTACCTTCCTTTTGCAAGTGGCTTGGATAAGTTCATTAGTCAGGAATTTTTTTTGTTTTCTTTCTAAAAAAATTCATATGTTCGTAAATAAGAAAGTAAGGGCAGCCAAATTTGGTACGCGTGTGTGTATTATAAAGAGCGAACTCTGTACCAAAATTTAGCTCTCTAGCTTTAAAGACAAAGAATTTATGGGCAGTTAAAAAAACAGATTTTGTAGTTTTCCTCAAAACGTCAAACGCGCAATTTTAACTTCAAAATTGGCAATGTTTAGGCAAAGAACGTGAAACAAATACCGATTGTGAAAAGAAAATGTTGCAAGAAGAGTGTTCTGCATATCCTTAAGTTTCAGACTCAACCGTCATTGACCTTTATTTTACTAAAATGTTTACAGAAAATTCATTTCAAATAGACCCTTTCTCTGATGCTTTGGCTGTCGGTTTAGTTAAGCTGATGCTTTCGCTGTAGGTTTAGTGAAGTTTACGGTTTAACGGTCTATAATTTTTTTAAGCTAATTTTCGTAGAACAAATTCGTTAATGCATTTTTGCATTTTTTATCGAAATATGTTGCGTTTGTAAGAAACAAATCTGGACGCAGTAAGTGCGTTTTGGTAGCGAATTTTCGGTAAATTTGCAGTTTAGCTCCCGAACGTTTTTCAAAAAACTGTTTTCAGAAACCTGCCTAGAACCCCCCCCCCCTGGATCCACAAACCCCAAGAAACATTTATTGTTCACAACCCCCCCCCAAAGAAAGTTACGGGACCCGGAGTGAGCAGGGGTGCTGGGCGTGGTAGATACTAAAAAGGAAATATGATAAGACAATGCGTATAAAACGGGCTTGAAAGTTGTCTTTTTTAAGCCATATCCCGCTTAAACCCTGCCTACCCCGCACAGCACCCCTATACCCCCCCCCCAGGTGCCGTAACTTCTTTGACGGGTAGGAACAAGACATTTTTCTTGTGGTTTATGCAGCGAGGGTGGTTGTATGCACGAGCGGGAAGGAAAATCCCCACGACGAAGGAGCCACCCCCCAACCACCTGCCACTGCCGCAAGTCGACCGGAGGGGAGTCTGCTTCGTCGTAGGCATCTTCCTTCCCCTCTCGTGTGCATACAACCACCCTCGTTGCATAAACCACAAGAAAAACTTCTTGTTCATACCCCCCAAGGAAGTTATGTGACCTGGGGCAAATTGGGGTGCTGTGCGGGGTAGGCAGGATTTAATGGGGATATGGCTTCAAATAGACAGCTTTCAAGCAGTTTTCTGCTCATATTTCCTTTTTACTACCTACCCCGCCCAGCACCCCTATTCACTCCCAGTCCTGTAACTTCTTTGGGGGGTGGGAACAAGAAATTTTTCTTGTGGTTTGTGAATCCAGGTGGGGTCCTAGTAATGTTTCTGAGAACAATTTTTTTTAAAGCGTTGGATAGCTAATCTGTTAATTTACCGAATTTTCATTAAATCTTTCAAATTTCAATAACTCAATTTGCCATTAACGTAAGCTTTGTTGGTTAGGGAAGCAACATTTAAGTTTATTTTCGGAAAAGGTTTGTATATTTTCAAACCATAAGTAATTTTGAAAAATATAGTACATTGTTTTTACTACATGGAATAAAGCGGTAATCAGATTGATACCTGCTCGCATTTGCTATTAAAAACATTTTTATGGAAATTCACTTCCATAACACACTTGCTGCATCCAGACTTTTGAAAAATGTTTATATATTTTCAAACAATAAAATTATTTCGATGAAATATGGTACATTGTTTCTACTATATAGGCAACCAAGTTTGATGCCTGCTTTCATCAAAGAAAGACATTTGCTATTAAAAATATTTTAAAGAAAATATTCGCTACCATAACGCACTTGCTGCGTCCAGAGTTTTTAATATAAGGCTAAATGATCTGGCACAAAATATTTTATTATAACTTTTTTTTCTTGTAACATAGAAATCTAAATGTTGGTGTATAGTTTACTTTTTATATCGTAAACCTACCTACCGAATTTGGTTATCATAGATTTTTTATTTTTTAAGATAATTTTTTTTTTCAAATGAAAACTCAAAATTTTCCTGGAAAACCTCGTCCGATTTTTCTGATTAACGAACTCATCAAAGCCATTTACAAAAGGAAGGTACATGCCAAATTTTATCAAAATCGGCCTATTATTCTTTAAGATAAAATTTTTTTTCGAATGAAAACTCAAAATTTTCCCGGAAAACCTCGTCCGATTTTCCTGACTAACAAACTTGTCAAAGCCATTTACAAAAGGAAGGTACATGCCAAATTTTATTAAAATCGGCCCATTATTTTTCGAGATAAGAATTTTTTTTCGAATAGAAACTCAAAATTTTCCCGGAAAACCTCGTCCGATTTTCCTGACTAACGAACTTATCCAAGCCATTTACAAAAGAAAGGTACATGCCAAATTTTTTCAAAATCGGCCCATTATTTTTTGAGTTATCGGTGTGATACATATATATATATATATATATATATATATATATATATATATATATATATATATATATATATATATATATATATATATATATATAAATTGAAACTGACCCCGGATATGGGTTCTAGGGGTCCCAGTTCGCGCTCATTTGCAAAAATTTTTTCAAAATTCAAAAGTCGGGATCTCCCCAATAGTGAATTTTTTCTGCGAAAATTCACTAATATATTATTCTTATGAAAATTCACTACCATAACGCACTTGCTGCGTCCCGAATATTTTTAAGCCGGCCACAATATTTTTTACTCTATTTTTTACTTACAACCTCACAAATCATTGGAAAGGTATTCTACACTCACAAGCCCTCGAGACATTACGTTACATAGCGATATCATGAGAATTATGCGTCTTAAAAAAGCCATATCTTGTCTGTAATCTTAATAAGAAGTTAACATGATCCCGAAATAGTAGAATATAAACATAAAACTTACTAATGAGACATGTTAGCCGCTAATGTTCGTCATATCACATGAATATAACGCGCTGCCAACACGAGATCTTGTGTTTTTTCATCCCATTCAAGATTTCAGATTAAATGCAGTCACTAAATCATATCTCATATACAGTATTTAGTCAGAGTAATGGGCCATCGGGATCTTGCAATCTCGATATAATTTGTCAGAATATTATGTTGCTGAAGGCATCCGATCATCAACCTTTCATTAATCGAATCAATCTTTCCAAGCTCACTTTGATGCACTCGCTTCGTTGCTTTTGTTTCTCTTTTTTGGCGAAAGATGCAACTTGATTATCAACGTCATGGTGAAAGTCAGTCGGGTAAATATTATTCTTGCGTTCTTACAAAGATGTACCTACATGTATAAATATTTATGTGAGATAGTTTTTCTTGCTATAAAGTATGGAAGAAAAAAAGGAAATAATGTTTAGCAATTTTTAGCTTCTTAAAATAATAATAACAACGTCTTTATTGACACATATTAAAAAAAAGCCTGGACGCAGCAAGTGCGTTATTGTAGTGAATTTTCATAGAAATGATCTGGCACAAAATATTTTATTATAACTTTTTTTTCTTGTAACATAGAAATCTAAATTTTGGTGTATAGTTTACTTTTTATATCGTAAATTTACCTACCAAATTTGGTTATCATAGATTTTTTATTTTTTAAGATAAAAATTTTTTTCAAATGAAAACTTAAAATTTTTCCGGAAAACCTCGTCCGATTTTTCTGATTAACGAACTTATCAAAGCCAGTTACAAAGGAAAGGTACATGCCAAATTTTATCAAAATAGACCCATTATTCTTTGAGATAAAAATTTTTTTCGAATGAAAACTCAAAATTTTCCCGGAAAACCTCTTCCGATTTTTCTCACTAACAAACCTGTCAAAGCCATTTATAAAAGAAGGGTATATTCCAAATTTTATTAAAATCAGATTATTATTTTTTGAGATGAGAATTTTTTTCGAATTAAAACTCAAAATTTTCCCGGAAAACCTCGTCCGATTTTCCTGACTAACAAACTTGTCAAATCCATTTACAAAAGGAAGGTACATGCCGAATTTTATTAAAATCGGCTTATTACTTTTTGAGATGAGAATTTTTTTCGAATGAAAACTCAAAATTTTCCCGGAAAACCTCGTCCGATTTTCCTGACTAACGAACCTATCCAAGCTACTTACAAAACAAGGGTACATGCCAAATTTTATCAAAATCGACCCATTATTTTTTGAGTTATCGGTGTGATACATATATATATATATATATATATATATATATATATATATATATATATATATATATATATATATATATATATATATATATATATATATATATATATATATATATATATATATATATATATAAACATATAAAAATTGAAACTGACCCCGGATATGGGTTCTAGGGGTCCTAGTTCGCGTTCATTTGCAAAAAAATTTTCAAAATTCAAAAGTCGGGATCTCCCCATTAGTGAATTTTTTCTACGAAAATTCACTAAAAATTTGGGCACAGCAAGTGCGTTATAGTAGTGAATTTTCATAAGAATTCTACTCCATTAGAACGGTATATTTCTACATTAACGCTACACAGACCTTGAAGATCAGTTTTAGAGGTCCTAATACGCGCTCATTTGAAGAATGTTTTCGAAAGTGTTACCACCGATATATCATTATTATCAAAAAAATATCTTGTGGTCTTGTTAAGCACATTTGGAGAACCCAAAACACCGCAACACATTTTAAAAACCCTGACGATCGTCTTACAAATAAAGTTAGCTTCATCGGAGGATGAATAATATCACCTATGAGTCTAAAATTATAATTTTCAGCAGATATTACATACAGACTTGGAGACTACTTGTCTGGCTTCACTATTGGTTTTCGATGGTGAAGGACGTAGCCAGCGCGTAAGCTAACTGGAGCAAGTGGCCCTTACGAATTCTGGATGTTCTAAGATGTTCTTCAACGTTTCTGTGACTATAGTTTCGCTGCTTGACACCATTCTCAGACAGATTAAAATTGAATTAGTACGAAATCATGACAACTACAAATAAAGATCTGTTGCTATGTTATGATATGATGTTTTGATCAAAAAAGTTATCAAATTGAAGATAAAAATGAAAAACAGATGAGGCTTTCAAAATGTCTACGTGATGTATGTCAATATTTAAAAATATTTAAAAATAGAACTAGCCTATAATAACTATGATAACAGTTACAACAATAAAATAACTAAACAATAACAGTATAAAAGTAGTCTCTATACAACGAAAATATCGACATACATCAACTCATTATCTTATTACAACTTTTTTGAAAGAATAAATTTATTTTCTTTGACTTATTTAATTAGAAAGAAGCATATCCAAGAAAGGGGAATTCATTAAATCAGTTTGCTCGTTTAAAACAAGGTAGCTATTGTCGTGTGTGTGCTTTTTGACTTCCAAAGCTTCAAAAAAGTGTAGTTTACGTTTGTCATAAAAATGTAGTGGTTGTATGCGGTTATTTACTGTAGGTCTATGTTCGGTATCAATAATATGTTTTGCAATTGTAGATTTGTCAGCGTGGTTATTTCTAAATGCAGAAATATGTTCTTTGTATCGGGTGTTAAAATTTCTAGAAGTTTGACCTATGTAGATTGCGTTACAATGTGTACAAGCTAATTTATAAACTCCAGCTTTTGTCAGGAAACAATGATTTCGTACTAATTCCCTTTTAATCTGTCTGAGAATGCTGTCAAGCAGCGAAACTATAGTCACAGAAACGTTGAAGAACATCCTAGAACATCCAGAATTCGTAAGGTCCCCTTGCTCCAGTTAGCTTACGCGCTGGCTACGTCCTTCACCAACGAAAACCAACAGTGAAGCCAGAGAAGTAGTCTCCAAGTCTGTATGTAGTATGGACAAGTTTCACCAAGTAAGGGCAACAACAATCAATGAATTCAGCAGATATCTTGTTATTGTTTGTATTGTTAAATTTTTATTAAGAAAATTTACTAACAGAATTTTTTTTATTTATTTATTGGAAAAACCGGTTAGAGTAGGTTGATCGAAACGAAATTATCCAGGTGATTTATAACGACAAATAACTGCTACGGTTATAATTTGGCAGATACTTTACTTTTCTGAATATGAATCAAGTTTTCTTCTGGAAAGCTTTTGTAACTTTAATGAAATTTGTATTGCAAGCTTCTTACGAGTATAAATAGACTTAAACTACCTAGATATATAAAAAATTAAATTTTCTAGTTTCATGGAAAATTTAGTTTTGGGAATTTTTCTCAAAAGGAGCTAGACCACCAAGTGAAGATTGTAACCTGTGATGAGAACTGATAAGCACACTTGGAGAACCCAACACAACACATTTTAAAAACCTGACGAACGTTTCACTAACCAAGTTAGCGTCATAAGAGGATGAATAATTTTAAATATCTTATATCCACAACTCTATTTGTATTCTTCTGCTGGTAGTCGCTTACTAACGATTTAGAGAGGTTCAAGGGCAGCAAAATTAACATATTTCGTTTGGCGGAAATATCTGCATTCTTTAATTATCCATCGGCCCTGCCTCTTCTCGTATTTATTTTGTAAAATAATCAGGAGACTGTCCATAGGCGGCGGAGTGCAATTCATATATTTTTTATTATTACTTTATTTAGCTATATATATACTTTCGAGGCGTTTAGCTGTCCTGGTTGCCTACCATTTTTTATGAATTTAAATTGACCTCATTAACGTGGTGATTATTATCCTAAATATGTCGGACGACGGAAGATCTGTCTATAGTACCGTATCTTAATTGTGCTAAGTGTTCTTTGAATCTCATTTCAATAGATCTGTTAGTTGCAAATTGGCTTTTTTTGTTAAATATTATCTAGACCTCTCGTGAATCGAGGTTCAAATGGTTCTTTTTTTTAATTTCAACAACACACCACGAGGGCTTACAGCCTAAATACTATCGTACCGTGGGTGTTGACAAGGAGGAAAGAGGCAACTTGTTAATTCTGGACTTGAAGGTTTTAAGGTTCGGAGGAGAAGGAAAAACAAGTGCCGGCAAGGAATTCCACAACCTGGAAGTCCTCGGGACAAAAGAGCGGGCATAACAAGATGTCCTATGTCTGGTGACCTGGACAGTAAAAGGGTGCATTCGCTCTGTTCCCCTGGTAGATCTGTTGGGGGCAGCAGGTGGAGGAACTATGGAAGAAAGCTCCTCTAAGCAGTGCCCGTGCAAATATCTATAAAAGAGAGAGGTCACCAACGACACGTCGGTGAGCAAGGGATAGCAGCCTTTGGGTGAGGGTAGGGTCACCGATGAGACGTATGGTAAGCAAACTAAGTTTTTTCCGACGTATTTAAGATCACAATCTTTACAACTTATTTTGGCCATATTATCCTTGTCTTTTGGGTTGCCTAGCAAGTTTTTTAAAGTATTTTTTGTCGAGAATGTTAGTTGCAAATTGACTTTTTTTTAAATGCTATCTAGACCCCTCGTGAGTCGAGGTTCAAATGGTAAGCAAACAAAGTTTTTTCGGCTTTCTCTCTTCTAAAGGTCGTCGATTCCGCTAACATTTTCTTTGTTTACTGTTTGTTAGCATTGCTAGGCAACTCAAAACACAAAGATAGTGCGGATAAAATGTCAGGAATGTACGAAGTAAGTTGTAAAGATTGTGTCTAATATACGTGGGACAAAGAAAAAATCTATTGGAATTAGTAGATTCAAAGAACATTTAGCACAATTAATATACGGTACTTTAGATAGATCTTCCGTCGCCTGACATAGTTGGGATAATAATCACCACGTTAATGAGGAGAATCTAGAATTAATAAAAAATGTTAGACAACCAGAACAGCTAAACACCTTCGTAAGTATATATATATATATATATATATATATATATATATATATATATATATATATATATATATATATATATATATATATATATATATATATATATACATGGTAATCCTGTATTGTAGACACCTCAGTAGTAAACAGACAATTCGGGTGGAATCGGAACGCAGAAGTGGACGCTGTGCGTTGTTGCCAGATGAGTATTACCAAGGGTCATTTTAAATATAGAAGGAAATCAAGGGGTGAACAAATGTTTTTATAATGTAAATAAATTATAATATGGCGTCATCTACATAAATCGATATTTGACATATTTTGCGGAAAGCAGTAGGAAAAGGGAGATAGAGAAAGTTAATTTTTAGCCATTGTGGTCCAGGGGAAAAACGTGGGCCTCTGGATCCAAAGGTACTGGGTTCGTTCCCAGATTCCCCCTCTCCTACCTTTTAAAGTAAATCAGTAACATCAACAGAGGTTGTGCCATTGTGATTGAGCAAGGTAATCTGCACGTTCCGCCATTCCCAGGGGGCATAAAGCCGTCGGTCCCGTGCCCATGCGATGTTGGTCACGTTAAAGACACAAATTTCCCGGACAGTGAGGTGAATTAATCACTTTAGTAAAGTCAATGAAGCAATTTCCGTTGCAAATTGCCGATGATAAATCCAACTTTATACACTAATAGCAAACAGTATCCAATATATTATTTTGAACCCACGTTTTTTCCCCTGGACCACCATGCGACTGAAAATTAACTTTTTACATTTCCGTTTTCCTACTGCTTTCCGCAACATATGTCAAATATCGATTTATGTAGATGACGCCATATTATAATTTATTTACATTATAAAAACATTTGTTCACCCCTTGATTTCCTTCTATATTTAAAATGGCCCTTGGTAATACTCATCTGGCAGTGCACATCGTCCAGCGTCCACTGCTGCGTTCCGATTCCACCCGAATTGTTTGTTTACTACTGAGGTGTCTACAACACAGGATTACCATATATATATATATATATATATATATATATATATATATATATATATATATATATATATATATATATATATATATATATATATAGCTAAATATAGTTATAATAAAAAATGTATGAATCGCACTCCGCCGCCTATGGACAGTCTTCTGATTATTTTACAAAATAAATACGAGAAGAGGCAGGGCCGATAGATAATTAAAGAATGCAGATATTTCCGCCAAACGAAATTTGTTAATTTTGCTGTCCTTTAACCTTCCTAAATCGTTAGTAAGCGACTACCAGCAGAAGAATACAAATATAGTTGTGGATATAAGATATTTAAAATTATTCATTCTCTTATAACGCTAACTTGGTTAGTGAAACGTTCGTCAGGTTTTTTAAATGTGTTGTGTTGATTTGAGTTCTCCAACTGTGCTTATCAGTTCTCATCACAGGTTACAATCTTCACTTGGTGGTCTAGCTCCTTTTGAGAAAAATTCCCAAAACAAAATTTTTCATGAAACTAGAAAACTGAAATTTTTATATATCTAGGCAGTTTAAGTCTCTTTATACTCGTAAGAAGCTTGTAATACAAATTTCATTGAAGTTACAGAAGCTTTCCCGAATAAATATTCAGAAAAGTAAAGTATCTGCCAAATTATAAACGTAGCAGTCAATTTTCGTTATAAATCACCTGGATAATTTCGTTTCGGTCAACCTACTCTAACCGGTTTTTCCAATAAATAAAAAAATAATGTAAAAACCAATTTTCGATTAGTGAATTTTCTTAATGAAAATTTGACAATACAAACAATAACAAGATATCTGCTGAAAATTATAATTTTAGACTCATAGGTGATAAAGTGATCTAGGCATTTTAAACAAAAATGAGATCTTGTTCCAAACATGTGAACCATGTACAATATTGTTTCTGCCAAATATTAAAGTGAAACAAAACAAAACGTTACATGCACCGAGCGTGAACCGACCCCCGGCCATCTTCGCACGAGGTGAGAAATCTACTACCAAACTGCGCTAGCAAAAAGTTTGTTTAGTGGGTACTTGACGCTGACTTCGTGTTTGATGACACCTGTCACAGGGGAGCCACTGCTGTATCTGCGCCTCTGCTGGTTGTTCTTGACAACTGTTACAGGAGCGCCACTGTCGTACCTGCGCCTGTGGTGGTGGCTGTTGTAGGCATCAAGGGAGGTTTTCCAACTAAGGATGGACAGAGTGGACTCTGGGAGATTGAGGGTGTGGATGAAAACAATATTAGAACACAACAATTGACCTTCATAAAATAATTGAATTTCATGCGAAAAATATGAAATCAAGTAAATAAATAAAAAATTAAATAATAAAAAAAAATGTCCTAATAAAAATTCGCTAACGTTATATGTAGTAGATATTTTATTGTTTTTGTATGTTGTTGGTCAAGTTAAATAAATCGAATTTCTCTGATTGACTTACCGTTTGGCATTTTGTTTTAACTATTTTATTTGATATAAACCTATTACTGGAATTCAAAAGAAAAGCTGCACAAAAGTGTTATTAGCAATCGATTACATTTTTGAGTATTATATTTACGTGTCAGTTAGCTCTGAAACAAAGTCGTTAATGAACTAAAAATTTCGTAACTGATTTAAAGTGCTGAGAAGCAATCAGGATAGTTGAACGATTTGAAGAGTTTCCTGAAGATAAGCCCGGTATCTATAATGATGTTAAACAAAAGCTGCGCTCGGAGGGGCATGTTCAATGTTGGAGAGATGGCCACAATGCGAGTCCCATGGCTGTTTCAAGTGCGCCCTTACGCCCCTTTACAGCCGAGGGCTTGTCTGATTAATAACCTCCCTCGAGATTCCACCGTTCTTAATTGTTATTCATCACAAACCTTACTTAAATAGCTGATTAAAGCTTTTTGTCTCATTGGATATTGACCTCACGAACACAGCTTTCCTTTTAATTTTGTTTACTATTCATTAATTCTGGATGCTCTGTGGGTTTCTGTTGATATTTCGATGAGTCGATTTAATAATTGTCTGTCTACCTTATCATTCCCAAATTATTTATACGGTTTTTGGGCTCATTACGAATAGAGTTTTTTAAAATAATTACTATGAGACGGTTATCATGCGAAACCTTGTCCCCAACCTATCAGCTAAGACGCCAGGTAAATAAATTATTAGCAAATGTGTAAAGAAACAAGAAATCAAGAAATCATTTACTATAGGACATGGAATGTTAGAAGCTTATTAAGGACAGGAAAACTGGAAGAGGCAAGGTGCATAATGGAAAATGTTTGAGACGAAGCAAATGCATTATAGTAGAGAATTTTCATAAGAATTGTACACTATTAAAACTGATACTATACACTCAAATGGACCTTGTAGATCCGTACATTAAATCAACACTGTTTCCTTTACCTCTCGGCAATTCTCGACGTGAAAGATGTATCTACTAACGGGTATATACTCTAGTATACTACTTGATTATTTACACCATACAATTTTTGTTTAAAATGGATTTATTTCTCATAATTTAACGAAATGAAGGAAAATGACGGCTGAGACACAGGTCTAGAAGCTGGTTAGTCATTTAGAGAGGTATTTTTAACACACAAAGCGCTAATTCATACGAATGTGCGACTACCAGAATTATCAACTTTGACGTTTTAACTTTTTTTTAATTAGAGGCATGTAATTTCTTTGTCTTTTAACCTAGAGATCTGAATTTTGGTACAAAGGATACTCTTTCTGGCGGAACCCAGCGTACCAAATTTGGTTACCATAGCTTTTTAACTTTCGGAGACATGAATTTTTTTCGAAAAAAAAAACCCAACATTTTCCCGGAACACCTTATTCGATTTTCTGTCTAACGAACTTATCCAATCCATTTGCAAAAGGAAGGTACTCACCAAATTTTATCAAAATCGGCCCATTATTTAATGGTGTGACACATTTATATATATATATATATATATATATATATATATATATATATATATATATATATATATATATATATATATATATATATATATATATATATAAATTGAAACTGACCCCGGATATGGGTTTTAGTGGTCCTAGTTTGCGCTCATTTGAAGAATTTTTTCAAAATTCAAAAGTCGGGATCTCATTAGTGATTTTTTTTAAAAGAAAATTCACTAATAGATGTGAACATGGACCAGTGGTTAAAAGCTGGATCATTACGCCAGAAAATGACCAGATACACAAACGCCATCATCCAGTTCACAAACTGTAAATTCTGGTGAAAGGTCCATTCCAAATTCCAAATGAATATTCAGCGAAACTGAGTGAAACTTAAAAACACATCATTCCATCAGCAAAAAAAAAACGAAATATGACGAAGGCTATCTGAAAATTGGATTAACGTGCAAAGAAGAAGCTCAATACGAAGAGCTACTGTGTGTAATATGCTCAGAAGTTCTCTCAAATATTTTGGTGAAGCCACCATTGCTACGAAGACATTTGAAGACAAAACATCGGCAGTACGTAGACAAACCCTCGGATTTTTCCTTCGAAAAAAGAGGAAAATGGCTTCTTAAAAAAACATAAAAAATACCGTAACTACTAACTGAATATTTACGTGCTCTTTCCTTGTGGCGTACAAAATAGCAAATACCGGCAAATCATACTGCTAAAGAGTTCATTTTACCAACCACTTAAAATATGATCAGTTTTGTATTAGGAGATAAATGGTCGAAATTGCTTCATAAAATACCTCTTTCAAATGACACACTGGCATGGCGTATTCAAGAAGCAACCCAAAGATACAACAATTGTTTTGCAATTCAAGTTTATGAATCAACAGATATTAGTGTGCTGCCAAATTTACTTGGTTTTGTGAGATATGTGTATGAAAATATTTCTGAAGAAGATTTTCTGTTATGCAAAACCTTGAAAACTACGACAAAGGGAGAAGATGTTTTTAACGTCATCAATGATTTTTTTGAAGAACGTGGCATAGATTGGACAAAGTTTGTTGATATTTCGACTGACGGTGCCAAAGCTATGGCAGGAAGGATATAATAATAATAATAATAATAATAATAATATTAAAATAGCCTTTATTCACACAGTAGATAATACAATACTCAAGTGCACAATTAAAAAGAACAAAAAAAAAATACAACAATACAACGTTGTTTACAAAAACACAGTTCCATGTACATAATTAAAAGAAAAATAATAAGAAACTGTGTGAATTGGGCGAAGTTCAGATGGATGAATAATCATCCCCTGCTCTCCCACTTACGCCCATATGCAAAACTGGTAGTCAACAGCCAGCCCGGCAAACTGCTTAAACACCACGCATAATCAGCAACAGTTTCTTTTTGAAGGAACGCACAGAACAGCTCTTAACACTCTCATCAAGACCATTGTATATAGCGTATATCTGATAGGTAAAAGACCGTTTAAACAGTGTTAGCCTGTACTTAGGTGGTGAAATTAAGCCCTTCGACCGTATGTTAATGCTATGAACATCAGTTCTGTGCGTTACCTTTCTATACAAGTATGTTGGGACTCTAGACACAATAATAGAATGGAACAATGTTGCTGCTCTCAGAGTGAAACGATTACGCATATTAAGCCACATCGCTTCATTTAGTTTATGCGAGATATGTTCGAATTTTCGAATACCATACGCGAACCTCAGACAGGAATTTTGCAGTCTCTGTATCCGATTATAATCGCAACCATCCAAGCATGGCGAATATAATTCCGAGCAATAGGCAAACTGCGAGAGGACTAAGGTATTCCCAAGCATTAGCTTAACACCAGTCGGAAGATAAGTCGTTTGCGGGTACAGCAGACGCAGGTTGTTGTAGGCCCGCTGAAGGCAGGCACCAACATGCCGCTTATATCTAAACTTGTTATCCATTATCACACCCAAGTTTCGCACCTCATCCAACAGCTCCAGAGGCTCCCCATTGATCATGACCCTCACATTTACCTTTAAGCGCTCTACAAGAATCTGACTCCCAAACAAAATAACAGCCGACTTCTTCGCATTTAGACACAGCGATTGGTCTTTGGACACTTTGTACAATGAATCCAGATCGGAATTCACCTTTCCCAGTGCATCCGAAAGCTCCGCGGCATTGAAGGAAATGTATATCTGAATGTCGTCAGCGTACATCTGTACTTTAGAATACTGAATGACCCTAGGGAAATGATTTACGTAAATAGCGAAAAGCAGGGGCCCAAGGACCGAGCCCTGCGGCACACCATACTCCACAAGACGAGCATCCGACTCGCAGCTGTCAACTCTCACAATAAGGTAGCGTTCCCTCAAGTAATTTCTGATCAACGCCAGAGCTTCCGAGCCCATCCCAACCGCTCTCAATATTTTCAGCAATATAATATGATTTATGGTGTCGAAGGCCTTGGAAAAATCCAACAGCACCAGTAGTGTCAGCATACCCTGGTCCGTGGCCCGCAAAATCTGGACTAATCACTAGGATTACACATGTTGCTCCTGAAGCCAAAAGTACGCATCCTGCATCGCACAGAAAAGCACTTGCGTGCAAGAAAATTCCTGAGGATTTAGAAACAGCACTGTCACAGGTCGTAAAAATAATAAATCACATAAAAGCAATCCACTCAACCCGAGACTTTTCGTATTATTATGCCGTGGGTAGTGCACATGTTTCATTACTGTTACACTGTGAAGTACGTTGGTTGTCAAGGGGCAGGATATTAGCTAGGTTTGTTGAACTTCGTCATGTAATCTATTTATCTTTGAAGGACAGTGACTTCAACCTCAAGCTCAAATTTGAAGATGATTCCTGGACTAAAAGTCTGACATATTAAGCTGATCATTTCTCTGGTCTCAATGAAATGCAATGCTTCTATGCAAGATTCTGTATGCAGCGTATTCACTGCGCAGGACAAAATATACGATCTCATAAAAAATTGGGTTTTAGAAAACTTGCTTAAGATAAAACATCGTTGAATGTCTTCCTCTTCTGCATGATTTTGTTGATACCAACAACTTATCATTGGATACCGAAATGAAAGCTGAAATTATTCTTCATATTTCTCAGCTCTCCGACGAACTAAAAAAATATTTTCCAGATATCGATAATGCTGAGGACTGGATTCTAAACTAATTTATGATCACAACTGAAAGCAAAAATACTAGTTTGAGCATTAAGCAGTGTGAATCTTTGCTGAAGATGTTCGTAGATTCGACTCTTCAAGCTGATTTTTAAAACGATGTGATTAAATGATTTTTGGGCAGCAAGACATGAAGAAAATCAGGACCTCTCACGCGAAGCAGTGAATTACCTTTTGCCCTTCGTGACTACTTGTGATAGTGGGTTTGCACACCTGGTGATGATAAAATCGAAGTTCAGGAGTTGACTGAATACTGAATCTGAGTGAGCAAAATTGCATTTAAAAGAGGCTCAATTTGTGATACGAGGGCGGTTCAATAAGGCCATGACTTTTTGAATTTCCCGCCTCATCACAGAAAGGGCAACACTGCTTCTGTCAACAAGCATCTGACTCCTGTCAAATTTTGAACAAGCTGCGTCATTTAGTTTGTGATAGATAGTAATTGAAAGCAGACAACCTCTTGAATTATAACGAAAATGGACGAAAGTGAATTTCGTGTGCTCATCTAAAAAAAAACATCACTCAAAAAAACATCACTCAAACCAAGGCTAAGCTTGATAAATACTATGGGGACTCTGCACCATCAATTTCCATGGTAAAAAGTGGTTTACTGAATTTTGTTTTGGCCGTACAAGCACAAATGACGCCTAACGTTCTGGAGGCGTAGTTGAGGTCGCTACACCCGAAACAATTGAAAAAATTCACGATATGGTGTTGGTCGATCGGAGATTGAAGGTGCAGGAGATTGCGGAAGCCATAGGCATATCACATGGCTCAGGGGTTTCGATTTTGCATGATCACTTGGGTATGAAAAAGCTATCAGCAAGATGGGTGCCGCGTTTGCTCACAATGGACCACAAACGTAATCATGTGACAACTTCGAAAGAGTGTTTGGCGTTGTTCAACCGCATTAGGTACGAGTTTTTACGCCGTTTCGTAACCTTCGACGAAACATGGATTCACCACAACACACCCAAGACCAAGCAGCAGTCAAAATAGTGGGTTTCTCCGTGCGAATCGCCGCCGAAGAAGGCCAAGGTGCGTTTGTCAGCCAATAAAGTTATGGCGAACGTTTTTTGTGTTGCACCGGTATAATCCACATTGATTACATAAAAAAGGGAAGAACAATCAATGGCGAACATTATACCAACTTATTGGACCCACTCAATGAAGATTTGAAGGAAAAACGACCACATTTGGCCAAGAAAAAAGTTCTTTTCCACCAATACAATGCAAGGGTGCACACATGTGTAGTCTCCATGAAGAAATTGCATAAATTGGGCTACGAATTGCTCCCTCATCCGCCCTATTCTCCGGAGTTAGCCCCGAGTGACTATTTCTTGTTCCCAAACTTAAAAAAATGGCTCGGCGGAAAGATATTTGACTCCCAATGATGAAATCATCTCACAAACAAATACCTATTTTGAGGACGTCGACAAATCTTATTTTTTGTAAGGGATTAAAATAATGGAGAAACGTTGGACGAAGTGTGTAGAGCTCAAAGGAGACTATGTTGAGAAATTAAATGATTTTATGTCAAAAAACCTGTGTTTCATTAAAAAGTCACGGGCTTATTGACCCGCTTTCGTAAGAAGCAAGCCCATTCATCAGATTCTTCTTTTTGCCTCTATATTTTTAGATAAAATACCTTATTAACCTTATTTTCTTCTATAGGCGGTTTTTTAGGGGTTCACCATTATCTGTGAAATTGCGTAGTGGTACTTAGGGCTATAAGTTTCAGAAAGCCTGATCTAGATGAGTTATCATCTGATGAGGCTAACTTTGTTAGTGAAATGATCGTCAGGTCTTAAAAATGTATTGTAGTCAAATGCATTGTTTAAAGTGTAGTTATTTTGGGACAATAATAAATCTACCACATCGTGCGTTTTATGGGACCATTTATCCGAAGAGTTTATTAATAAATTTCTCTCGTCAATTGGCATCAAAACACACTTTCGCATGTGACGATCATATCTTGTCGGAGAACAGCACGTAAGTACATAAATTTAATCATCGAGTTCATCCTTGATCAGAGTTTTTCGTCTTATCCAATTTACCGAAGTTATACTAGTCAATTATCCAAAACGTATAATTATTCTATAAAAGACGTATAATAATACTTTAATGTACCATAGTTCTTGGGAAATTTTAATTACCTTCATCGTCAGGCCAGTCTTTATAATGTTGCTGTTGCCCAGCTAATTTGTTCATGATTCTGTCAATTAATCCACGTTTATTTATGATTAGCACGAACGACTGTCCCAATCATCATCATTGGTTTTCTATAAAATCTCACTTGGCGCTTTCGATTATTGGAATTTTGTAACCAAACTAATAATTAGACGATCATGCATCTGCGATTTATTAGAAAATATTTACGAATTAATTTTAAAATGTACTAGTATGCTTGGTCTTAATGTTGTGGACTTTGATGATATTTTTCGGACGGCTATATTTTCCAATTTAAAGTTAATAAGTATATTTTTAGTTAATAATTTCTCTTTCCTGTCTTAAAAGTGACTTAAAGCATATTTTTATGACATAGTACATGAAAGGCAAGGCCTATATGGCTTCAAGACAGCATGAATTGATTGTTAAAGATGAGCGTTTCCTTACTTTCTGAACATCTGGAGATTACATGTCGTCGGAAATATGTGTACCGGGAGGACACTCCAATGCTTGGATGCTCTAGGAAAGAACGAAGAGTCGGAACGAACCTCTCAACAAGTGTGTAATTTGACACTAAAACCGTGTGCTCTCGACTAAAACGAGTTGGCCGATTAAAGGTCACAAGGGGAAGTACCAACGACGTAATTGCTAAGCAATAATGTCAGAAGATGTAGATATCCCCAACCTTTCTCATGCGGTCGCAAGAAGTGAGATTGGCCTTTAAGGTGAACAGCTGGTTTTTTAATAGAATCTGGGAGGGACAAGGTTGCCTTTGGGACAGCAGCCCACATATGAGAACAATATTTCAACTGTCGGCGTATCGGTTAAGTACAATTGTTTTTGGAGAACCAAATTTATCACAATAGAGTTTTTGACCCGACGATCGTTTTGCTAACAAAGTTAGCGTCATCAAGGGGATAACTGTTTACTCATCCACCAGTGAAAAAAGTAAAATGGAATCCACCTTATTGTATACCGTTCGGTTGCAGATATCAAAGGATGCAGAAAACTTGCAGCGGCTGGTACTACATGACAGCACAGAGAAAGACGAAGAGGCTGGCACTAATGAGATGAGATGGAAAATAGGTTGCCAAGGCTAGTTAATCCTGTGCATTTTTAAAACCATGAAGATGACCGATTGCAATACCACCACCATCAGTGCCTACTCAAAGCGTGCATGCAATTGATGCACCTAGTGCTCCCCATGCTTTTACTTTAAGTTTCAAGTGGACAGTCTCACATATAGTTTATGTTCCTCAAGGTTGAATGATGTCGTTCGCTATCGTGTACGTAAAGAAGGCGACTTGTAGAAGGAAATGAAAAATGTTTGGGCGCATCAAGTGCATTAGGTAGTGAATTTTCATTGAAATGTTTTTAATAGCAAATATGTTTTTTTTTTAAGAAAGCAGGCATCAAATTTGGTTACCAGTATAACCTATATAGTAGAAACAATGTGCCATGTTTCATCAAAATAACTTTATTGTTTGAAAATGTACAAAAATTTCCGAAAGTAAACTTAAAGTGTTCCCGAAAAAACTGGTTTCTTGGTCAAACTTATAGGTGAATAGCAAATTGAGCTATTCAAATTTGAAGCATTTAATGAAAATTCGCTGCCATAACGCACTGATGTATTATATTTCGATGGAAAATGCAAAAATGCAATAACATAACGCGTGTTAGATAAAAAAATTGAATCACCAACGACTTATGGGCCACCTGTAATTGTAGAAATATTTTTTAAGATATAGGTCAAGACGCCCTATAATTAATGTATACATTTTTTTTTCGTATCTTGCATAATAACGGATATATTGAGCTTTGATGATTTTTTACGAAAATTCGACGAAAATGATATACCATTAAACGATAAACTCTATAGCCAACACTACTGCCAAAGCGCCAGAGAAAGGGTCTATTTGAAATGAATTTTCTGGGAACATTTTAGTAAAATGAACGACAATGACGATTGACTTTGTAAAACATTATTCTTGAGACATTTTCTTTCCATAGCTCATATTAGTTTCAGGTTCACTGCCTAAATATTACCAATTTTGACGTTTTAAATCGCGACTTTGACGTTTTGAGGAAATTTATTTTTCTTTAAATGCCTGTAACATTTTTGTCCTGTAACCTACAGAGCTAAATTTTGGTAGGTGACTTACCTAAAATGATATAAGCCTGCGTTCCAAATTTGGTTGCCCTTACTTTGTTAATTCCGGAGATATATATTTTTTCGAAAGAAAACACAACATTTTCCGGGAAAACCTTGGCGGATTTTCCTGGCTAACGAATTTATCCAAGCCACTTGCAAAAGGAAGGTATTCACCAACCTTAATCAAAATCGGCCCATTAGTTTTTGAGTTATCGGTGCGATACATCTAGAGGGCCTAATTAGCGCTCATTTGAAGAAATTTTTTCAAATTTCAAAAGTGTGGATCTCCTCATTAGTGTTTTTTTTTAATTCACTAAAATAATATATCTCTAATGTAGTAACATCTAATAAATGGGTGCAGTATCATCAAGAAGGTGAGAGAATAACAATTAAAAAGAACATAAAAAGAAAGAAATAAGATAAGCTCCAGAACTAATAAAACAGAAAAAAGAGAAAGCAAAGACTAGTAAACAGCAAGAGAAGAAAGCCAATTTAAAGGACAAAAACAAAATTCAGAGTCAAGCTCTTCTGCGGACTTAAAGGACTGGATGGAAAGTAACAGCAGTGGTGAAGAAGCAGAAGAAATTAGAATATTCGGTGCATAAGATTTAGAAGCAAGGAATTTTACTCTGGTCAGTTTTAAGGTGAGTGGGAAGAGGAAGACAACTTCATACAGGTATGTTGCAACAATATTGACAATTCTCACACCAGAAGAAATATAGTACTTCACAAGTCTAAATGGTGAAAAAAAAATAGAATTTCGGCGAATTGAAAATGACACATCCACGATAGGTAAAAGTGAATAGCAAGCCTTCCAAATTCTACTGAAAAAAGAGACGGTAGAAAAGTCAAAAGGATATTTACAGTTTCAAGTACATGTTTTTATGCAAACTTTGTGATCTGTTGCTGTTTTGTGACCAAATTTGCGCATTCCTTGTTTATGTAATTTTAAAGTTAATACCTATGTTTATTTTTGAATTCAATCCTAATGAAACATGCTACTGAAAGCTTCCATCTTTTTTTAAATTAAATTCTTCAAGATGGCTAAAATAGGGAAAGTAGTTTGCCAAAATTGCAACAAATGACCTGACCATTTCAGAAATGGCGGTTTGTAACTTCTAAAATAAAAATAATAAATAATATAATAAATTTTGAATTGTGGTATGTGTTCTGAAAGAGGAGACCCCGCTGGTTAATTTTCATACCTCCACGTGATATTCATTAATCGGCAGAGTTTTTTTACAATAAGAATATGTAAACAAAACTCTTAAAATGGCCATAACTGGTGTCTCTACCCTATCAAATTGAAATGAAATTGAATTGCAGAAATAACTTTTATTTTAATTTAACAGATTCCCACAACATATATACAAGAATTGCAATTATCTTCGAATAAAGAAATTAAAAAAACAGACATAAAAGAGCCTCTTTTGCTCTAGTTAGCACTGATAATTTAGCAAAATATTACATCCTTAAAATAATTATGATTGTATAACATAAAATTCTATTGAAATCATATGTAAATTTTCAATATAAGAAACGCATAATGATGGAGACGATACCCCAGACCGGGCAGTCTTGCATTTAAACCGCAATTTGAAGTGAAGACGTGAAGAAAATCTGAAGAGACTTGATAACCGGTTTCGAATTCGCGTAATAAATTCGGACAGGCTATTAAATATGTCGCTTTAAACTTTGTTTTAATATTGCATGTCTTTAGGAGTTGTGTTTAATTTTGAGTAGGTGGTGGTTAATACAAGGTGCAATACCTCATATATTTCAATTTAAAACATTTAAATCACGATCGTCAATAAATAAGTGATGAGTTATGACGGAGTAGTTAATTAAGGATTTCACCTGGCTCCATTATTTAACCAGACCATGAGAAATTGTCTTACTAATTGGAAGAATATTTCTCAAGAATGATTACGTCCACCAGATCATTAGTAACCAACACTGATGCGTTTATCTTCGACAAATTACTGCAATCCTTGGACTGTGTCTTCAAAAAATAATTTCTGTATTTTTTAAACCTCTAATTCGTCCACAAGGAAAGTATATATGAGGCATTCTTCTTAGTTTCTTATATTGTTCTGCTTTTATAAACTGCCTGATCTTGTTTGGTTCCTAACTAAGCTATCATTATTAAAGTTATTAATCTTTTACAAATTTCGACAGAAGATTCCTTACCGTGTGAATATTTTGAAATAAATAATAATAACAATAATAATAACATCGAGTGAACGCAATAAAATGAGGAACTCATCGAAAAATTGTCCACCGAAATGAGACGTGCAATCGCGGAGTATAAAGGAACAAATCCTCTTAGTAGACCACTATTACCTAGGCTAAGATCACCTAGAAAGCTGGCAATTATATTGGAACTTTTGAACAGAATAATTTTGCCATCGCACCTTCTTGAGGTCAACACATTGGAGCACATGTATACGCTGATTTACTGTGCAGCAACTGCAGAAATTAAAACTTGTAACCGTCCTAAAAGAATTGAAATCCCTGTCTAGAATGACAGGGCTACCGTTCAAGAGGTTTTTTAAGTAAAGGACTATAAAAGACCGCGAGTATTTGTTTCGTTGTTATTCGCGAGTGATATCACGCGATTGACCTCAAGTGGATCCAAATCAGGACGATAGTGAGGTCACCATCACCTACTAAACCCTAACCTAAATGTACCTATCTCTCATATTTATTATTTACAAGATAAAGAACACTTTGTGGGGTTAGAAGATGTTAAGATAATTAAATACCTACTCGACTTTTTTTTTCTGCCTGAAGTCCTAGATTTATGAGATCTTCAAGTCAGAACGCTGTTACTGGGATTGTTTACTTAATTTATCGATATCTAGGTAGTAGATATAAAGAATCTTCGCTTACATTGTCAACAGCATTGAGAAGTTTAAGGAAGGGATTATGACTCAATTAAACAGATATTAAAAAAAGTAAATACTTAAATTTATTGATATAAATTGTTGAGGGAACAAATTAATTTAGTGCTCCTGGTAAATCAAAATAAATATTGCATTTCACATGAAAGAAAACAAACAAATATTAAATATGAAAGAAATTAACTATTGAATATAACAAGAATAAAAAAGGATATTATGTTACAAAAAGAGAAAGTAAATATTACATGCATACTAGAAAGAAATTAGATGTGCACAGTACAAGTACGAAAATGAACATTAAATGTTAAAGTTATTGTTTTTCAATCAGATCTGCTGATGTTCTCAAATTTTTAACAGATTATGTGGAATGTCTAGATATTATCCTGGCCAGTTTGGGTCTTATTCTTTAAAGGAAAATTTCTGAAGGAAGCCCAGAAATGCCTAGTCAAATTTCTATTTACTGATTACAAATGAAAAATTTAAAACATTTGAAGGTTAGGAAGTTCATAAACAAAATATTGATTAATTTTAAATTAGACAGTGATATTTCTGATTTTACGTAAATGACAAAATATCAAAAGAAAAATACAAAATACAGTTACTACAATGACAGTCTCACTGATTAAGGATTGATTCAATTTTACCGATTCAAAGTTTATATTGCCAGTTGGTGGACAATTATTCAAAAATCACAAACACTAAAACTCACAATGACTCACCGAAGCTGAATTGTGCCTGGGATTCCAAGGGTCCTTATTCACCTGTTGATTGGTTACGTATGTTACACGTGGGCTATCAGTGCCCACCATAGGCTCTTAATTTCTCCCAACAGAAAAATCAGGAAGTGGCGAAAGGCATTTTCGAGGGCGTTGACCAGACAAATTGTACGTACCATGTATTGCAAGAAGGAATAGGTAAGCATGTAGTTGAAACCTACTGCTCTTGAAATGAGACAGCAGGCAGGCACTTTAACTGAACTTCTTCGACCAGAATATACCTGAGGGTTTGCGGAATTAACAGATATGAAAGGCTACTTTGCTAAACTTAGTTTTCACTTAAATCAAGATAAAGTTAGTTGTAACACTTACAGACAGCCACGATAGTTGATACTAATTGCACTAAGTTAATATTTCAAGGGATTTTGTTTTATTTACCCGAGAGAAAGGTCCGCGCTTGCTTGAGATGTTAACAGCAGGGCGGTCGGAACCAGTCTCATCGATGCCAGTCACGTACCTCGTTCAACCGGCAGCTTTCTGCGCCTCCTAGCGTACGTTATTGCGTGTGAGGGAGACAGAGAGTATCGGACTCCCCTTAATACAAATTGGACGCGGCCCGATTTTTGCCAGGTTGCCGCCTTTTTCCAACGGTCGTTTTGTAATCTCTTTCTAGCTTCATGTGTCGGAAGGAGGTAAAGCGAAAGATCTACTTGTGAATGCGAAGACTCCGTGACCTACGCCTGAGTTTGTGTTTCTCAACGGTTATTGCCTGATGACGCCCTATTACATCACGATGACGTCAGCTTGTTATTTATCGAGAGTTCCAGAACAATAATGATACTTTCTTCTTAATTAAATATTTATGTCTCTCGATATTTGAATGTTAACGTACATAAAAGGAAAGCAGCACGGGCACTACGATGATAAAAGTTATTAGCGATATTTCCATGAATAATTATGAAGCTAAAACTTGAATTGCTGTTTAGAAACAAAGTTAGCTGCTACTATTTAAGCTTCCTTGGGGTTTTCTTTATGTTAGTAACGTAGTAATGATGGTGAATAAAAACACAATCGTTACAAACTCTAGGCAATATAATTTCTGATAGAAGGCCCAACCAGAGAAACTCGCGTCAAATAGAGCTTCCATGGCAAAAAGGCTGACAAGCAGAGTGGAGACACTTTGAAAAGAAATTGGGCAACTGACGCCATACATTGGGGATGTACAATCAAGAAAGTTGCAGGAACGAGTAGGCGAAATAATAGAGCGACTTCGGCAACACTCAGCACAAGTTCCAGTCAGCACACTGCACAGGAATGTTTGGACGCCCTAAAACAGAAGCTTTCTGTATACGTAGAATGGTTGAGGAGATATAAAGCGAGCAACAATAGGAAGTGTCACCAGCATTGTTCTGCAGACCCCGGCAGAGATACCGACAAATAACGTGTCTTCAGACCCTATATAAATTGATCACGTCCTGCCTTGAGAAATGTATATATGCGCACTGCGAAGGAAACAACATAATTGCGAGTCATCAAAAATGGTGTGCGAAAGGATCTATGTGATACAAAGAACAGCTAATAATTGACTCGGTTGTGTGCAATCAAGCTTCCAATGTACAAAGAAATATCTTTGCTGCCTACGTGGATTACAAAAAGGCATTTGATTCAGTTACACACGCATGCTTACAAGTGTGCTGAAGATCTATAAGATCGATACTTGTATCCTCAGGTTCCTTGAACATATAATGTCTACCTGGAGAACCAAAATTCAGTTGCGGGTACAAACGAGTGACAACATTGTAACCAGCACGATACCAATTAGAAGAGGTATATTTCAAGGCGACTCGCTAAGCCCATTGTGGTTCTGCCTCGCATTGAGTCCACTATCAAACCACCTGAACTCTACCAGATATTGCTTCGGTATAAAAAGCAATGGCAGGGAGCAAATGAAGGTAAATCATCTGCTGTATATGGATGATCTTACGCTGATGGCCTCCACGAAAGACCCCCTGGAACAACTCCTTAAAGTCGTGGAAGGATTAAATTCACCAGGGGTATGTATTCAAATGCAATTTGGCTTGACAAATGTCGCACCTTATATGTAGTCAGACGGAAGATATAATCAAATGTATATGAAATGCCGAATGGCCAGAAAATTGCATCGATTGCTGTAGAAGAGTGTCAGAAATACATGGGAATACAGCAAGCGAGAAAATAAACCATTCAGTAATGAATAACGATCTGACAAATGAGTTTACGAAACGAGTAAAGCAGGTGGTGCGAGCACATCTCAATAGCAGGAATCTTACTAAGGCTCTTAATACATATGCATTTCCTGCACTTAGCTATTCATTATGGATTATAAACTGGAGTAAAATGAACATCCAAAATCTAGAACGGAAGGTGCGAATACTCGTAACAAAATCAAAACAGTGTCACCCCCGTAATGCTATCGAGCGTGTAACCCTACCTTGACACCAAAATGAGAGAGGAGCGTTGGCTATTGGTAAATACTTAGACCAGCAGATATTGAACCTACGAACATATTTCCATCAGCGAGCGGTTACTTCTGAACTCCACCGTGTCATATGCAAGGCAGATGATTCAACACCGCTTCAACTAAAATAAAGTGAAATACAACGTCACCATAGGACTGATCAGGACAAACTTGGATGCAGAAGCCTCTCCATGGGCGACATCTAAATGAGACCTCCCAAGCAGATGTCGACAAATTGTTGTCGAACTACTGGTTGGTGTCCGGGCAGATGTTTCCAGAGACAGAGGGGTTTCTGCTGGCCATGAAAGATCAGGTCATCCTAACAAGAAACTACCTGAAGTATATAGTTGGGGATAATTAGGTACAAGATGACAAATATAGATTTGGTTGTCAGTCATCAGCTACTATCCAGCACGTCACCGGAGGATGTCAAGCATTTGCTGCAACAGAGTATAAAGAGACACCACGCAGTTGCGAGAACACTTCATCAAGAACTGGCTCTGAAACTGTGACTTTTAAATCTTAGTAAGGTGTCCTACGATAGATACACTCCTGAGCCTGTTCTAGAGAACTGAGGATACAGGTTGTACTGGGATCAGACCGTGCTCACAGACCAACGAGTTGCCTACAACAGGCCACATATCATAATAGTAGATACGTCCTGCAACCAAGTGACGCTGATTGACGTGGCCATCCAGAATACTAATAATCTAGAAATAAAGTACAAGGGGAAGATCATTAGGTACAGAAACCTCGAGATGCAACTAAAGAGACAGTGGAGGGCATATAGTGTCCAAGTGATTCCAATAGGTATCGGTAGGTGGTAGTGGATTTGTCCTTTACGTGATAGTAAAGAATTTTTTTCACGCCCGGGGAGATATCACCCCTTACATCAAGTCCCAACGAACGTTTCCGGTTCTGGTGTATGAGTTGGTGATGATGGCTCCTCCTTGTACAAAATGTTCCGGATATAAAATACCCCTCTATTCGGATCTCGGAGAGGGGTGTGCAGGGGGTGTCGGCATCAAGATTTAACATATCCTTCTTGAATATATATGGCCTAAATTCTAACCTGAACTCCGTCCACCATTTCCTCCAGGCTAATATGCCCCAACTCCCCTTCCTCACCGAAACCCAAATCAGTGCCAAAACAGCCACTAATCACCTTAATTTCCCGGGGTATGAGCTCCTTACTTCCTTTAGATTGCATGGAGGTGTGTGCGCATACGTCCGTAACAATCTACCCTGCACCAGACTCCCCAATTTAGAAGCTGGAAGAAAAGACATACTATGGATAAAACTCTCTCTCAGGGCTGCAACTAAATTCATCTGTTGCATTTACCGGTCACCTTCTGACAATAACATTGTCCAACTCTTCGACTACCTATCTGAAAAAACCTACCATCTGATTTCTGAATATCCTTCCTCCGAGGTCACTATTCTTGGTGACTTCAATGTTCATAATAAGGAATAGCTAGGATCTTCAAAAACCAATCCACAAGGGAGAACAGGAGAGGCATTTGCAGTCCGCAATTATTTAGCCAGGATGGTTCAGCAACCTACTAACTTTCCTCGCATCCCAACACACAGCTCAAATCCCTTGGATCTCCTCCTTACTACAAAACCTGAATGCTCAAAGACATCAGTCACCGCCCCCCTTGGTCGCTCAGACCACGGTATGGTCACTGCTTCCTACGCAATGCAACCCGAGGCCAGAAAGTCATCACACTCACGTATCGTTTGGCACTACAACTCCGCAAATTGGGACGAAATGAAGGATTACTTTTCCTTATTTCCATGGGCGTCTTCCTGCTTCTCTCATCCTGACCCCTCTGATATCTCACAAAACGTCACCGAAATTATCCAAGCTGGCATGGAATTATTCATTCCACGTACACAGAAAACCTCTTCAGCCACCGAATTACTAAAATTTCTTGAAAAACACAGTCTAATCCACGACATACAGTATGGATTCCATCAGCGCAGATCAACTGCCGACCTCTTTTCCTTTGTCGCCCATTTTTGGAACAAGTCTATGGAACTACATGGTGAATCCCAGATTGTCGCTCTAGACATATTCAAAGCATTCGACCAGGTCTGGCACGCAGCGCTGCTTAATAAACTACCGGCCTATGGCCTACCACCAGAATTCTGTTCGTGGACAGCAAATTTCCTCTCCAACCGAAGCATTTCTGTTGTCGTGGATGGCGATTCCTCTAAACAGTATCCAATTAATGCAGGAGTTCCTCAAGGTTCAGCTTTAGCCCCTACTTTGTTTATTCTCGACATCAATGACCTCCTCTCCAACACATCCAACCCAGTTCACAGTTACGCAGACGACAGGACCCTCCACTCAAATATACAATATTCTAAGCCTGTCTCTTTAGTCCAATTAGATGAGGATCGCAGACTCATGGAGGGTTTTATCTCCGTGGATCTCCAAAAAATATTAGACTGGGGAAGTAGAAATCGTCTACAATTCAACCCCACCAAATCACAGTCTTGCTTTCTTTCTCATAAGAGATACCCCAGCCCGAGACCCGTCACAATAAACAACCAAGTTATTCAAAGTAATGAGTCCTTGTTACTTGTTGGCATTTCTGTAGACCGAAATCTCAATTGGCACCAACATATCACATCAATTGCAGAAGCGGCTGCTAAGAAATTAGGTTTCCTCTTCCGGGCTCGCAAATACTTTTCACCAGCTAATCTCTATACCTTATATACTTCACAAATAAGACCAAACCTCGAATACTGTTCCCACATCTGGAGTGCTGTTGCCGCTTCTACACTCTCTATCCTGGATTCCATTCAGAAGAGAGCTATACGTCTCATCGGTGATCCTACCCTCACCCAAAGGCTGCCATCCCTTGCTCACCGACGTGCAGTTGGTGACCTCTCTCTCTTTTATAGATATCTGCACGGGCACTACTCATAGGAGCTTTCTTCCATAGTTCCTGCACCTGCTGCCCCCAACAGATCTACCAGGGGAACAGAGCGAATGCACCCTTTTACAGTCCAGGTCACCAGACATAGAACATCTTGTTATGCCCGCTCTTTTGTCCAGAGGACTTCCAAGTTGTGGAAATCCTTGCCGGGACATGTTTTTCCTTCTCCCCCGAACCTCCAAACCTTCAAGTCCAGAATTAACAAGTTGCCTCTTTCCTCCTTGTCGACACCCACGGTACGATAGTATTTAGGCTGTAAGCCTTCGTGGTGTGTTGTTGAAATTAAAAAAAACGTCTGCCTTATTTAGGTTTCATGTTTATCTATGTTTGGACGGACATTTATCTTCCTTCTTATTTCTTCTATTTAGGATAAATGATTATTAAAAACTGTATATTTATTTATGTATTTTTATGACTGTTTTTAGTGCTCTTATAAACTTTATAAAGCAATAACATACTCTAGTAATACATTGACAAATAACACAGAAGCATAAAATCCAATTAAAATTCTTCTGTTGAGTGAGTGGGTTTAAAACAGAGCTGACCTTGATATAATGCAAATGAAAATAGCGAGAAAAATGTATGTTCAATCGATTTTCTGACAATATTCGTAACAAATCTGCAATTATTCCTACCGTCTTGATTGAAACGACTTCGAGGATTTAATTATATTGAAATACAAAAAGGATGCATAAATTAAACGTTTAGCAAATTTGTTGTGCTATTTTCAATTTGATATTGCTACAATGCTTATTAATTCTTGTAGTTGAATGATCTTTAGGCTCATGCATTGCTATTTATTATATCAGGAATATTTCCTACTTTACTCATATTAATTAGCTGAAGTTTCATCAACATAGTTTTGTCTCTAGCTTGGTTCTATAAGAAAACTACCAATTTATTGTAGCTCTCAAAAAATTATTTTCGTTTTCCGTATGTGACTAATGGAGTAAACTTGTCGCTTTTAGTGAATTTTCATTAAGAAAATTCACTAATAGAGAGCTATCGATGGTAAGATTTTTGGAAATTTTCTTTAAGTAAGCGCGAATTAGTGCCCCTAGAACCCAAATCCAAGGTCACTTGAAAAGTTTATATATATATATATATATATATATATATATATATATATATATATATATATATATATATATATATATATATATATATTGCGACGGCCACTCGGGTGGCCGGGGGTTAATACTAGTTTTCCCTAATATGGGGAATTTTCGAACGGATTTCCGGGACACGGCTTTACAACGGGATCCTGGTCGGGCGCCAGCGTCTAGGATTCCTCAGAGAGTAGACGCGCTCTCTTTCGGGATATTCACCCCCTTCCCCAGCCACAGTCAGGGTACACACAAGCCCAGGGTAGTTTCTAGTGGAGACAGGGTCCTCCTAAGCCAAGACAAAGTCCCCCGGGACTTCTGGTTATGGTCTTTATTAAAGAACTGGAGTCAAATTGTATTTGGGTGGATATTCTGGGAGAATAAATGAAATATTGAGTAAATTAAAATAAAATTCTATTCACTAATTATATACACAAGGAAGTAACGGGGTCCTGTTACCAGGAAGCCTAGCAATTATGGGCGGCCAGAGGCAGAGGTGGTTACTTGGCGTTAAATTATTGTTACGCGCGGATTGCACGGGGACGGTAAAGCGGCAACGTTTAAGCGGTGCCGGGTGGTGGCAGGATAGTGATTAATAGCGGGTTTACGCCCCTCCTGAACGGGGCCGCGGACGGCCCGGGACGCCAAGCGCCGCCTAGCTGTTTCAATCTGGACCGGCGCAGTCGCGCTCTGTCCGGATCTACTCCAGCCAATGCAGCTCCCAACCCCCAGAGCAGCCCGCCAGCGGATACAGGGAAGAAACGGTCCACTCTAAGGTTCCCAGTGTTATTGTGGGGCGTTCCACATTTCGACCACCGGTAATAGAATCCGGTTTTCACCTACCTGTGGTATTCTCCGGTGACGAGGTTCACTAAGCAATCGCTGCGGTGGCGGCGGTGGGAAGCGGCGGTCTCGCTCGGCTTACTGGTCTTCTCGTGAACCTCACGGGCTTTATAATTTCACTTCTTGGCGACGGACGCACTACCTTGTTCGCGGTCACTACCCAACTGCCTACTCTCCGTCGGCGTTTCGTCCGGAATCACTTCTTTTCCGAAATCGCCCCCGCCTAATTGTTCCCTCTACTAATTATTCCGTTCGACATACCGGATCTCGTATATTCCTCCACGGAAAATGTTAGGAATATTCCAACCTTCGCAAATCTTTCGTACATTACTCCACGGAAAATGTTGGAAAATATTCCAACCTTTATGGTGTAACATAATGCAGTGGTTACGACGGTAAATTAGGCCGGGTAATCTATCCCGGATCAGTCACTCCGTGACTATATATATATATATATATATATATATATATATATATATATATATATATATATATATATATATATATATATATATATATATATACAGGGTCGCTGATAAGTCTGGAAACGGTCGATTATCCGGGAAAATATACAAGGTGTCGAAAAAAGTTTTATACAAAAGTTTTTGGGTTCTTCAATGTCTACTAGGCGGTGATAATTTCATTTATACAGGGTTGGTCATACAGGCGTGGCACACCAATATTAATTTTTTTTTAATGGAACACCCTATATATTATTCGATATTTCAATCCTCCTCTTAATTTTGAGCAACATTTATCAGAAGCATGATGTACATAAACTCAATCGTTTCCGGTTAAAAAAATAAATAAAAATAAACGCTATTGTTTTTAAAATCTATTGGATGAAGAACAAAAATAAATGAAAAGTAGAATATCTCTTGAAAACAATCTGTGAGTGTGAAAAGAACCGGTTGCGATGTTTTTAACATTGTTTGAAATCCTATTTTATAAGATGTTCAAAGTGTTCTCCATTGACCTCCTGACAATAATGAATTCGCTTCACAAAACATTGCACTGCATTTACAAGAGCGTTTTGAGGAATGTTATTAATTTCATGCACAATCCTTGCTTGCAACTCTTCAATATTCTGCGGCCTATTTTGGTAAATTAAATTTTTTACATGACCCCACAAAAAAAGTCAAGCGGCGTCATGTCGGGAGACCTAGCTGGCCATTCAATAGTTCCCCTGCGCCCTATCCATCTGCCAGGAAAGGTTTGATTCAGATATTCGCGTACCTCAATTCCAAAATGAGGGGGTGCCCCATCCTGCTGAAACCATATTTCTTCCGCTGGTAGATTTGGGTCGTTATTGTTCGGAAATAATCGACTAACGTCTGGAACAATTGATTCTTGCAAAAGTGTCAAATATCGAGCAGAGTTCAAATTACCGTGTATAAAATAAGGTCCTATGATATGTCCACCAATAATAGCACACCAAACATTTACTTTTTGCGGTCTTTGGGTGTGAATTTGTTCCATCCAATGTGGGTTTTCGTCTGACCAGTACCTACAGTTGTGTCGGTTGACTTGTCCATTCAAACAAAATGTAGATTCGTCTTCACTCAGTTCTTGCAATAAATGAATTTTATATGGACGGAACTTTTCCCGCTTCGTAATCTTTTGAATTGAATATCGACTCATATTGTGATTTAAAGCCAATTGCTGTGCCGAAGTTTTCGGATTTTCCACCACCTCCAATATTACATTCAAAGAATTTTCTTCATTTGTAACGGTTACTGGCCTTCCAGTTCTAGGTTTATCCTTGATACCGCCAGTTTCGTGAAAACGATGCAAAGTTTTCGAAACTGTGGATTTGGAGATCGATTCCCGCTCAGGATGCAACTCATTGAACATAATCACCACTTGAGCAAAACTTCGTGTTCTATCACCGTACCCTATCATCATTAAAATTTCGATACGTTCGGTTTCACTTAAACTTGCCATTTTGCACAAAAACTGTTGACACTAAATTACTAATGTTTCAAAACTGTTGACACTGAATGAATGTTTGACATTTGTTGTCCTGGAAACATTTTAAAACAAAAGAATAATACTGCGTTTCTTATGGGCATCTTATCTTATCTTGGGATTCCAAACAATGTTAAAAACATCGCAACCGGTTCTTTTCACACTCACAGATTGTTTTCAAGAGATATTCTACTTTTCATTTATTTTTGTTCTTCATCCAATAGATTTTAAAAACAGTAGCGTTTATTTTTATTTATTTTTTTACCCGGAAACGATTGAGTTTAGGTACATTATGCTTCTCATAAATGTTGCTCAAAATTAAGAGAAGGATTGAAATATCGAATAATATATAGGGTGTTCCATTAAAAAAAAATTAATATTGGTGTGCCACGCCTGTATGACCAACCCTGTATAAATAAAATTATCACCGCCTAGTAGACATTGAAGAACCCAAAAACTTTTGTATAAAACTTTTTTCGACACCTTGTATATTTTCCCGGATAATCGACCGTTTCCAGACTTATCAGCGACCCTGTATATATATATATATATATATATATATATATATATATATATATATATATATATATATATATATATATATATATATATATATATATATTATATGTATCCAACCGATAACTCAAAAAACTTCACCAATCCAAACCAAATTTGGCAACTCCCTTAATATTTTTTTAATAGCTTGGATGAGTTCGTTAGACAGTTTCGACACTCAAATACTTTTAAAAAAATGAGAAAAACTGAAAACGCAGTATCTTTTAAAGAAGTATAAAACTAAAACATTACACGCGTGTAGATATGGTATAAGTAGACTCTCTACCAAATTTGAACTTAATCGGTTCAGTAAATTTTCAGTTATAACAAAATAAAAAATAAATAATTTAGGATATAACCTGAAATTACCTCTGAATGGGTGCCTATAATGTCAGACAAGGTCAGACATATATATCAAGGTTACGCTGCTATTGCAAACAAATGCTCCAAATCAAACTTCAAACGAACAGGCTACAAACATATGTCACAATAAACAATCAGCGGGGTTGCTACTTGCCAAAACTCTCAAGATAAACAACTCAAGATACCAGAAAATATATAGTAATAAATAAAAAATTTAATGAAAGTGATTCAATTTGTTTAAAGGCAATCTATTATGTATAAATATTAATTTTCCCATCCTTCAGGGTATTTAAAAGCCATATCGCTCTCCTAGTTAAATCTGACAACACCAAGTACCCATTTGTCATTTGTTATTTTGCCAACTGACAGCAGGGGGGAGTCGAATTCGAGGTTCTATTCTTCTTCTTTGTTTAGAGACGTCATAAACAAAGAAGCATATAAAGTATACCTATAAACATATGTTCAGCGTAAATTATTAAAATTTTAATTTAAAAATTTTGTATTGTTTATGTTTATTTATTTCAATTTCAAAAAGTATTAATACAGCAATAGTAAATAAGTGTTGAAAAGAGTTGAGGTGCAGCAAATGCGTTATGGTAGCGAATTTTCGAAAAATATTCCAAATGGTGATTCTTCAATTTCCCATTAAACTAGAATCTTCAGTTTTGATACATACTAAAACCTATATAAAAGCAGCGTGGGTACTAAATTTTAAAAAATAACGCAATGAGCTTTACAGGTAACGACAAATGTGTTTTAGAAAGCCATTTTTGTTATTTTGTTTGCAGAAACTAGTTCGATTGAGTTGTCGAAAACGGATCATCTAAGGGACCAATAAGGAAAAATACCTGCCACGTTTATAATTTGGCAGGTACATTTGTTTTGTAAATAAAAATGAAATTTTCGGTAAATTTGCAGATTAGCACACGGGGGCTTTTTAGAAAAAAACAAAAAACATACTTAGATCTTCTTCTGGATGCACAAGCCACAAGAAATATTTGTTGCAAACAGCCCCCAAGAAAGTTACGGGACCAGGAGTGAATAGGGGTATTGGGCGGGGAAGAAGATAAAAAGGAAATGTGAGCAGAAAGTGTGAAAAAATAGCTTAGTCGGACCTCTATAAGCTTCCTTTATCCCATTTTGCAGCTATACCTCCTTTAAATTCTGTTTATCCCGCCCAGAAACCCTATAATCACCGCAGGTCCCGTAACTTTCTTGTGGGTTGTTCCCAAGAAGCGTTTCTCGTTTACGTTGTTCTTGTTTAGGCATTGAGGGTGGTTGTATTTTAATTAATTAATTATTTTCTAGAAATGTGACTTTAATGACATTTGTAACACAATTTTTTTAAGAAACTTGCAGTACTTACATATATCTCTACCAAATTATAATTTTCTAACTCCATAGAAAATAGAAACTTCTTCTCATAATCGCTAACTGGGACCTCTAAAACCGGTCTCCCAGGTTCATTTAAATTAAAAAATTTGTTGTAATAATATACCTTACTATAGTGTACAATTCTTATGAAAATTCACTACTATAATGCACTTGCTACGTCCCGAACATTTTAATGTTTATATACGTAATTGGCTCAAGATTTCAAATTTAGTACAAGCCGCAAAAATCACTGCTGGATTATTTACTATCAGCTAAGATCTGATGCAGCCAGTATAGCCACAGCATAGTCTTTCTTATGGTGTGATATAGGTTCAGAGACGCATACGATACAGCCTATACTTTTGATTTTTTCCTGACAAGTAACACTCAAAACCACAAGCTATTGACTTTGGACCTCACTGACACTCCTAATATCTCCAATAAATTTTGCCTCCTTGCTCAAGTTTTTCAGCAAATATCTTGCTTCTCTCATCTCTTCTGGAACCATTTTATTCGTCTTTCTATCGGTGTACCGTGCCTTTCTTATTTTTCTATATTCCCACGTTTAAACCCTTTTCTTCATGTTCTGCTTTAGACATATTCTCAAGCATGATAAGTTTCCAAAAATATACTTGGAAAAAATTGTGGGTTTTCTTTCGAAAAATGTTTGTATCTTCGAAAATGGAAAAGATATTTCAACCAAATTTGGTACGCAGGTTGCTCATATATTTTTGCCAAATTTTTGAACATTTTTCTTTATATTTCTTTTACTGTTTTAAATTAGAATTTTTCAACAAATCTGGTCTCAAATCACACTTCTGACTATGTCGTATAAATTTGCGTAAACGTATTTCAAACCCGATAGCTCAATAAATTTCCCATTAAGCCAGCATCTTCAATCTTGAACCATAGTAACACCTATGTAAACGCACGTGGGTACTAAATTAAAGAGAAATAACATAATGAGCTTGGCGGATAACTACAAATTTGTTTCAAACGTTTTTTGTTGTTTATTGTTTGCAAAAACTGGATGGGTTGACCAAAACAAAACCATTCAAAAAAAAACCATCCCAACAATTAATAAGGAAAAATACCTGCCATATTTATAATTTGACAGGTATATTCCCTTTGTAAATAATTTTTTTTCTGCAAAACTTTTGTAACATTAATAAAATTTGTAACACAATATTATTAGACACTTGCAGTATTTACATATTATATCTAAGACCACATCTAATTTTGTAGCTCCATATAAAACATAAATTTTTTCAAATACTCGCCAACTAAGACTCTAAAACCGATCTCAAAGGTCCATTTAAATTTAAAGAATTAGTTTTAATATTATATCTTACTAATAGTGTACAATTCTTATGAAAATTCACTACTATAACGCACTTGCTGCGTCTCGAACCTTTTATGAATTGGTGCAATACGGCACAGGCATCAAACAATTCACGACTTATTATAGATAAAACTTTATATAGTATTTTCCAATATAGTCTGATCAGGTTTGTATAAGTTTATATTAATAAGTTACAGCTTCTACATCAACGGGCTGACTTTTGATTAAAGAAGAAGCACATGGCACCCCTGAGTTGAGGAGTGCTCTGGAACCCTCTTTATAATTAACTGTTGTCGGTCGACCTGCAGCTAAGACTCCACAGCCATGTAGCGGTCTGCGATCCTACCCAATATCTCATTAACCTTACCCAGCCCTGGGGGTAACACACCTCACTTTACCTCTCATTGTCTGCCTCGTCCCATCAGCTTGTTATCGGTATACGAGTCTACAGGCAGCTTTCTTACCAAGGAACTTTTTTATATTCCTAAAATTAAAGGGAAACAAAAGAGCGTACACTTAGTCTTTAAAAGATGAACTTGATGACTCTATAAGACTGGGTTATAATGAAGAAGCGAAACTTTAATGAAGCTCAACTCTGTTCTGTTTTGTTTGATAGATGAACAGCTGAATTTATTAATTTTGTTCATCTCCTTAATACAGCGACTCCACTTTACTATATTTTCTGCTAGTTTATTTTCACTGCTAATAAAAATATACTCTATTTATTAAAAAAAAAACTACACAGTACATACAAACTGGGAGACTACTTCTCTGGCTTCACTGTTGGGTTTGGTTTCTGTAAGTGAAGGACGTAGCCAGCGCGTAAGCTAACTGGAACAAAAGGACCTTCTGAATTCTAGATGTTTTTCAACGTTTTTGTGACCAGTTTCGCTGCTCCTTAAAGCAACCTCGGAGCAAATAGAAATTGAATTAATACGAAATCATGACTACTACAAATAAACATCTGTTGCTATGTTATGATGTTTTGATCAAAAAATTTTACTGCTAATAAAATTGTGCTCTATTTATTATAACAAAACTACACATTACATACAGACTGGGAGACTACTTCTCTGGCTTCACTGTTGGGTTTGGTTTCTGTAAGTGAAGGACGTAGCCAGCCTGTAGGCTAACTGGAAACAAGCGGACCTTCTGAATTCTAGTTGTTCTAGGATGTTCTTCAACGTTTTTGTGACCAGTTTCGCTGCTCTTGACAACATCCTCAGACAGTTAAAAATTCAATCCACACGAAATCATGACTACTACAAATAAAGATCTGTTGCTATGTTATGATGTTTTGATCAAAAAATTCTTTAAAATTTTAAATTTAAATTAAACACAAATGACGGATTAGGTCTTCAAAATGTCTACGTGATGTGTGTCAATATTTAACATTAAGATAGAACTAACCTGTAACAGTAATAACTATAATAACAGTTATAACAATAAAATAACTTAACAATAACAGTAACAAAACAGACTCTACACAATAAATATATCGACATACATCAATTGATTTTCGTATTACAACCTTTTTGAAAAAAATATTTAGATTTATTTTGTTTGATTTATTTAATTAGAAGGAAGAATATCCAAGAAAGGGGGATTCATTAAATCAGTTTGCTCATTTAAAGCAAGATAGTTATTGTCGTGTGTGTGTTTTTTGACATCTAAAGCTTAAAAAAAAAGTATAGTTTGCGCCTGTCATTACAAAAATGTAGTGCTTTTATGTGGTTATTTACTGTAGGTTTATGTTGGATATCAATAATATGTTTTGCAAATGTAGATTTTTCAGCGTGGTTTTTTCTAAATGTTGAAATATGTTCTGTGTATCGGGTGTTAAAATTTCTAGAAGTTTGACCTATGTAGATTGTTTATTGACAAAAGCTGGAGTTTATAAATTAGGTTGTACACATCGTAACGCAATATACATTGGTCAAGCTCCTGGGAATTTTAACACCCGATACAAAGACCTTCGCTGACCTGACTGAGAATATAAATCTCTCTAGTTTTGAGTCGTCTTTGTATACAGTTCTGTACATAGAGATTTATAGCAAGCTTTTCCTAGGGACTTAGCGAGTTTAAAGGTACGGTAGTGTGCAAATTAGTTGAAACAAAGAGTATTCTACTTTCAAAAGTGCTTTATTGAACATAAAGATACAAATAATCCGACTTTTGTACACCCTACACCGCCAAGTGTGAGTTCCAGTTGCCTTTCCAGGCTTTGGCCCCACGTTGGGTGCCAGTATAACTAAATTTAATATAGACCCACTATGCCTGACTTATAAATAATAACTAAAATTTAAATGGGCTGCTCAGTCAAGGCATAAGCTCTAATATAAATTAAAAACAGGGCATGGGCCTTAGCACTCACACGCACAGATAAATAATGTACTTAGCTTTCTGATCAGGTTGACGTGGTTGGATGGCTGCCCAGGGGATGATAAGTTAGATCTTCCAGGCCAGGAAGGATGAGGGGACCTGACTGTTCACATGTGATTCTTCTTAGAAGTTTCTGGAATGATGTCTCTAATAGGAGAGCTTCGTTGGAGATGGATGGAGGACTGGTGCTGTAGCTTCTTGTGTCTTTTAGGAGCGGCTGTTGGGCCTCAATCGATAGGTCTCAACCAGCGGGTTATGAACAGTGACTTCTATTTGAGAGGTCCCAAGCAAGGGGTCCCAACCAAGGGGTGACTAGTGACGTGCTGTTCTTTTTTTCTTAATTTAACTACGCATCGGCATCTTTTCAGTTTGACTTTGCAAAGAGGAAGAGAACAGGTCCGCGCCTACATCGTGCTCTTAAAGCCTTCTTATCTCATTATAATTGTCAAGCGAGCGTGTTGGTAGGCACGTTCTCATAGAGTTAAGATTGACCACAGACTATGTATGCGGTATCATAGACTCTGACGTTACTAGTGGGAGTCAGACTTTGACGTCACTATTGGAACCGATTCAGAAGCTTTATAATTAAATAAAAGGTAACATACCGTACAGAAGAATTTAGTGCACTATTCCGCTAAGCAATAGCCGTTTTGCTGATATTGGGCCTTCCGCGTTGACCATTATCCTACTTAGTGCTGCCGTTCTTCTTTCAGCCTTTACGTTTGCCATTCATATATGCTGGCCAAAACTAAATGACCCGCCGATTGTTATTCTTAGGTACACCAGGGTTTTCGCTGGTTTTATCATGGTGTCCTTTAAGCGAGACGAAAAATCGCCCCTGATTTTTTTACCCTTTATAATGACCGCCTGTCTTTGCAGGGGCCAGCTGGAGTTCTTTGGCCGACATCCATCCGTCCACTCTTCTTAACGTTTCGTTCACTCGAAACTTAAGTGTGTCTTGTTCTGATGCCTCCACTAGGACTGCTAGGTCATCAGCATAACTAACCAGAGTAACTCTTTCAACCATTTTTAGCTTGAGGATTCCATCATAGATTATATTCCAGAGGATAGGTCCCAGGATGGATCATTTCGGGACTCCCGTCGTAACAGACATCGTCTCTCCCCTCGCAATGCTAATCTTGCTGCATGAGAAGTAACTGATTATGATGTTTATCAGGTACACAGCGATGTTTCTTCTTTTCAGTTCTATGATTTTGTCCTAGCTAGCAGTGTTGAAAACATTTTTCACATCGAGAGTCGTCAATGCACATCATTTCTCGTTTGTGTTTTTTGCGGCCTCTGTGACATATGTTGCAACATGTATTGTGGATCCTCCCTTTCCGAAACCAAACCGGCGCTCTGAAAATCCCTCTCCTACTTCTATTTCCTTTTCTAGTCTGGCTTTCATCAAGTGTTCTAGTAGTTTTCCTAGCGTATCCAGCAGGCATAGATGTCTGAAGGATGACGTTAGCTATAACAGCTTACCGTTTTTCCAAAGCAACACAGCATTTGCTATTTCCACTCTAGGAGAAACTCTTGTCTCGGGAGTAGTTAATTCGTCACTTTTAGCAGCACCCGTGGATCTATTTTTGCCAGCTCTTTTATGAGCTCTGCTGGTATCCTGACTGGGCCGGGAGCCTTACCGGATCTCTCTTTTTTTTTTAGCTGCTACCGTCAACTTCTCTTCCGTAAACTCCTCTATTTCCGCTATTGCATTCGTTTTCCTGTAGCCTGATCGTCTGGGGAAGAGGTCTTCTATAATCCGTCTACTGGCTGACTTTGTGAGGTTATATGGTGGGGTCCGGAGTCCAAACTGTTTCATCACAATCCGGTAGCTCGCCCCCCAAATGTCTTCGTTCAGTTTATCGCACAGGGCTGACAACGGCTCTTCTTGGAATCTGTTACCATCCGTTTTAGCTCTTTCCTCTTCTTTTTGTGCATCTGTGTCGACCAGTCAAATGTGGAGTGCCGCAGGGCTCGATTTTCTTGCCCTTTCTCTTACCTGTGTACATAACTGACTTGCCGTTCAATGTTCCTCTGGAAGTTTATACGTTTATACGCTGATGACATGACATTCCTAAACGTTGCACCAGACGCTGTGAAGGTAAAAGACCTTGACCATTACATATTTGAGAGGGCACAGGCTTGGTTAACACCAATGGACTTAATCTAAACTAGTACAAAACCCAGATTCCTATTTGGTACAAGCAGGAGGAGTCAGTGCTCTCTTAAGCTTCTTGGGGTGACTTTTGAGAGTTCCAATGCCTGTGGGCTCATTCGATGGAGATGAGGAAGAAACTTTCTACCGATGTTTTCACCATGCGACCCTCAGCCGCGCTAGAGGTCCTGTTGATGCTGCCACCGCTTCCCATCTGTATCAGAAGGGAGGCTATGGCGTCGCATCTTAGAATGCGGGAGTCAGGAAACTGGTGCGGAGAGGGAGCAGTAATAGGGCATGCAAGAGTCGCCAAGGAGGTGGAAAAGGAAATTCCGATTTCCGCCATAAAGGTGCGGGATGCCGCGGACGATATTAGGTTGACTAGGCCATACACCCTCAGGATCCCCAGTAGGGATCAGTGGAGGGAAAATAAGGTTGCATTCCAGCCCGCAAGCCTGGTCTGTTTCACCGACGGATCGCGGCTGGAGGACGAACAATCCTCCGGGGCAGGAATATACATCGAGAGTCTGGGGGTGCGCGAGAGCTATGCTCTTGGCGCATATACCACGGCATTCGAAACAGAGGTGTATGCTATCCTGTCTGTGGCCAATAGAAATGATGTGAAGAGGAGTCCCGAGAAATGTGTATACATCTGCTCGGATAGCCAGGCGGTCCTCCGGGCAGTTTGCGCGGCCAGAATCAGGTCAACACTGGTTCAGGAGTGCGCCTACGCCCTCAGAGGACTAGCCAGGACGAAGGAGGTGCAACTGGTGTGGGTGCCAGGAATGCGGCGAGGATGAAGAAACGTCCTACCACTACCTGTGTGAATGCGAGGCTTTTGGGAGTTTTCGAGCAGAGTTGTTCGGATCGAGGACTCTGCAGAAGCATCAGGTAAGTATCGTCCAATTGAAGACCGTCACGGCCTTCATCTCGAGGTCGAGGCGGTTTGGCGACGAAACCGAGCAAGAGTAGAGCATGGTTGCTGGGGTTGGCAAAAATGGCCCATTGTGGCCTACTTGCTTGGCGTTGGCCTCCTCACCACTGCTACTACTACTACTTCACCATGCGAAGAATAAGAACCGTGAGGGATGAGGGATCATGCAGAATGACATACTATGCCAATTTTCATTCTGTCGCTACTTATGGTATATTGGTGTATGATCACTCTATAGTGATTCGGGACGTCCTGTTTAAACAAAAACAAGCTACCCGGGTGCTATGTGGGGTGTCTGGGAGGACTAGCTTTCGAAATCTCATCAGAGAGTTGAGGATACTTACAGTGGTTTCGTATTTATTCTTATCTATTTAAATTAACAGTCACTTTTACTCCTATGGGATAAGAAACAACGGAGACTGCCATACAGTACCACAAGATAAATAGGAGTCAACTAGCTATGAACAGTAGCTGTATAATAAGCTACAAGGGCGTGTAAGTCTAGTGCCGGATCGGTTGTTCATCGGGTCGGTAAAAAAACATACTTTTCAGACATTTTTTACTTTTATAGCACTGGCGAATACCTAACCAGTGATTCTCAAGCTCTGGAAGTATAGTTCCTCCTGTGTGTGGTCGATTGCCTGTGCTTTGATCTGTGTGATTCTTCTTTGTGGACATGGACGTTTTAAGTGTGTTGAGTTTATTGTGTGTGTTTCACCTGCCTACGTTGTCCTGAGTGTATTGAGTATTTTTGCTGTTTGAATTTTGTCTGCCTTTATTAAGTTTTATTTGACACGGTATCTAAGGTTAGATGCACTTTCACCACAGTTAGAACCGTAGACCGGTTTCGCTCTATTTAGTGCTCGTCAGTACGGCATACCGGTTGCAGTGAGAACACACCTATAAAGTAATGATGGTATGGTAGCCAGCCTCACAGCACAAAGTGAGATGTAAGACAGGAGTCGCCATCTCGTTGCGGAACCAAGTAGTATGTTGTACCGACAGCTCCAAATCACACAAAATGTTATTGTGTTGAGAATACATCTAACCTTACATACATTGTCCCTATATTAGGGAAGAACTGGACCAGGGCCGACAATTTACAAAATTGTTAGTCGGTTGTACACAGTTTCTATTTGTGTTATTTGGAGGTTGGCTACCATAGCCATATTACTTTGTAGGTGTTTTCTCGCTGCAATTAGTAGGCCGTAGTGACGAGCTCTAAATAGAGCGAAACCGGTCTACGGTACTAATTGTGGTGAAAATACATCTAGCCTTACATACATACTATATTATGGAAGAAATGGTCCAGGGCTGACAATTTACAAAATTATTTCGCAACGAGATGGCGACTCCTGTCTTTCATCTCACTATATGCTTGACACGTTATGTAATATTTGATATCATGAAATATATTATCAACATCAATCAATTAATACTGACAATCGAACCTGTGACTTTAGGCTTTAGAGACGCACATTCTTACTATTCGCATACCGCGGCTGCTCAATTGGATTCTTTCAATTGCAAATATACAGGACTCCCTTAATATCTAATTTTGTCTTCTCTTTTACAGTGGGGCACTATTGCTTTTACATTTTTAGTGAATTTTTATTTAAAAAAATTCACTAATAGAGAGGTATCGAAGGTGAGACTTTGCAAAAATTTTTGCAAATGAGCGCGAATTTGGGCCCCTAGAACCCATATCCTGGGGCAGTTTCAATTTTTATATGTTATATATATATATATATATATATATATATATATATATATATATATATATATATATATATATATATATATATATATATCCAACCGATAACTCAAAAAATAATTTACCGATTTTGATAAAACTCGGCAAGTGCCTTTCTTTTATTAATAGTTTGGATGAGTTCGTTAGACAGAAAAATCGATTTTCCGGCAAAATTTTGAGTTTTCTTTCGAAAAAAATTTTTTTCTCCGAAAATTACAAAGATATTTCGATAAAATTTGGTGTACTTATTGCTTTGGGAAATACCTAACTATGTGCCAAAATTCAGCTTTCTAGGGTTACAGAAAGTTGAGCTATGCAAATTTGAAACATTTATGTTTAATATCACCGCCTTTCATTGTCAATAAGTTATACGAGATCTAGTATGTTGTTGCCGTGGTAACGGAATGCCGCAGGTCTGTTAGACGCTGTAACTGACATTTACCGTATCATATGAGATCGTTTATGTTATGTTTATTTGTTTGAGTCGACGAATTATTTGTGTCATTTGGGAAATTTTTATATACAAGTGCAAATTATTCCTTTATTAATGTAAGTGGGTGGATTAAACAGTGTTTGTTATGTTTTATCAACACATATAAAGGTCCGAAGTTTTACAAAAGGGCTGATATTATACAGGGTGACGCGTTTCTACGGTAAAGCTGAATATAATTATTATTATACAAGAGACGAGAAAAAATTGTATAAGTTAATTATAGGGTGTCTTGAGCTGCATCTTATAAAATTATTTTAACAATCACCGGCTGGCCCACAAGTCGATCGTTGATGATACCTACAATATTTTTTTTCGAACAGCCTTATTTTATTGCATTTTTTATCGAAATATGTTTGTAAGAAAAAAAATCAAGACGCAGTAAGTGCGTTTTGGTAGCAAATTTTTATTAAATGCTTCAAATTTCTGTTACTCAATTTGCTATTAACCTAAGATTTGTTGGTTAGAAAACCAACGTTTAAGGTATATTGTCGGAAAAACATTTTCAAACAATAAGTTATTTTGATAAAATATGGCACATTGTTTCTACTATATATTTTGCTCATAACCTTATCTCGTTTCTGTGCTTCTTTGTGCTCTGGAGAATGCATTAACAAGTCGTTATTGTAGTGTAAAATTAAAATTTACCAGATGTAGTTTTGATAAAGCAGAATGAAAAAAGTTAATTTATTGACTGAGGAGTAATATTGTGTTGTATACTGGGAGAGTGTTTGAAAATGATCATGTTATATTCTATAAATTCATTAATTATCAACATATTATGTAAAATACTTCGACCACTTTATTTAAAACGTTAAAATGGTGTATCTGCTTGTCATAATAAGGTTACTTTAAGCACGAGGGATATACTATTTGGTTTGTTTTATTAGTGAATTTTTATTTTAAAAAATTCGTTAATAGAGAGGTATCGATGGTGAGACTGCAAACATTTTTGCAGATGAGTGCGAACTAGCACCCCGAGAACCCATATCCGGGGTTAGTTTCAATTTTTATATGTTTATATATATATATATATATATATATATATATATATATATATATATATATATATATATATATATATATGTATGTATCCGCACGATAACTCAAAAAGTTATTAACTGATTTTGATTAAACTAGGCAAGAATCTTTTTTTAATCATGGCTAAGATAAGTTCGTTAGCCAGGAAAATCGGACAAGGTTTTCCTAGAAAATTTTGAGTTTCCTTTCGAAAAAAAATTTTGTCTCTGAAAATTACAAAGCTATTTTGATGAAATTTGGTAAAAGTCATTACTACATGGAAAAATTCAACTTTCTAGGTTTATATAAAATTGAGTTATTCAAATTTGAAGCATTTAATAAAAATTCACTACCATAACGCACTTGCTGCGTCCCGTATTTTTTATTATATATATATATATATATATATATATATATATATATATATATATATATATATATATATATATATATATATATATATATATATTAGTTGCATATATTTCACATGAAATTTGCAATTATAATTTAAATCTGTTTTGTTTTATACTTTTAATGTTTCTTATAGAGGAACCCTTGTAGTAAGTTTTCTTGAGATTGATGTGGCTACATTTATCTCACTCTGGTATGAAACAATACCTCTGGTCTCATAAAAACTTTTACTATAATGGTAATTTAATTATGGTGTTTGGTTTTGGTAATCACAGCATGTTGATTTAATAAATGATTAACATTTTCTGTATTCAGTTTCTTAAAAAAGACATTAGTTGGTGGAAATTACTGTCAATTTCGCCTGCATGTCGCAATAAAGATATCAAGATACAGTCTTGATGGGGATAATTAATGTTTGTTTGCAGTAATAATATTGTTGTTAATCTGTAAAGTAATTTACAGTTAATGTCCATCAAGTAGTGAAAGTAATTTATAAATTGAAAAAATAGCTAAACAATAATTTAAAAAAAAAATGGATTAGTATGAACAAGTGAAACATTTTACAAACAAAAACATGTTATCACAACTTGCACGTTTTTGAAACGTTTGTGCGGTACAAAACCTAGGTCATACTAAAGAAGTAGTACCGAGAAGTATTTAGCATACGATCAGGAAGCTGTGGAAAGAAAACTAGCGTGTGGAAACAATAGCTCCAACTGGCTAAGACCATCTTGTTGTACTGTGTGTGCGGGAAAGCTGATGTGGAAACCTAGATCCGTCATAACACCTGAGATGAGGGTTTGCGTTATTCTCCATAACAGTGACTTGATAGAAACTGTGTGGCCATGGGCGATTCAGCCGCCATTTTTTTTTTCGAATTTTAACATTGCGCTTGTGGAAAAACAGTAAAAAAGTGCAAAGAATAACAATACAAAATACAGGCTGTTCCATTTGAAAATCTCGCATTACCTGCCCTCTAATGTTCTATCAAAAGCCCATTGTTTTGTAGACATCCTGTATGCAATAATTGGATTTGCATGACGTATTATGATATAGCAACCTATTAACAACTAGCACCCAAAAACTCAGACCCCCACCTGTGCTGGTTACGGAAAGAATAATTTTTTTTATTAATGGATGCAGGTTACCAAATTTCCTGAATAATATTTTTTATCTCCTTTAACGGCTTGAGATAGGTGAAAGACACATAATATAAAAAAACGTTTAAAATGTTCCGGATAATTCGAAAATGTCACAATATACACAACATACATGCTGTTTCATTTGAAAAAACAAAGTTGGCATCTGACAAGGGATGCATGTGCCAAGGCCGCAGGGTCAAAGATATTTTCAAAATGAAGATCATGACTACTTATGGACACAACCTAAATTTCAGATTTCTATCTTTTCTGGTTCACTATAGATTTCTAATATGCCGCTATCGAGTTTGGCCCACCATATATATATATATATATATATATATATATATATATATATATATATATATATATATATATATATATATATATATATATATATATATATATATATGTGTTCAGTGTGTGTATGTGTGTTTAACGTTTATAACCTCGGCCTACCCAGACAGAGTGGCAGGCAGCAGACACCACAACACAAGCGTTGCAAAAAATTTGGAATTTATCCAAGAATTTGATTATCTCATTCTGAATATTTGCCTAATTACCGTAACAATGGAAGAGAAACAAAATACTTCTTGATAATTACCAAGGATAAACATAAGAAAAACTGCTGAAGTCATTCTATTGTTAAAAATAACTTGAGGTATATTTATAGCGTTTCCTTATAAAAAAGGCCAATTGCGTGAATACTTGCTTGTCAGTATTGATTAATTTAAAGTATACTGAAATAACGGGTGATCGGAAACGTAGTTTATTTTGTAATCATTAAATGAATTAAATGAAAATAGTTAAGCGATTGCGAGAGAAAGATTGTTTTTGTGTTAAAGCAGATAAAGGCAATAAGGTTGTGATATTGGACAAAAACGTGTATAAAGATAGTTTATAACTCCATAGAGACAGGACCTTATAAAAATCTAAATAAAAACCGGCTACCAAAAATGATTTCGGACGTTAAAAATAGTCTAAAGAGTTATCACAACCTTATATCAAAAGACTTAGCAAGAAAGTTACAAGTTGCAAAATCTAAAGTCCCCAAAACATACTGTCTCCTAAAAATCCAGAAACCGGGAAAATCAGTGAGACCTATTGTTTCGTCTATAGATTTCCCGACTTACAATTGAGCAAAGTGGGTGACAAATGAGTTTAAAAGCTTGCTCGTCAAACAAAAAAGTTTTTCAGTAACAAATTCACCTGAATTTATTAATAACATTAAAGAGGTTAAATTGGTATTATACGAGGTTTTGATTTCATTTGCTGTAACCTCATTGTTTTCTATTGTTCCCACGAAGCAAACATTAACGTATTTAGAAGAGTTGCTAAAAATAAATAACATAAATGAAAATATCTGCAAAGAATATTTAACTTTAACAAACCTTTGTATTAAACCAAATAATTTTCAATTTAACAGTGAGGTTTTTAACAAACCCAAGGCACGGCAATGTGCAACCCGCTATCGCTATTTATTGCAGACCTTTTCAAGAGTAGATTTGAAACAGATGTTGAAAGTGAAAGTGAGTATTTTCCTAGGGTGTGCCTTCGTCGGTGATATCTTCGCAGTGTTTAACACAGGCATTTTCAGAATAGAATATTTCGTTGCCAAATTAAACAATAAATTTGATTCTATCAAATTTACCCACGAATTAGAAATTAATAATAAATTACCCATTCTAGATGTTCTAGTTATCAAAAATAAAGACACTTTAGAACTCGATGTCCATAGAAACGAAACCACCACTTTAAGCTACATTCCGAATTACTCCCATCATGCGCACGCATTAAAAAATGGACATTCTGACTTTTTGAGTAAACAGGTTATTTAATTTTCCTTTAAGTAAAAGTAGTTATTCCAATGAATTGAAGTATATTAAGAACGTAGCCGAATATAACGGATACACTGCTTTCCTAGTGGAGAAATTAATTAACAAACAGGAAACAAAGAAAAAGATCGCGGAATCAACGACTTTTAGAAGAGCGAAAGCAGAAAAAACTTTGTTTGCTTACCATTTGAACCTCGAATCACAAGGAGTCTAGATAGAATTTTTAAGAAAGCCAATTTGCAACTAACATTTTCGACAAAAAAAAAACTTTGAAAAGCTTGCTAGGTAACCCAAAAGGCAAGGATAGTACGGCCAAAATGACGGGAATTTATAAAATAAGTTGGAAATATTGTGATCCGAAAGACGTTGGACAAACAAAATGATCTACTGGAATTAGATTCAAAGAATATTTGGCACAATTAAGATACGGTACTATAGATAGATCTATCGCCCGGGATATTTGGAATAATAATCACCACGTTAATGAGGAGAATCTAAAATTAATAAAAAATGTTAGACAACCAGGACAGCTAAATGCCTTCGCAAGTATATATATATATATATATATATATATATATATATATATATATATATATATATATATATATATATATATATATATATATATATATATGCTAAATATAGTAATAATAGGAAGTGTATGAATTTTTTAATCGAAACACATTTTATTATTTCTGAACGTCATAACGTCTGGGTTTGACATGGCTAAAGGAAAATTAAAGGCTTTATACTACCAGACAGACTGATTTATTCTCAAAACCCTACGCGTTTCAACACATTAACGTGCCATCTTCAGGGGTTTAGACAAAATTCCTGTTTCAATTACAGAAAGATGCTGTATGAGAACTTGCCAAGGTTTGGCTTTTCATCTATTGTGCTCAGTATACCAAACGGAAACTGCAAAAACCAGGAAAGCAGGAACATCACAAGACTTGAAGAAAACCAGAGAATGAATGGAAAAGACGCTTGTTTTTTAGTCTTGTTAAGAAATTCGACTAAAAAACAAGCGTCTTTTCCATTCATCCTCTGGTATCAAGTTGTTACGAAATTCGACTAAAAAACAAGCGTCTTTTCCATTCATCCTCTGGTTTTCTTCAAGTCTTGTGATGTTCCTGCTTTCCTGGTTTTTGCAGTTTCCGTTTGGTATACTGAGGACAATAGATGAAAAGCCAAACCTTGGCAACTTCTCATACAGCATCTTTCTGTAATTGAAACAGGAATTTTGTCTAAACCCCTGAAGATGGCACGTTAATGTGTTGAAACGCGTAGGGTTTTGAGAATAAATCAGTCTGTCTGGTAGTATAAAGCCTTTAATTTTCCTTTAGACACGAAACACATTTTTATGAAAATTCTCTCCCATAACCCACCTGCTGCGTTCGGACCTTGAAGCATTATTACGATAAAAACAAATGATTAATATACCCAGCTCATAATATAATCTGTGAATGCTAACAATTCAGGAGTTAGATTGGTAGAATTTCACCGGTAATTTCATTATTGACTTTGCTAAGTACTAATAATTGCAAACCAACAAGAAGTGCTGATTCACAAGTGTATTATGAGCCAGTTAAACATTGGCGAACCTAAACAAATACAGGATTCGCAGTCTCCTCTAGTGTTGAAGCTCCTGGTAATATTCGGAAATTGTGTGCATTGGATTTACACATACACAACTGTAATTATCACACTTCATTGACAAAACACACGTTGCCTTTGTCTATTTTGGTTGAACTGCCTTTCATTTAGACGGCAGAGTGAGAAACAAAGCCTTTTTGTGTGTTTAATCGGCGAGTGAATTTGTTAAATACAAATTGGTCTACAAACTAAACATATAACTACCAAAAGCTATGATTTCCCATCAGGGCAGTAGCTAAAAGGGGACAGAAAGGGGCAATGCCCTAGCTTAAAATACCAATGCCCTACCTTGAAAAATATTCCGTATTTAACAAAAATTGCACAACATGGCACACACCCTAATGCTTTGTTTTTGTGTCCTTCTTGCTTCCACCTACTGTAATATTTTACTTATTTTGAATTGTGTAACCAATAACCAGTAAATTAAGGTACATATAACTACCAAAAGTTATGATTTCCCATCAAGGCAGTATCTGGAAGGGGGCAGATAGGGGCAATGCCCTAGCTTAAAATACCAATGCCCTACTTTGAAAAATATTCCGTATTTAACAAAAATTGCACAACATGGCACACACCCTAAAGCTTTGTTATTATGTCCTTTCTAGCTTCCACCTACTGTAATATTTTTACTTATTTTGAATTGTGTAACCAATAACCAGTAAATTAAGGTACATATAACTACCAAAAGTTATGATTTCCCATCAAGGCAGTATCTGGAAGGGGGAAGATAGGGGCAATGCCCTAGCTTAAAATACCAATGCCCTACCTTGAAAAATATTCCGTATTTAACAAAAATTGCACAACATGGCACACACCCTAAAGCTTTGTTATTATGTCCATTCTAGCTTCCACCTACTGTAATATTTTTACTTATTTTGAATTGTGTAACCAATAACCAGTAAATTAAGGTACATATAACTACCAAAAGTTATGATTTCCCATCAAGGCAGTATCTGGAAGGGGGCAGATAGGGGCAATGCCCTAGCTTAAAATACCAATTCCCTACCTTGAACAATATTCCGTATTTAACAAAAATTGCACAGCTTGGCACACACCCTAAAGCTTTGTTATTGTGTCCTTTCTTGCTTCCACCTACTGTAATATTTTACTTATTTTGAATTGTGTAACCAATAACCAGTAAATTAAGGTACATATAACTACCAAAAGTTATGATTTCCCATCAGGGCAGTAGCTAAAAGGGGGCAGATAGGGGCAATGCCCTAGCTTAAAATACCAATGCCCTACCTTGAAAAATATTCCGTATTTAACAAAAATTGCACAACATGGCACACACCCTAAAGCTTTGTTATTATGTCCATTCTAGCTTCCACCTACTGTAATATTTTTACTTATTTTGAATTGTGTAACCAATAACCAGTAAATTAAGGTACATATAACTACCAAAAGTTATGATTTCCCATCAAGGCAGTATCTGGAAGGGGGCAGATAGGGGCAATGCCCTAGCTTAAAATACCAATTCCCTACCTTGAACAATATTCCGTATTTAACAAAAATTGCACAGCTTGGCACACACCCTAAAGCTTTGTTATTATGTCCTTTCTAGCTTCCACCTACTGTAATATTTTTACTTATTTTGAATTGTGTAACCAATAACCAGTAAATTAAGGTACATATAACTACCAAAAGTTATGATTTCCCATCAGGGCAGTAGCTAAAAGGGGGCAGATAGGGGCAATGCCCTAGCTTAAAATACCAATGCCCTACCTTGAAAAATATTCCGTATTTAACAAAAATTGCACAACATGGCACACACCCTAAAGCTTTGTTATTATGTCCATTCTAGCTTCCACCTACTGTAATATTTTTACTTATTTTGAATTGTGTAACCAATAACCAGTAAATTAAGGTACATATAACTACCAAAAGTTATGATTTCCCATCAAGGCAGTATCTGGAAGGGGGCAGATAGGGGCAATGCCCTAGCTTAAAATACCAATTCCCTACCTTGAACAATATTCCGTATTTAACAAAAATTGCACAGCTTGGCACACACCCTAAAGCTTTGTTATTGTGTCCTTTCTTGCTTCCACCTACTGTAATATTTTTACTTATTTTGAATTTTGTAACCAATAACCAGTAAATTAAGGTATATATAACTACCAAAAGTTATGATTTCCCATCAAGGCAGTATCTGGAAGGGGGCAGATAGGGGCATAGCTTAAAATACCAATTCCCTACCTTGAACAACATTCCGTATTTAACAAAAACTGTAATATTTTTACTTATTTTGAATTATGTAACCGATAACCAGTAAATTAAGGTAGTATGTATAAGTAGGGATATAAGACCTTTTTTTGAAAAACGCCGAAAAGGCAGCGACTTGGCAAGGAAGCTGAATAAGAACAAACCCATTCTGCAACACAGTTAGATGCAGAAGATCTGATAGTTAGACCTCCTACAATTGCAAGTGAAAACGTAGTCTCAATACTAGTAATTAGTATTAAGACTATTTTCGTTGAACTGTTGTCGGACCAGTTCTGGAATTGCTGATGATATAGCTTAGCTTGGAGTCAATCTGGCAAGTTATTTTGAATAATTATCCAAGAGGACACAATATTGGTTCAAACAAAGAGCTGAAATAATCTGCACAAATTTCGGGACGCAGCAAGTGTGCTATAATAGTGAATTTTCATAAACAAATTTACACTACATATTAGTAGGGCACATACAGTGTAAAACACACTTATGGAATAAAATTCATTATTCAGCAAAAAATAGTTTTTGTGGAAAACGCTAAGACGTGTGAAGTTTAATTTGTCAAATATTATCTTACAATCATAGTTAAAAAAATTAAACTCACACCACTTTACCCATTTTATTTAATAGCAACCCTACATATTTTCATCACAATTTGATGGATCACATTTTTCTGAATGCGGAAATACCCCATATGTGTGGTCTAATATTACAGTTTTCAATATACGGTGGAAATTTAATACTGGAATATTAAAACTAAACAGTTTACCCTGAAATTCAAATTTCGAAAATAAACTTAATAAAAACGTCCATTTCTTATAATAAATGTTGAAAAGGTTTTCCAGTCACTTGCACACAACGAAATAATCTGCACTGGAATCCTTCACTGACTCTTATCTTAAATTTCTTATCTTGTCTTTTATCTAAAACGTACTTGGTATCATTAATCGTTTCTAATTAACTACCAATTTTAACAGTTCTGTTCTATTTTGTGGTGTATTGTGTTGAATGCACGGTCTCCTAATAAATAAGTCGTAATTTTGTTCCGATAATTTCAATTAATTTTTGGTCTAATAATCCGATACTTAACTGAAACTCTGCGAACAGAAATATTAATGATGATTGAATATGGTGATATGTGTAGAACATAGGCACAAGTTGTTAACCTATTTAATAAAAAACATCCAGCTTTCCCCCACTAACCCAGGGAACTGTATCTAAGATACATTCACAGTTTCTTGATTATGAACACGTTAAACCACTGCCTAGGAGACCCAAGTTTTTTGAAGAAGATGTAAAACTCAATATTTTATTGGCTTCTTAAGAAGAACCAACAGCTTCTACCCACCAAGTTGCACGTGAAAATGATGTTAATCAATCAACAGTTTTAAGGTGTCTCAAAAACGAAAAAAAGTATCCCTATAAACTACAACACGTTCAAGAGTTGATTGACGGTGATCCTGATAGAAGACTGCAATTTTGTGAACAACTGCTGGACATGTTACATAGAAATGTTATTTCTTCTGCTGACGTTCTGTTTTCCGATGAAGCAACATTTCTTTTGAATGGCGATGTAAACAGGCAAAATTGCAGATACTGGGCTGCCGAAAACCCCCCCTGGATGCGGCAAACACACACTCAGCGTCTTCAGAAGTTGAACGTTTGGGTTGGTATCATTGGTGATCACGTAGTTGGAACCTGTGATGAGCACTGATAAGTACACTTGGAGAATCCAAATCCCCACAACACATCTTTTTAAAGACCTGACGATCGTTTCACTTATAAGGTTAGCATCATCAGAGGATGAAAAATTCTAGTTAAAGTTCTTATTGGTGAAACGATCGTCAGGTCTTTAAAAAGATGTGTTGTGATTTGTGTTCATCAAGTGTACTTATCACATCATACGTTTATACAAAAAAACGGCTGATTGAAATTTCTTAGTAAATACATGAATAAAATTTCGCTTAAGTAAAATAAGATATAGTACAGAATTGGAGTACATTAAAAACGTGGCTAAATATAACGGATATTCGGATTGCTTAGTGGAAAAATTAATTAATAGACACAGAACAAAGAAAATGCTAGCGGAATGCACGACATTCAGGAAAGATAAAATAGAGAAAAAAATTGTTTGCCTACCTTTTGAACCACGGATCACAAGGGGTCTCGAGGGCATTTGTAAGAAAGCCGACTTGCAACTTTTTCGACAAAGAATAATTTAAGAAATTGTTAGGTAATACGAAAGATAAAGAGACATTGAGACTAGATTTTGTGAACATTTGGCACAGCTGTGATATGGTAGTGTAGACCAGTCGTGCGTGGCACAACATATTTGGGATAAAAACCACCACATTGATAAAGAAAATCTGAAACTTATCAAAAATCTTAGACAGCCAGCGTAGAATGTAGGATCCTTAAGGAAACTAGACGGGAGCTAGACTAGCACCTGCGACATCTAGACGGGAGCTAGACTAGCACCTGCGACATCTCGCCGAAGTTCACCTTGCGGGCGGTGGAACCGTCACGGGGTCTGCCGACCTGGGCCGGTGGACGGTCCCGAATGCGGACTGGCAGCTGGCGGAGGGGGTGGTCACATATGGCTCTATAACCTGGGCGGTAAGCCAGTTCGCTCCATTCAAGTCCGCAGGCTGTGATGGGATTTTTCCGGCCCTATTCCAGAGGGGCCTGGATATACTGCTTCCCAATATAATGGAGGTTTTCCGGGACATCCTGGCATAGGACTACGTCCTAAAGGCCTGGCGTCGGGTTAGGGGGGTCTTTAATCCCAAACCGGGAAGGGAGGACTACATGCTGGCCAAGGCGTACAGGCTAATCGCGCCTAACATCCTTCCTACTCAAGGCATTGGAAAAGTTAGTAGATAGGTTTATGTTGAGAGGGATCCTCAAGGATCATCCCTTCCACAAAGGTCAGCACGCGTACCAGCGGGGGAAATCGACGGAGACGGCGCTCTATGCCTTGACACGGAAGGTGGAAAGGGCCCTACACTACGGGGAGAGCACATTAGCTGTGTTCTTCGATGTGGAGGGGGCCTTTGATATGGCAAGGACGGATACGGTCTGTGCCGCGCTACAGGATAGGGGAACGCCGCTGGGGGGCGAGCATGCTGGGGGACAGGAGAGTCTTGCTGACCTTGAAGGGCCTGGGGCTGGACGTTGGGTGACGGGCGGCTGTCCTCAGGGCAGCTGCCTTTCGCCTCATCTATGGTATCTGGTCATGGACGGCCTCTTGGAGCGGCTCTCCGAGAATGGCATGTGCGCCCAGGCGTACGCTGATGA